>JAZKJV010007689.1:0-595000 GCA_037367405.1 Ottelia alismoides
TGTGAAGAAACCGAAGAACTCATCGCCGAAGAGTTTCAATCGACCGATATGCGCAGCAGGAGCGTCCTTACTGGCTGCTCTGATGCGGAAAGATTGATGGCGGCGGTCGTAGTGATGGAGATGCTCAGAAGGTCCCAAAACCTTAGAATCGGTCCTGGCGAAGCATGGAGCCTAGAGCTGTTGTGCCTTGGTATGTTTGCCTCCAGATGAGGTCCGTTAAGCGCTACAACCTGCACAGATTAACTACGGGGTCGAGGGCATAATGCCTCGACCCGTTAAAGCACGAAATGGATGGCGTAGCTCTCCGACGAAGCGACGGTGGAGGAGAGCCGGGAACTCATTCCTGGGAAGAACGAGGTGAATGGATAAGCGTAGAAGGTGGGGAGAAGTCTCATGAAGGTGGTCGAGTCGTCGGATGGGCAAGGTGAGGCTCATGCCAAGGTGAATGGAGTTAGGTGTGGAAGGTTGACTAAAATCCTAAAAGACAAAATCAAATGCAATGAAGACTAAATCTAAGCTACCTGATGGATGAGGTTGTCTGGGCTGGAGGTCATGGGCACCGGGGGTCATTGCCTCGATGGGTCGACAGTCCCAGAGGCTGGGCTCACCTCGCGACGGAGCATGACGGAGTGTACGTCGGATCTAGGGCTACACGCCTCGATACCTTATTGCGACGCTCTCCCTCACACGTTGTCACTCATGGAAGAAGGTGGAGGTTACCTGAGACGAGGGCAGCAACCAAAGATGTCGAAGAAGAAGGGGCTCCAGGAGGTTTTATATGCTGCAGGGTCTGAGAAAGATGGAGCATGGGCACGCGATCCGAGGGACGGATCCCTAGAGGTTTCATCAGGCGTGGATCGTGGATCGTCCCTCCGTAATCGGAACAGCTAATGGAAGGAGAAGGCGATCTGATTGGGTCGAGGAAATTCTGCGGAAAATGAGCAAAACTGGATCTGAGCAAAAAGGAGTCCAGGGGGTAGTTGACCGAGGTCAACAATCCTCCCTGGACCAATCAGAAGTGGCGGTGGAAAACGACAGAATCGACTATAGGACAAAATAATAAGAAAAATAAAAAATAAATATATTAAAAATAATAAATGAATTTAAATTAAAAAATACATGAAATTAAAAATGTTTATTATTTTTCAAGGGATTTTATATGATTTTTATTCATTTTCATGAAAAATAAATTATTCTATATACAGTATATTATTTTATATACAGGTACATTATACCTATGTATTTTGTACAATTATTTTTAATTTGTTATTTTTTCACAAATACTCTCATTTTATATTTTATTTATTTATAAAATAATTTTTGGAGTACCGAACCATTTTTATTTTATTTTTATTATTTATTTGCAGGTATAAAATAAATAGGGAATGAAGACATATATACATCTATTATGTACAAGTGAGAGAGAGTTTTTATTTTCTTTTTATTTTCTTTTTCTGATTTTTATTTTATTTTTAGAAATATATACTAGGAAGTAAAAATATATTTTTATTTTTATTTTGGCAAATATAATTTATGTACCCACCTGATACGTATATACAAGGTAGAGTGGCCCTATCTCTCTCTACTTATTTGATTTGGTGATCAGGCCAATGCTTGGCCCTCTCTTGGATTCGGGTCACTCAGTATTTATTCTAAATACTTCCTTCCTTTTCTCTTTATTCTTTTCTATTTTATTTTTGCATAAATACATGTTAATTATGCACTATTAACACATGCATGCATATTGCTAAGTTATTGTATTTACACCTATTTACATGATGCATTGCTAAGATAATTACCTAGAATAAAAGAATAAAGAGTGATGAATGGGGATTCATCACCCCCACTATACTTTACGTTTGCTAGTCCCTTAGCAAACACTTATTTGAAAAAGAAGTGAAGAGAGAAAGAGAAAGAGAAAGAGAAAGAGAAAGAAAGAGAGTCAAGATTGATTACTAAACTTTTCTTCATTAAATTGAAGTATGGAGCTCAATCAAGCCTTTGGATTATTAGTTTGTCGGAACCTTATTTGGACATAGGTTTAAAACTCAACAGCCTCTAAGTTCCACCAATCTATGGTCAAGACTCCTCAATGCTCCAGATCAGAAGAAGTCTACATACACAACTCTAATGACCATGAATCTTTTCTTGTACTGTGTAAGTGATAAGTAGCTCCCCACCTTAGAAATGACAAGGTAACATCCCCCCCTTAACAAGGTAACTCTAATGTCTTAGTCTAGCAGCTCTTTCCTCGAGGAGCGGAGTATTCCCTTCTAAGTTCAAGTTCAACCGTCTCAAGAAGAGGAGGAAGAAGAGAATGGACCATGACCAGTGTAGTCATGTATCCTTGGGAGGCCAACCAATGTAGCTAAGTCTCCTGCTGCAAGCTTCATGAGATGAGAATGGGTACATAAGCTTTGCTTTATTTGGCTATATACACTTTGGTGGGTATTTTATTTTCAATCAGACCCACCACTTTTTTTGGAGTTTTTCTTTCTTTTGCACATTTTTTTCAATGTGTATATGTACAACATATCTACATGGTGCAACATATATACATAAGGACTTTTTCCTCTTGAGCCAGTAGACTATCCCTCTTTTGAAGCTTTATTGCAACCCACAACTCCTGTCTTTAGACCTCAACACCGCCAGACCAAGTTGAGACGCACTTCCTTCACTAAAAGAAGACGAGAGGTTCCGCCTAGAAGTACTACCCTCGTATGCTACCCCAAGCCAAAGGAAACTGCCTCCTCACCACCTCATCCGTTGAGAGCTATGTGTAAGGTGTTGGTGCAAGTAAAGCCATTATTGTTGGAAATGCGAGCCCACGGCGAGCCATTATGCAATAAATATTATTGCATATATCATTCCCTGATCTGAAATGAAGAATGCATAATTTACATAATTGGTCCCTTAGTACAATTAGGGTTATGTACCATGGCCATCTTAATAATCATACAGTTGTTGATTCAACTATTGAATCATAGAGGCTGGTGCTTGGATGAATATCTAAAGGGTTAGATAGAGGACTCATCGAGCACCGTCAAATGATTATTAAGAGATGATCTCCAGCCTGAGTAGGAGATGGCAATCCTATCTCTGAAGGCTGATATCTGACCGACCTCTTGATGCAGGTCCTCTGCATAGGAATAGAGATTCGGAGGTGTCAGATTAGTTAGGTCAAAGAGTTGACTTAACGAGATTGAGATAACCAAAGTCCTATATCGTATGCTGTCATGATATAGGCACGCATCCTCTGACCGGAGACAGATGTGTTACTATATGTCTGAGTGTGTACATTTGGCAGACTAATAGGTTGATGACCTAATCAAGGTCTATACACCGGCGCGCTGGTGTGCATATAAGGGCATATGAGTGATACGATCTCTCAAAGGGATCATACAGGTTCAGTTACTGAACCGGAAGACATGAGCTCACTCATGAGATATTGGGAAGAATCAAATTCCATGCACATGGTCGTCTCGCTTTGGAAGCTTGACTGAATTTGTAGGTTTGATATATACTTTTGGAAAGTATATGATCAAGACCTAGGTATGATATATGCTTTTGGAAAGTATATGATCGATACCGACTCCCAATGATCGAATGAGAAACTTACTGATAAAACCATGAAGTAGATAGTATAAAGTTGATCCGATACTTCATGTTTAGTTTGAGTCTTCCAGTATGCAGGATGTATATGTATTGGGAATACCTGAGGGTGATTTGATCATAAACGATTGTATAACCATGACGCTTCCATTCCTAGGGAGTGATGAAACAGGTCTGGATTTTAGTGACTCCTCTCAGTAGAGAAGTGATCTGATCTTGGTCCAAGTGTTGGACATTGATCTGAATGTGATTCAGATACAATGAGAAGATTAGATTTACGGTTTTTATTTAATCAAGCATCTATGGGAGGCCCGCGATCTGGATTTGAGATATGATCTCAATATCCATGTCACTATACGTGGAACAATACAATCGCCCTGTCCTTATCTCCAAGTATCTGCGGAGAGATTGCATTATTATTGAAGGGTTCAAGAATAATTCCATAAGATCTAAGCAATGAAGAGATGATGATTAAATGTGATTTAATCATATTAATGTGTGAAGAAATTATCCAATTTAATTAAATGTGATTTAATTAATGTGGATAAGAATAATGTGGATAGAAATATCCAATTATTCATAATATATTATAAATGTGATTTATAATGTATTAGAGAGAGCTAATTATAATTTATATGTGTTGATTAATATTATGTGTATTGGATACACATTGTGTAATTAATTGACAATGTAAATTATATGTTGTTTTGGGTTGTGAATATGATTCACAATTTTTCCATGGCAAGATTGCAATATTCTCAAATATAATTGTGAATTATTTTTGAAGAATAAAAGCCAACAAAAGTTGTTGGAAATAAATAAAGAGAGAATTTCCATGGAGATATGCAATCTCATGAATTATCATGAGATTGCCCTCCATTTGGAAAGGGGTGGGCGGCACCCATGTCCTATTTGGAATGGGTGGCCGTCCACCATGTTATACATGGAATTGTAATCTCCATGTATGTATTCTCTCCTTATTTATTGGTTTGATTTAGGACTAATTTATATTTGATTTTGTCAAATATATTTTAACCTAAATTTGTTGGTTTTACCAACAACAATCTTGACCATTGGATTGACATAAATCAATCTCATCCATTGATTTTATGTCACATGGATTGAGATCCATGGATCCCAAAACCCTATAAATAGAGAGGAATACCATGCTCTCTAGATATATGAATATTGGAGGCTCTCTCTCTTCCTTTCTTCTCCATACTCGACAACCCTCTCTCCCTCTAATATTGGTGGCCGACCACCAAACCCTAGAGGAGAGAATCGTCGTCGCCTTCGCCACCGCGCCGCTGCTTCGACGTTCTTCGGTTCTCCGTCTTCTTGGAGTGCTGCACTCACGAAGGAGACGTACGATCTCGTGCGACGAGATCAGGAGAAACCACGCTTGGATAATCTTCTTGGATTGCGAGGACAACGCGGTTCATCCCCGCGCTCGCAAGCGGTCTCGCCGACGATCGGACTTGAGACAGGAGGTCTCTTTCTTTAGAGACTTGATCAACCACGCTTCAAGAGGTATTTAATTATACTTGTTGTGGTTACAGATGAAACGATCTGAGAATGGTTCTCGGATCATGTGGTTTCATCGAATAATTTTTTTTTAAATTCTGCTGCACCGAACAACTAGTACGACTAGTCGTTCCTCGTCGTATCCGATACGACGATCACGCTTCCGTGATGCGCTTGAGGATAATTTATATATCCTTCAAGTGGTATCGGAGCCTTAGGTCGACGGTTTCGAATATGATTCGAAAAACCGAGGACGACTTGGGTTCGTTAAGGTCGCGAAAGTTTTTATCGCATTTGATTTCGCAGATCTGTTTAGTAAATAAATTCGGCACTGTTTAAATTGTTTAAACACGAATTTAATACTTAGATTTTGTTCCCCATTAAATAAGGAAATCATAGGATCTGAGTTTACGTAAATCGGATTTCGTATGCTCTAGATATGGATGTTTTAATGAACATGTAAGCACTGTTGCGGGAACTGTAGATCTGAACGTGATTAAAATGTTAATTACTGTTTAGACTTGCCTCGAAATACGTGTAACATCACTTTGGTTCTGTCCTAAATCAAATTAGCAATCTATGAAAATTGATTTTGTCTAATTTGGATTTAATATGATTGAGATATGCTAATTTTAGTAAGTAGGGGTCACTGCTGAAATTACAGTCCTAATCTAGAACCAAGTTATTGTCAATTAGTGAAATTAATCGTTAATTTCGTGAAATAATCATGAAAAATATTTGTGAAATATTTGAAGATGATTATTTACATAATTGACTTGGCCTCAACCAATTAATTGATTAGATTTGATCTAAATCTTAATTGGAAACACATTCATCAAACTTGATGTTTGATTGGTGATTGTCATTTAATCATTTAGTGAAATTAAATTGTTTAATTTCCTAGAATAATTGTGCATAAATATTTATGAAATATTTGATGATAATTATTCCCTTAAATGACATTGCCTTAACCAATAATTGATTAGATGTGATCTAGATCACTAATTGGTTACATGATCTACATGATCAGCATTCCAACAAACATGTTGCTTGAATAGGACTTGGGATTTGTTTAGCAAATATCATTATAATGTTAATCAAAAATTGTTTTGATTATTATTATATGGTATAATTTCAGTTGAAGAACCGATGATCATCTCAAATACAAAGTGATTTATTTTGCATTATCCTTTCCCGAGGTGGATATGGTGTCTAGTCGGAGAGCATTGGGGTTGCGGGTTGCAATGTATGTGGTCCGTCCCACTCTCGTCGGTACTGGCCATGACAACGGGTAGGGTTAGTATAATGCTTAAGAAATCATGATGTATTTCTAATTATTAAAATTCGAAATAATACGTATTTGAGATAATACCATAATTCAAGTAACTATTAAAATTGTTTGTTGAATATTAATTGGATCATTAATTTAATATGATTAGATTAATTGGAATCCAATTAAAATTAAAACACTCTATTATGAATAGAGATGTTATTTCCCTTGGAAGAATTAATCATAATGAATATGATTCGTAATGATTAATTAGAATTTGAATATGATATGGAAGATCACATAAGTGACATCCATGGTCTCCCGTCAAGGCGAAGGGTTCTGTCGCCAGGGATTGTATGTGGGAGACGCCTATCCGAAGTGACAGCTCCTGTATGCAAGCGCATATGGATCGGGCTCTTTGCTTCTCGAAAGAGTAAGGCCGTATACGTAGTGACCCCAATATCGGATCCTCATATTATTGGGCCGATATTGGATTGCGTATAGCGAGTACTATTCCTGTTGACGGTTGGTTCAATTAATGATGGGTCAACATTGCCTTAGGGGTGGTGGGCTCGGGTGTTAAAGACCGAATTGGGAAATGCAAGTTGGACTTGCAAGGCGGAATGTGTTCCCGCTTCTTTTTATCCGAGTTGCAGATTCTCATATTATTGGGATGTAACAAAGATAAGGAAGGAGATCCCAGATCTTGTTGAGATATAATGGTAAGTATATATCTTACATTGAAAGTGATTAAGGGAATGAACTTTCAGTGTTGACAAGGCAAGACAACTTTGATATAAAAATCCTAAATCAAAGTAAAATATATATATTTATATATTTATGCAAATTTCTTATTTCAGATAATCCTTCATTAAAACCCACTCAATGATATACTCAATAATAACCAGTGAAATATCTTGGATTGGACTCAATGATCCAGATATTGTACTTGCAGTTGAACATATAATGTATGTGGTTGCAATGTGCAAGTTTCCTCATAATAATGAGGAATGACAATTAAATAGATTATAGGACTACAACCCTAGGGTTTGTATGTCTCTATAGTCTTGATCTCATCGAATGTACTTTGGAAGTAACATGTCGATGATGATCGCAATTGTCAAATAATCCTTATAAAATCTAAGAAGATATTCTGGCATACATATGTGCTCTTGATATTTAATCATGAGTGACATGGTTCTCTGCATCATGCAGAATGGTGGCTCTATAAGAGATGATGTATTCAAATTGTTTGAGTACCTACCTGAACCTATGTTTTAAGAGTTTAGATGGATGTAGATGATGAGTGTCATCATTCTACTATCTATACTCTAGTCATTCATGAAGCTTCATAATATTCATATTGTATGAATTTAATGAAGCATGTATAAATGTTGAAATGCTCTTACATAAGAGATCCTTAGTCTTGAGCAATGGTTTCTTACAGATACAGGGAGCGCAGTGGAAGCATGGGTTGGACCCGAGTAAGAAGTATGGTCAAAGAGTTGACTGTACATCTATGACTTCCATATGTCATCCGAAGAGTTGGATGAATGCCAATACTGCAATAAGTTGATGTGTTGATAGTATGACTATAAAGTCTGTCTAGAATCCTTAGATAAGGACTCGGATGGAGCATCAGATTAATCTATATAAATCATTGATATTGACTTGCTTATTAAATAAGATAAAGTCAAATAATTGTATCTCAATCTTCTGATGACATTTACAATAGGTTGCATATGTCTTAGAAGACTGGAAAATTTGATCTTAAAGGTTTATAGTTATCCACATGGATATTGATGCAATTGTTGCAACAGTCTCTGCTGGATTGATAGACTTGTTAATTTCAGTGGGAGATCCCTTAGTCTTAGAGAATGTCTCTATGACCTAGATATAAGAATACACTCATTGTTTGTTTCTAAATGTTGGAAATAAACATGAATTCTGAGGTAGAACTATCATAAAGAGTTATGATGGAGATATTTCAGATAGTAATCTAAAATCTGGTGGACTCCACTAAATTAGAAAAATTAATGAATGGTTAATTAATATTTCTGAATACTGAAATTAAAAACTTTATAAGATCAATAGGAGGATGAAGATCATATGACAATGATCTAGCATCGAGCCTTCGACATTTGTCTATCGATTTGATCAATAGACTAGTAAGAGATGAAACTTTAGAATGTCTAAAATTTCAAAACTTACATACTTATGAATATTGTATTCAAAGTAAAATGTCCAATAAACCCTTCTTTGGGAATGGTGTAAGATGCTGAGGTATTCAGGATCTCATACATATTGATGTATGTGGATCATCTATATCATAGTGAACATTGTGGATATGTGATATCTATTGATGATTATGTATGATATGAGATTTCTTCTCTTCACCTAAGAAACCTTTGAAATGTTCAAAGATTTCATAATTTTGGTTTAGAACCAAAGTTTGAAGGAAGATAAAATGAATTTGATCTAATCTAGGTAGCATGTACCTGTTAGATGAATTTCAAAGAATACCTTATGGAGATATGAATATCATTTCTATCTCAATCCTCCTAACACACCTTAACTCAATAGAGTTATAGGGAGATACAATTGGATCATGTGTGACATGATCTTACCAATGATGAATTTTAGCAAAATTATCCCTTAGTTTCCAGGTATATATATGTGTAGTAGAGACTACAATGTATATCCTTAATAAGGTTCCATGTATGTTGGAATCTAGCACTTGAGAGTGTTGCTTCAGTAGGAAAATAAAGGATGGTATTGGATACCTACTTTATGACCTTGAGATTCTTAAAGTACCTCATCTCTGAGAATGTGATTCTTAGAGGTTGAGACTCTTAAGAATCAAGATGAAAATGAAGTGTAGGAACTCATTCAATCTTGAGAAGATAATGAGGTTCCTGAAATTGGAAACTAAGAGGACAATTAAAGATGAAACACTAATACCTCTTCAAATGAGTTTGAGGATGGATTCCATGTGTTAGAGAAATCTGACTATGATCGAACTTCATGTGATGAAGCTTCTGAAGATCATAGCATGGATAGATCGATAGCAATAAAAGTCTAATGTAGACTTCATATACAAGTGTTGTATATGGACCCTCGAGGATCCACCTATATGGGTAATACCTGTAGAGGTGTAAATGGATCTTCATGAGAAAGGGAACTTGATGAGAAGGTAGAAACCTTCAAAGCACGGTTCGTAGTCATGAGCTACACACCGGAAGAGAAGACATTGCTTGCAATGAGACTTGCTCTTCGGTGACCATGCTTAAAACCATCATAATATTGCTAACCTTAGCTACACAACTTGACTATTGCATCTTCAAGATGTAAGTCAATATTGCATTCCTCTATGAATACCTCTATGAGATATTCACATGAAGTAGCCCCAGGGCTTCATGGTTGAGGAAAGCAAGATGTGAAAGCTGAAGAATCCATCTATGGACTCAAATAAGCTTCTTTAAGTTGGATCATAAGATTTGATGATATTATAAATGTTATGATTTCAGATAGAATCTGGATGAGCCATGTGAAGCTTAGTGGGAGTGCCTTTGTGTTCATCGCGCTAAATGTAGATAATATCCTAATCATTTAGAATGATATAAGGATGATAATAAGTGTTTTGTAGACTGGCTATTCCATGTCTTGAAATATGATTTCAAGGATACCTCTTAGATCTTAGTTCTGAAGTTGTTCAGAAGCCAAGAGAAGAGGACAATTGGACTGTCACATTTGTAGTACACCTTGGACATATTCTATTCATAGAAATTCCAAGAAAGGCTTCTATCCCTTAAGATATGGTACTGACCTATCTAATGGGATAACACCTCAAAGAGTTGAGGAAGTGAATGCTAGAACTACTTGCCCTTGGGCATCAGTTCTGAGAAGCCAGGTGTGTGCTAGATGTGTACAAAAGCCAGGTGGCTGCCATACAGTAGGAGTAGTAAACTGTTACTAATCCTACTATGGAAATAAAACATTTGGTTGCAATGATAACAAAAATCTTCATAGATGACAAGATTTTTGAGATAATGATCTCAAAGTCTTATCTTCAAAAGCTTGAGACTTTATAGATAGAGATTTAAAAGGTCTTAACTGTGGATACCTTAAGAGATAGTGATCTCCTGGAATAAGGGTATTCTGATAAGGATTATGGAAATAATGGTTATGATAATTGTTGATATGTAGTGTCAAGGACACTGTAACTAACAAAATTGAGTATTGGTTGCATAGGATGCAACATTCGCATTAGATGCGAGAACTGTTACTGGGGATATGCAAGTGCCGTAAAAGGACTTGGCATAGTCTCGCGGGAACAGAGTGACTGATCAACTTACCTAGCTATTTTCTAAATAGCCTATGATTGTCACATGAGTGTGGGTTTAAATGATTAGCCCATTAATGGCTCTTTGGGCTAGTGGGAGATTGTTGGAAATGCGAGCCCACGGTGAGCCATTATGCAATAAATATTATTGCATATATCATTCCCTGATCTGAAATGAAGAATGAATAATTTGCATAATTGGTCCCTTAGTACAATTAGGGTTATGTACCATGGCCATCTTAATAATCATACAGCTGTTGATTCAACTATTGAATCATAGAGGCTAGTGCTTGGATGAATATCTAAAGGGTTAGATAGAGGACTCATCGAGCACCATCAAATGATTATTAAGAGATGATCTCCAGCCTGAGTAGGAGATGGCAATCCTACTCTGAAGGCTGATATCTGACCGACCTCTTGATGCAGGTCCTCTGCATAGGAATAGAGATTCGGAGGTGTCGGATTAGTTAGGTCAAAGAGTTGACTTAACGAGATTGAGATAACCAAAGTCCTATATCGTATGCTGTCATGATATAGGCACGCATCCTCTGACCGGAGACAGATGTGTTACTATATGTCTGAGTGTGTACATTTGGCAGACCAATAGGTTGATGACCTAATCAAGGTCTATACACCGGCGTGCTGGTGTGCATATAAGGGCATATGAATGATACAATCTCTCAAAGGGATCATACAGGTTCAGTTACTGAACCGGAAGACATGAGCTCACTCATGAGATATTGGGAAGAATCAAATTCCATGCGCATGGTTGTCTCGCTTTGGAAGCTTGACTGAATTTGTAGGTTTGATATATACTTTTGGAAAGTATATGATCAAGACCTAGGTATGATATATGCTTTTGGAAAGTATATGATCGATACCGACTCCCAATGATCGAATGAGAAACTTACTGATAAAACCATGAAGTAGATAGTATAAAGTTGATCCGATACTTCTGGTTTAGTTTGAGTCTTCCAGTATGCAGGATGTATAGGTATTGGGAATACCTGAGGGTGATTTGATCATAAACGATTGTATAACCATGACGCTTCCATTCCTAGGGAGTGAGGAAACGGGTCTGGATTTTAGTGACTCCTCTTAGTAGAGAAGTGATCTGATCTTGGTCCAAGTGTTGGACATTGATCTGAATGTGAATCAGATACAATGAGAAGATTAGATTTACGATCTTGATTTAATCAAGCATCTATGGGAGGCCCGTGATCTGGATTTGAGATATGATCTCAATATCCATGTCACTATACGTGGAACAATACAATCGCCCTGTCCTTATCTCCAAGTATCTGCGGAGAGATTGCATTATTCTTGAAGGGTTCAAGAATAATTCCATAAGATCTAAGCAATGAAGAGATGATGACTAAATGTGATTTAATCATATTGATGTGTGAAGAAATTATTTAATTTAATTAAATGTGATTTAATTAATGTGGATAAGAATAATGTGGATAGAAATATCCAATTATTCATAATATATTATAAATGTGATTTATAATGTATTAGAGAGAGCTAATTATAATTTATATGTGTTGATTAATTATTATGTGTATTGGATACACATTGTGTAATTAATTGACAATGTAAATTATATGTTGTTTTGGGTTGTGAATATGATTCACAATTTTTCCATGGCAAGACTGCAATATTCTCAAATATAATTGTGAATTATTTTTGAAGAATAAAAGCCAACAAAAGTTGTTGGAAATAAATAAAGAGAGAATTTCCACGGAGATATGCAATCTCATCAATTATCATGAGATTGCCCTCCATTTGGAAAGGGGTGGGCGGCACCCATGTCCTATTTGGAATGGGTGGCCGTCCACCATGTTATACATGGAATTGTAATCTCCATGTATGTATTCTCTCCTTATTTATTGGTTTGATTTAGGACTAATTTATATTTGATTTTGTCAAATATATTTTAACCTAAATTTGTTGGTTTTACCAACAACAATCTTGACCATTGGATTGACATAAATCAATCTCATTTTTTGATTTTATATGTCACATGGATTGAGATCCATGGATCCCAAAACCCTATAAATAGAGAGGCATACCATGCTCTCTAGATATATGAATATTGGAGGCTCTCTCTCTTCCTTTCTTCTCCATACTCGACAGCCCTCTCTCCCTCTAATATTGGTGGCCGACCACCAAACCCTAGAGGAGAGAATCGTCGTCGCCTTCGCCACCGCGCCGCTGCTTCGACGTTCTTCGGTTCTCCGTCTTCTTGGAGTGCTGCACTCACGAAGGAGACGTACGATCTCGTGCGACGAGATCAGGAGCAACCACGCTTGGATCATCTTCTTGGATTGCGAGGACAACGCGGTTCATCCCCGCGCTCGCAAGCGGTCTCGCCGACGATCGGACTTGAGACAGGAGGTCTCTTTCTTTAGAGACTTGATCAACCACACTTCAAGAGGTATTGCATTATACTTGTTGTGGTTACAGATGAAACGATCTGAGAATGGTTCTCGGATCATGTGGTTTCATCGAATTTTTTTTTTTAAATTCCGTTGCACCGAACAACTAGTACGACTAGTCGTTCCTCGTCGTATCCGATACAACGATCACTCTTCCGTGATGCACTTGAGGATAATTTCTATATCCTTCAATTATCTGTGAGAGCCATGTGTGCATTGTTAAGTGTTCTACTTAGTCTCATCAAGATGACATGTGATCATATCCTAGTGGACTCAAAGAATTAAGTCCCAAATGGACCTGAAGAGTCTTAACCCTAAGCCCTATAAGGTTCCTTTTAGAATTATGTGGATTAAGGTCTTAACCAAGCTCCATTTTTCAATTTAATTCCAGGCTAGTTTAAATGTCAATCATGATTCAGAAAACTATACAAGTATATATAAAAATCTTTTTATGCAAAAGTTTTGAAAATTGCAAAATTTTTGCAAAATGTTTGCATGAATGCATGGATGCAGAAGTTTTGCAAACTATTTACACACATTTACACAAGGGTTTTTGCGAAATTTTGTTTTTCAAACAATTTACAAAAATCTTGTACTATTGATGAATCCACATTTCATCATCTTTATTCTATTATTTTGGCCTCAAAAACCCTAGTAAATGCCTGTAAATACCCTTAAATCCATTATCTTAGCATTCATGCATGTGCATGTAAACAATGTATAAAATACTGTAATTAAAGCCAAAATTATAGAATAAGTGAAAGAAAAGAAAAAGAATAAAATATTGTAAATATTTGATGACCCGAAACCCCGAGACCTAGGCATCTTGATGAATAGGTCGACAAGGAATAAAGTAGGGGAGATAAGGGCCAGAATACCTAGTAATTCTATTCATTCTTTTATTCATTTTGGGACCTATTTTTGGTTATACTTTCTATACTTCAAATAAAGAAACTTTGTACATGAAAGTTGAAGATAATTAAATAAAGAAAAATACAAAATTGATTTCACTGGAAAATAATGTACAGATAAAAAGTTATGGTATGAATAAAAATCCATAATTCCAACTTCCCAGACCCGTATCTCACAGATGAAAACTCCGAATGCAGCAAACTCACCTTTGATTGTATATAGAATAAAATAATCTATTTAATGGGGGTGGTTTCGCATTCGGCAGAGCTACGGTTTGAAAGTTGAGTTTTGGACCCTCATTGTATACTTGTACAGATTAAAATATTCAATCTATTATTTATTCATTATTTGTATATTTTTATATTTTTATAATTTTGTAAATATTACTTATAATAGTATGTACATAAAAACATGAATAAAAACCTCAATAAAACTCAAAATAAATAAATAAATAAATATAAAATATACATGTACTATACCTATATATATACATATACAAGACCTACTTATATTTTATTTAATATACAAAATACATCAGAGAAATAAAACAAAAATATATTTGTGTATATAAAAGTATTTTATAATTTTATAAAATAATAAACAGAATTAAAGAAATTAAAAATACCAAAATAAAAATAAAATACTACAATATATGTATTATACCTATAAGTGGTACAAAAGTAAACTTATAAAAATATATGTCATAAAATTAATTAAAAATCATAATAAAATACAACATAAAATAACAAATATTTTTTATTTAATAATCATAATTTAATTCGGCCTTCTTCTATTTTTAAATGAATTAATAAAAGTTTTAATCAAGGTTTTTCTTGGTTGGTCCACGTGGACCAACCAGGCGCAAACCCTAGTTGACCCTGGTCAACTAGGTGTCCTAGACCCCTGTGGACTCTGACAGCCTCGTTTTTGCTCCGCCTTTGCGGATTTTTCGAGGCCTCATCTTTCATCCTTTGAGGATGATTCCTTTGAGGATCATCCCTCTAGCTCGCCCATGACTAACATTGGCTTTTGGACCCAAGATTTGTAAAATATTCATCGATCTAGGAGCCTCGCCAGTCATGGGGTCAAACCAAATATATGGGGCACCCGACTTTCGATTTGAATTCGAACACCTTCGGTCCACCCTTCCTCGCTCCTCTCGTGCTCCAAGCATTCCTGGAGGTGACAGCTCTAGCACCGTGCGTTCAGCCAGGGCAAAGGAAGTCGGAGGCGTCTCCACCACCTCCCCCAACTCCGGCGGTTGAGGTACCTTTCCCTCCGATCTACACCATCGAGGAAGCCATTTCCACCTTTCATTTTTAGTGCATTGCATTAGTCTTAGGCGTAGGAACAATAGCCCTCTAAAAATTTCGAAGTTTGTCCATCCAATCGTCCGATTCCATCTCATCGCCGGAGCGCACCTCCGGCCGTACTCCCAGCCATCATTTCTCGCTACGCCTCCACCGTCTCGAGGTTCAGGTAGTTTGCCCTGGTCCTCCTAATCTTTTTTGCAGGTCAAAGACTATTGATACGAGCCTGGAGCAAATTTTGAGGCCTCGCCATAGTTCATGAAGCCCCCCAGCTCCGCCACCCTCCCACGAGCACCTCGGCCCTCGCCGAGGCTTTTTGATGCTACCAGCAGCTAGAGGACGACCTCAAGAGGTCGCGCCCCATTTTGAAGCCCGAAGCTCGTCGGAGTGCAGAGATCTGGAGCGAGGAAGATCGCCCCGCCGGTGTTCTTCCTTGTTGTTCCTCCGTGCGCCTATACCGTCGGATCGTGGAGCGCCCTCCAGTTCGCGCAGCAGCCGTTGGATCGAGCCCGGTCTCCACCGTCGGATCTTCTCGCGAGGATCTAATCCCAGCCGTCCAGGCCGAAGCGTCATCGCACGTACGGGGCGCGCCACGTGTCAAGTGAACGGCCTACATCCGTTCGATCGCCCTTGCGAGGTGATTTTGCAAGTATACCCCTCGCGCTTTTGTAATTCTATTTTAGTCTATAAACTTTAAATAGTAGTTAAAATATTTTGTAAAAATTACATCTAGGCCCTCAGACTTTAGGAATTTGCACATAGGTCCTCCGCCACGTCACCTCACGTGACCTGTTCACGTGAGGTGTGGGCATTTTGCAGGGAGGCCCTTGTCCTTTTGTCTATTTCGTTTCAGTACCAGGAGTTATATTTTAAGTGTTAAACTTTTGGGAATATTGCATGTAAGCCCTCGGGCATTTTTGAAGTTACTTTTGGGTCCCTGCCAGGCGCATGCAAGTCACGTGCCCTGGTGGACATCTTGCGCCGATACCCTTACGGGTTTGAACATTTGTATTTGGTCCATAAATTCGAATATCGAGTGTTATATTTTGTGGAAAATTACTTGGATGTCCCTGGATGTTTTAATATTTGCATGTATACCCCTGCCAGGTTGAACTATTGTTCTGAACTTGTCTGATTTATTTAATGCATCATTTCAACTTGAAAAATCCCACAAAAATCACACTAAGCTCCTGTTCACTTGCACTTTCACGCATATTTTTAGTTTTTGATTTTATTGCATTTCCATATTTATTAAAAATAAAAAACTTGCCATTTCAGTACTGTCTAGCTTAGAAAATACCAAAAAAAAATTAAAATACCTCGAAAAATTCCAAAAACTTTTACCTACTGTCTACATTAACCTACTTTAGTGTCAGTCCAAAAATCACTAAAAATCTCAAAAGAAAAACCTTAAAAATTCTAATATACCTAAAAACGTCAAAAAATCTAAAAAATTATAGAAAACTCCAAAAATTGCAAACTCAAGTTCTATAGTTTCCTCTTTTTCTTATCTTTATTTTAAAATTAGTTTGGAAAATTTTAGTGGCTGTTTGATATTTTTCATTCATAGTTTTACTCACAACCAGTAGCTTATTCATTGTTTTCATTTATTTTGCCTTTTAAAAATACCAAAAACATTCTGAAAAATACCCAAAAATCACAAAAACAGTAAAAAAATTTATACAAACACCAAAAAGATTTTATTTCTAAATTTTTGACTATTTTTGCATCTTTTTATAAATATTTTATCTCCTCTTTTATTACATAGTTGATATATTCCAATATTGAAAAAGAAAAAAAGAATATAAAATATAAGAAATATAAAAATCAGAAAATTAAAAATCAAAATACAAAATTAAAAATTAAAATAAAAATAAAAAAATAAAAAAAGATTTAAAAACCCACAAAAAAATTTGCTTTGCATAGTGTAGACATTACTTCACATTCACAAATACACACACACACACACACTTGTTGATCTATCCTTCCTTGCTCCCTGTGTTCGAACTCTCTGCATACTTGCTTTATACATCTTTTGTGCAGGGTTAAAAATAAATTTTAACTTCACATTTATTTCTTATTGCTTGATCTATTATGTGGGTTAATTGTTGATTTTTCACGGGATTCTGTAGTGGTCAACACACCGACTGTTGACTCGCCTTGTGAGTCAATACGACCGCTCTGATTTTCATGTTTATCAACTATATACATAGTTTTGATATCAAAATATTTACAAGCTTTTTACAATCAAAACATTTTTACAAACATTTGTACAAAAATAATTTGTAGAAATAGCTATGTATATGCAAGAAAGAATTTTATGTACAAGACAAATTTTAAAATTTTAATGGTTTTTAGGAAAAGGTTTTTAGCCATTTTATTTATTAACACACTCACACAAAGTACGAGTTATGGCTAAAGTATATATGAAATATATACGACACCCCCCTATACTTAGCTCGAATGATGTCCTCAGAGTGGATCAAGAGCGATGAAAAAGACATAACTCGTGCTTAGTATAGCCAGTAGGAGAGAGCAGGAGGATTGGGAGAGTGATTAGATTAGTTTGCATTTTATTTTGTGAGAGAGTGAGTATTAATTTGTAATAATACATGACTTGGACACTTGAACTTCCGGGCCCAATTTCCAAGTGTTTGT
Source organism: Ottelia alismoides (assembly GCA_037367405.1). Taxonomy (NCBI): domain Eukaryota; kingdom Viridiplantae; phylum Streptophyta; class Magnoliopsida; order Alismatales; family Hydrocharitaceae; genus Ottelia; species Ottelia alismoides. Next base: position 18,067 of record JAZKJV010007689.1, read on the forward strand.
TCACTTGGGGGCTCACCACGGATTTTGATGAGTTTTTCACCGCTGTCATTTTCCGGTTTTGATTTCATTTTCACTTTCTTTTGTGGATTGAGCCCTTAGTTCTAGGCTTTTGCTTGATCGATTAGATTAGGTCCAAACACACTAATAACCTTTGCATGCTCCTATAGATCGTATTTGGACTTAGTTTAATTAAATAATTAACTCATCTTCTTAGTCCGCCGCACCGCGAGCCCTCCCCATCAAGCGCTACTCCTGAACTCGATGTGTCGAGAAGAGGGGGGGTCTAGACTAGACTCTTAGGATCGAGGATTGGTGATTAACTTGGTTCTTAACGCTAGCAATTGACTGCTTAGGACGATTTCCGCATTGCATACCGGCATGTAGATTAGGTTTATAAATTTCTGCTTTGCATCCCGCATGGAGAGAGCTGGGATTCGTTGTAAGTCTTCTTACTTTGCATCCATCATTTAGGCACAAAGGTGAGATTTCCACCTTGGTGTCGACTTGCACGGCTTTTTCGACTCTATTCTCCTCTGTTTTTGGACAAAGTAGGATCAAGAAAATACAAAAACCGTTAGGCGCTTGTTTGAATCTACTCAAAAGAAGCGATAAGACCAAAAAAAATTAAAAAAGGGACTGCTAAGAAAACTTTGACCAAAGTAAAACTTGTAATTGGATTCATTGTTTGGGGAGAGTCACACCCTCACTTGTTTTCAGGTTGCATGGGAAGGTCTCCTTCCAAGTAAGTTGAGTGCTTCGTAAGGATTAGAGCCCAAAACTCAGTCTGTGGCTGCCTTGTGTATCGCCAGGATTTTCGAAGTATTGGCGCTTCTATCGTACGTGGACGAGTAGGGCTTGGTCAACAGTGGTGACTCTCTATTGTGTAGAGCATCGACCTTGTCCGAAGTATCGAGCCTAGGCCACGCCTTCACGGGGATGTCTGTCTCATCGTCTCGCGTCCGAGTAGGTTCTTGCACGCTCACGGGTGATTCCGTTGCGAGCGAGTTTTGAAGTATTGGTTTCTCCTATTGGCTTCCTTTCTCTATTTATTTGGCTGAGTAGGGATCCAGGAAGGGGTTACAAGGACTTTAAAAAGTGCAGACTACAGGTTACAAAGGAGGAGGACAAGTACGGGATACTTTTCTGGCAGTACTCTCGCTCCTATAGGCGTAGCGCTCTAAGGACTCGTTAAAAGATAAATGCCTGAATTCATTTAAAAGCTACAAAGATAAAAGCCGAACCCTTACGGCTTCACGTGTTGAGTTGGTGAATCCCCTTGCTTTGTGTTTGATTGCTAGTTGATTTTAGGTCAAGATCAAAAACACCGCACAATTGTGCGCAATTTTGTCCTCTTCTTCTTCTTCACCTTGCTCTTCTCAATAATCAAGATGATGGGATGGAGATCTCTTAGGCCGACTTTGTCGGCACCGCTCTCCAACACTCCTCCTTATTCATCTAGGACAACCTCGGAGAGTCCACTCTCCGAGCCTGAGTTCACTTCCGCCCTGTTCCCTCTCGACCACTCCTCTCACTCTCCTTCCATCAGTCCAAGAGTTTCAGAATTTAGTGCATCGCAGAGCTCAGAACATTCCACGGCACCTGAGATGGGTTCGTTTGCTTTTTCAGAGAACCCAGACATGGCTGACAGAGGAGAGCATCCTGATGATCATGAGCACCTGCCATTCTTCATTGATCAAGCCGCCATCAACAATTCACTTCTAGCATCCCTGGAAACCATGCAGAGGCAGATCCGAGACCAGGGAACCATCATGGGAGATCTTATGAGAGAAATAGCACAGATGCGAGAAAACCGACCTGGGGCCGGTGGCGGTGGTGGAGGAGGAGATGGACCTGATGCAGGAGGAGGTGATCCCGACGCTGAGAGACCGCCACAGACTATCATGAGGGAATTGCACAATCCCGCAGCATCCCTCACTCATCGTTGGATCAGACTTCTGCCTATCCATGGAGATTTCGAGCTTCGGACCCATACCATTCAGCTTCTAACCAAATTCCATGGGGTTGCCGACCGAAGAGCCATACCTCCACCTCCAAGAGTTCGAAATGATCTGCAGTACCATCCATGATAGGCTGATGACCGAGGACACTATCAAGATGATCACCTTCCCTTTTTCCTTGGTTGATAGAGCCGCATACTGGCTCAAGCACTTGGGGCGATTCATCGATACTTGGGCAGATCTCCGGACCGCGTATCTGAAGAAGTACTACCCTCTCGGCTGGACTAATGCAGCTAGAGCCATGATCAGCAACTTCGTCATGATCCCGAATGAATAATTCCATGAAGCCTGGGATCGATTCAGAGAGCTCATCGACCGATGCCCACATCACGATATCTCGAAGCCCAATCTAGTTCAGAGCTTCTTTTGTGGGCTGACACCGGAGCTACAGGGGCTAGTGAACGCCTCTTGCGGTGGGTCCTATTTTTCCAAGGGGGAGGACGACATTTGGGCCATCTATGAAGGCATGGCAGAGAACTCAACCGTCATGGCCCAAGCCCGTGTTTACACATAGCAGAAGCCCCCGCAAGGAGCGGGGATCATTCCAGAGGATCGCCCGCATCGATGTCGGTCCTAACACGTCGTCGGCAGCCGCAGCCCAAGCAGAATCAGCCGCAACCAACATGGGCATAATCAGTGAGAAACTGGACCGTCTCGAGATCCTCGAGAAAAAGCAGATGCAAGGCATGGCCCAGATGGACCAGATTGCCAAGACGATGAGTGACATGAAGACGCAGATCCTTTGCGTCCAGGAGGCACAGATATCTTCCCAGCAGCCTCCCAGGTCACGTGCTGATCTGAGCAGTAGCAACGCATCCCAACCCTCTCCCTGGTACCGCCAGGTCAACCATATCCAGGCAGATCTGGTCCCGTTGCTACAATACTATCCAGTGCAGCCGCCATCTCAGGACACTCAGATGGTGGTCTATCAGCCGGAGAAGCCACTGGCAGTTCTTCCTCCACCCTCCTTCGAGCAGGAACCATTGATGGAAGTCAATGGGATTTGGTACGACCGGTACCCTCAACCCAAGATTTGTCGTGATCAACCCGGATTCCATTGGGGCAACGGTGGCTCCTCATCTCAGCATCAGAATCCAGCTCAAGGACAGCAGAACAGCCAGCAACCACATCAGCAGCAGCAGCCCCAGTACGCCCAACAGCATTACCAGCAGGGTCCTCGTCCCGCCTATCAGGGACAGTAGTGGAGGCAGCGTCAGCAGCCTCAGCAGTCATATCCCCAGCCGACCCAGAACTATCCATACCAGCAGTAGCAGCAACAGCCTCATTTCCTGCAAGGGAACCCATCCGGTTCTCAAGCCCCCGCTTTTGAGAACCCAACACTTGATGATCTTGCCCGCTTGCTTTCCGAACAACGAGCATCCTTCAGGCAAGAAATGGATGAATTCCGGCAGGAGATGAGGGAAATCATCAAAGGCAAGGCCGCCATCCTCGCTCAGATTGAACCTAACCCGAACAATATGAAAAGGAAGTCTGAGCAGGTAGAGTTTACAGAGGATACCTCTCCTAGTGACTATTTGAGTGATATATCTCTATCTTTGCATGATGCTGATTTTGTGACTACTAGGAGCGGTAGGATGCCAGCCGGTGGCACCTCTTCTGAGCGACAACCACATGCAGGATCAGGAGCGCCAGAGGAGTAGAGTAGCGGTGCTGATGCTGCTAATGATGATGTTGAGGATGGTGGTGCTGAGGCCACCAATGATGGAGATCCAGATGATGGTACTGAGGCCGTCGTGATACCTGATGCAGACGGTGGTGCTGATGCCACCATTTTGGATGCCGAGCCAGAGCGCGGTTTTGATGCCGCGAAGACAGGTGCCAGTGGTGGTACTGAGGCCACCACATCTACTTTTGTTGAGCTTCCCTCTGTGATGTTACCACCTTTTGTATCTATGGACTGTGGTAACAAGAAAAACAAAAATATGAATAAAGGAAAGGTTTCTGTTCACATTGCGGATCCATATGTGTTAAATGATGATGATTGTATGTATTCTAATCCTTCACAGGCACATGGACCTATTCCTAGTTCTCCATCTGAGGAGGCCCCTACCATCCCCTTCCCTGAGGCACTCCGTCGGGCGAAGGGGAATAAAAGAGAAAATCCTAAAAAAGATCAGCAGGTAGAGTTCAGCAATCAGATGATAGACAGATTCCATATTCAGCTAGCTCTACAAGAAGCACTCGAGCACATCCCCTTCTTCAAAAAGAACTTGAAAGAGAAGACTACAGTCTGCAGGATGAGGAGGAATCACAGAGATCAGATCCATGTGCTCACTCATTCCACTTGTTGCACTATTCAGAACAAACTGCCAGCCAAACGACCAGACGCAGGAGCTCTCTATGTCAGATGCGAGATTCAAGAGCAGCAGTTTGATCGTACTCTGTTAGACAGCGGCTCTTCAATTAACCTTCTTCCGGCAGCCTTACTCGACCAATTTGAGTTTGGTCCTCTTCTTAGGAGCAGGACAGTCCTTCAGTTTGCTGATAGGTCGACTAAGAGGCCGAAGGAGTTATTGAGAGACGTGGTCGTTACCATTCAGGGCCTAAAATTCCCCGTGGACTTCGTTGTGTTGGACATGGAGATCCCTGAGTCGGTAACCGATGCCCCCATCATACTCGGACGCCCATTCTTGGCCACAGCCAAGGCGGTGACCGATCATGATAGTGGGAAGGTATGCTTTCGCTTAGAGGGCGAAACCATACAAATAGAGACGATCGAGGAAACCAGAGCTAGAGAACTTGAATGCTCAGAGCAGTCCAGCGAAGCCGTGCAGATGACAGAGGAAGAGTTAGACATCCACCAGGAGTGTGATTTTGTGATGGCAGATGATGAATCCAACTGGAGAGATCCTGTAGCACCGACCCTTGCCTTGCCTACAGATTCATTATATCTAAAGCTTAGGGCAGTCGAGAGCTTGGAGAGCACACCCCTGGACGAGGATACACTTGAGGCTGACAGTGTTGGGACGAGTGGTGCTGATGATTTTCAATCTTGTTCATCTTCTTCTGATCCCTCGGATTCAGACATTGATTGGGACGATTTCGATGACTATTTGCCTTGTCTGATTCCTTCTGAGCCAACAACCATGAGAGAGTGCGGGCCAGTGCAGTTTAATGATGATTTAGTAGGCCGCCCTTCGTCAGAGATTCATGCAGAGCGAGAGTTCTCCCATGCAGACCTGGTCGCCTTCACACAGACATATCAGAAGCCAGATCTGCCACCTCAAAGTTGTCCAGAACTGAAACCTCTGTCGCAGTCGTTGAAGTATAGATTCCTTGCGGGTGAGCCAGATATGCACCCAGTCATCATCTCAGCAGGTTTGACTGGAGAGCAAGAATCTCGTCTGATGGAGGTTCTTGAAAGAAACCGCAAGGCAATAGGTTGGAGTATAGCCGATCTCCAAGGGATTAGTCCGGCTCTGTGCTCCCACCACATCTATCTTGAGGATAACGCTAGGTCATCGCGTGAGTTCCAACGACGGCTGAACCCGAATCTTCGAGACGTAGTCATGAAAGAAATTTCGAAGTGGTGGAGCGCCGATTTTATCTACCCCATCTCCGACTCTAAATGGGTTAGTCCGTTACATGTGGTGCCCAAGAAGACGGGTATCACTACAATTGTGAATGAGTCTGGAGAGGAGATCGCTACCCGAGTACACTTCTTGGAGGGTCTGTATGGACTACAGACGATTGAATGAGGCCACCAAGAAGGATCATTTCCCGCTGCCATTCATTGATCAGATTATCGAGCAACTAGCCGGGAAGAGTCATTACTGCTTTCTTGACGGGTACTCCGGATATAATCAAGTGGCCATTGCGCCCGAAGACCAGGAGAAAACGACATTCACCTGTCCGTTTGGGACTTATGCTTTCAGACGGATGCCCTTTGGTCTATGTAACACACCGGCGACATTCCAAAGGTGCATGTTGTCCATTTTCTCGGACATGGTGGGTGACTGTTTAGAGGTCTTCGTGGATGACTTCTCGGTCTATGGCGACGGGTTTGATGCTTGTCTTAACTGCCTAGACCGTGTGCTTCAGCGCTGCATTGAGGTCAATCTTGTCTTGTCTTGGGAGAAGAGTCACTTCATGGTGACTCAAGGGATGGTCCTTGGTCATATCGTCTCCAACAGGGGCATGGAGGTCGATCCAACCAAGGTGGATATCATTAGAAAACTCGATCCACCGTCCAATCTGCGTCAGTTACGGTCTTTTCTGGGGCATGTCGGTTTCTACCGACGGTTCATTCAGGACTTCAGTCGTATTGCCCGATCGCTTACTGATCCGCTGACGAAAGACACCAAGTTCATTGTCAATGATAAGTGTCTCGCGTCTTTTGAGACTCTAAAAAATATGGTTGTTTCAGCTCCTGTCCTTCAGCCACCTGATTGGTCTCTCCCATTCGAGATCATGACGAATGCTTCAAATTTTGCCGTTGGGGCTGTGCTTGGACAGAGGAGGGATGGATTGTCGTTTGCCATTCACTGCGCCAGCCAGACTTTGGATGTCGTTCAGCGGAATTATACTGTGACTGAGAAAGAGATGATGATCGTAGTCTTTGCTTTGGATAAGTACCAATCTTATATTCTCGGATCCAGAGTGACCATTTACACATATCACACCACCATCCGATACTTATAGGACAAGAAGGATGCCAAAGCACGTCTTACCAGATGGATCCTTCTGCTCCAGGAGTTTGATATTGAGATTAAGGATAAGCCTGGAGTTAAAAATGTGGTGGCGGATCATCTGTCCCGTTTGGAGAATCTTGAAGAATCTGAGCCCAGCGTACCTATCACAGAGACGTTTCCAGATGAGGCGATCTTGGCTATCACCTCGTTCCCGTGGTATGCCCGACATTGTGAACTATCTTGTTGCCAAGACGGTCCCACAAGGTTGGCCCAGGCAGAAACTCGAGACCTTCCTGGCAAAGGCCAAGTTTTACCATTGGGAGGATCCCGTCCTTTATCATGAAGGAGGGGATAACATTTGGAGGAGGTGCATTCCTCAAGAGGAGCAGCATAGCATCCTCACATACTGCCACAAGCTTGAGGCAGGAGGACATCATTCTGGAAAAAGGACAGCACAGAAGGTGCTTCAATCCAGCCTATGGTGGCGTACTCTCTTCAAGGATTCGGATGAGTTCGTGAAGAGATGTACTGACTGTCAGAAGATGGGAACCTGCGGACAGAGAGACATGATGCCCATGCAACCCATTCACTTTTGTGAGGTTTTTGATGCATGGGAGATTCATTTCATGGGCCCATTTCCTAAGAGTCAGGGATTCGAGCATATTTTGCTCGCTGTAGATTATGTCAGCCGATGGGATGAGGCCATCCCCGCCCGAGCCGCAGATGCTAAAACCGTATGCAAATTTTTGAGGAAAATATCATTTCACGATTCGGGGTACCTAGAGTCTTGATTTCAGACGAGGGGTCTCATTTCATCAATGACAAGGTTAGGGCACTTGCAGAATAGTTCGACATTGACCATCGGGTTGCCACACCGTATCACCCTCAGACTAATGGTCTTGCCAAAGTATCGAACCGGGAGATAAAAACTATATTGCAGAAGGTTGTCCGCCCAGACCGAAAGGATTGGTCACAGCTTTTGGACTCGATCTTGTGGGCCTATCAGACTTCCTTCAAGAATCCATTGGGGACATCTCCCTTTCGACTCGTCTACGGCAAGCCGTGCCATTTGCCAGTGGAAATCAAGCATAAATCTTTTTGGGCAGTCACTGAGTTACTGTTAGATCCTGAGAGTATAGGAGAACAGAGAAGAGCAGAGTTGGCAGCCCTGGAAGAACTGAGAGATACAACCTTTTCTAGCAGCCTACAGTATAAAGAGAAAGTGAAGACATGGCATGATTCCCACATCAGCCGTAAACAGTTCGAGCCAGACCAGAGAGTATGGGTTGTTTGATTCCAGGCTGAAATTATTCCCAGGGAAATTACAGAGCAAGTGGAAAGGTACGTATGTGGTCAGGAAGGTACATGACAATGGCAGTGTTGACATATCTGAACCGTCATCTTCCTCTACCTTCCGTGTCAATGGTCAACACCTGAAGCTATATCTAGATCATGACTCACCGACCATTGACGTTGCCCCCATTCTTCTGGTATGAGATGTGCTCTTTGACTCATATCATCTGCATCTTATACATGGTGATCACTTCTATCTTCCGCTGTACAGATCATCTGTCTATATCATGCTTTCATCTGTTAATCTCTTTTCTTATTTTCTTCTTTTCTACTTTTCCTTTTCTATTTTCTTTATCTATGAAAAAGGTGCCGCCCTTGTAGATAGTTTTCCATACTTAGGACGTACTTTGTCCTAAGTATTGGGGGGGGGGTGCACCCCGAGTTTCTCTATTTTTCGATCCTCTCCAATGTCTCCTCTTCTTGTCTATACTTAGGGATATCTTACCCTAAGTATAGGGGGAGACAACCCGAGTACGATCTGTTCATTCCCACCCTTGACCCTCCCTGCGTTGTGTACAATCTGCTATACCTAGGATTAGTTGATCCTAAGTATGGGGGGACGGTCAACTTCTCATAGGTTCATTCATTTATTCTTTAAGACTTGTCTATACTTAGTACGAGTTAAGTCTTCTCTTTTCTCTCCGGATCTATGAGGACTTAGCTCAAGCTAAGTATAGGGGGGTCGTATATACTGTGTATATACTTTAGCCATAACTCGTACTTTTCGTATTTTCTTAATAATATGGCTAACAATTCTTTAAGAATTCATTAAAAACCAGTAATAAGAAGGTGTTTTGTTCCTCAAATTCTTTGTGTATATACTGATTAATAAATTAGGTGAAAATGTTTTTGCAAAATGTTTGAAAAATAGTTTGAAAATCTTTGTCAAATTCTATTGAAAGCTATTTTGAAAACATTTTGTCACATGTTTTCAACCTTTGTAAAAATGTGTGATATGTAAAAATTTATTTTCTTTGTGTGAAATAAAATGTTTGAAAAAATGATTTGCAAATGGTTTGAAAAATGGTTGCAAAAATATTTTGAAAAATCTATCCAAACTATTTTAAAAAAAACCTTTGCAAAATGATTTTAAAATATGTGTAAAATGTTTTGTAAAAATTATTTTGGGCTAGAGTTTTCAAAAATTTCTTTGAAAAACATGTGTCAAGGAAGTTTGAGGAATATATGAACATCTCACCAAAATCCACTATGTACTTATAAAATTGATCACCTACCCTTGTAAATTCTTAAAATCCACATCTTGTAAATATAAGAAGCATCCCAGTGTAAAATATTGTACCTAGTTTTGGCCAAAACTTTTTGTTTTAAAAAAATCCCAAAAATATTTGCAAAAATTAAAATCCAAAAACATTTGAAAAATCTAAAAAATGCATATGCACATCATTATCATCTTTTCAAAAACCCATAAAAAGTTCAAAATCATGAAAATTGCATCACAAAAATATTTTTCTGCACTGCATTGCATAGCATTCGCATTTTTCGGATAGAGTTTGATAGTTGAACAAGTCTAAGCAAAATCCGGAGATTGGAACTTGATTGGATCTTAAAATATACCTAATAACAGGACCCTTATAGGAACTGGGTTTGAGGTACTTCAGGTCTAGTTGACTTAATTCTTTGAGGATCACGGGACTTGGGTTCAATGGATTCTTGACTGTCTAAGTAGAATATTTCGGAGCCACACGCACGACTCTTGTTGATAATGACCTAACTTGGACATCTGCACCTTTCACATGGCTCAACTCAGTTGGAGTGGTGAGGGGATTGGACTTGCCGGTATGAGATGCACACAAGTGGAAACATTTGTCCTCCTCTAGGGAGGGAAGTGCACCCCAACCCGTCCCAGTGATGAGGAAGTCTAAAGATAGGAGGTTGTGGGTTGCAATAAAGCTTCAAAAGACGGATAGTCTACTGACTAAAGAGGAAAAACTACTTATGTAAATGTTGTTGTGAATAGTATTTAAGAAAATGTTCAGGCATGTACAAAAATAAAAAGCCTGCAAAGTATGTACAAATGTTGTAAAGTCAATAAGCAAGCTTGAGTTCCAAAGTCAAATATTTGGAGCCTGCAGCAGGATGACTTGACTACACTGGTCTTGCATCCCCAAGATAGGTAGCTACACTGGCTACCGTCTATTCTTCTCTTCACCCCTTGACGGGTCCACAAAGCCACGTTAAAAAGTTGTTTTTAATGTTCGTGAGTGAAATTAATGAATGTCGTTCATTGTAGGCGGTAATCGGAAACGGTCAAGAAAATACCACCAATAAGTTTAATCAAATTTATTCAAGTGGTTTATGTTTATTTTACTTGGGCAAGTCCCAAGGGCGATCACAAGGAGGCAAAGGAACAACCTAGATTAATGTCTATCCAATTTTGATTTCGGTTTTCAAGGCGGTCTTTTTTTGGAATTTTTCAATGCAATATGAGATGCAAAAATGCAAATTCGGCCTATTTTAGGGACTAAAATGTAAATTTCAATCAAACGATGTCCGAAAAATACGAAACTTGGCCGAGATGTAAAATATGATGAAATGAGTATTCTGTAATTTTTTTTGGAATTTTCTGATGCAACATGAATTTTTTACGAATTTTTAAATGCAAAACAAATTAATTTTCAATATTTAATTATAATAAATATTAAACCTACTTATTTTTCGAGAGATAAAATTATCTAAGATCTATCACTAGGTGATGGATCCCAGAAAAATCCGAAATCTCGGAAAATGTGGGGTTTAATACCTATTAAAAATCAAACATTGAAATGCACAAAATGATTTTTACAGGGCAAATGATGCATGCAAATGCAAAGATTTTTGGGCACAATGTTAATCAAAGTAATCTCTACGATATTTGATTTTTGGAGAATTTTTAGAACAACGATTAATTAACTATGAATTTCAGAGCATAGATTGGGCAAAATAAGGTAATTTCCACAGAATAATTAATTATTAATTAACCATTAATCATAAAAATATCCACAATATGTCCAGACGTAGAGAATTAAGTGTAGAACAAAATGCCACTTTTTGATAAATAAAATGTTGTAGAATAGGTTCAAAACAGAGGGGGGAACACAGGGGGTAATTGCAATAAATATAAATAAATGAAATATGCAAAAGGGCCTATATGTAATTACCGAAAGAGCCGGGGCCTGAATGCAATTTTTTCCGAATGGTCACGTGCGCTGCACGTGACCTCTGCTGGAGGGACCTGGCGCGTAATATGAAGGAGGGTCGGGGGTCCGCTGCAATTTACCCAAGGGCACGTGCGCCGCACGTGACCCCTGGGGTCCTTAACGCCTGCTGATGATTCCCCGCGCATGTGCGAAGCAGCGTGCGGGGACCTCGGGTCTAGAGCCCGGCCGCACGAGGGGGGGGGGAAGGCGACGTCCGATGAGGGTCGGTCAAGGCTGAGGGGGGCCGGCTGGGTGCGTTGATGATAGCTGCTCCAGGCGGAGGCGAAGTAGTGGCTGGCCGGTGGCGTGGCTAGCGGACGCTCCTGGAAAGAGTCGAGGACGCGCGGAGCTCTGGAGTGGAGGGTCGACACCTGGCGGGGACGTAGGTCGTCGTCGTCGGCCGACACACGGCCGGGGGGTCGCCAGCGAAGCGGTGGTTGGCGGGGCCGGAAGTAGATGACGTCGGCGGCGTTGGTGTGCTAGAGTCGGGAAGATGACTAAGGTACTGCCGGAGGCGATGAAGCTGCTGTTGATGGGCGGCCGACGATGGTGCTGTGGGGGCTCGGCTCCTGACCGGTCGAAGGCGAAGGGGAGAGGACGTTCGACGGAGCAGTGTTGGGTACGATGGATTCGGACGGAGAAGATGGCACAGCTCCGAGCGGAGCGACGAGCTCGGAGGTGGAGCGAGAGATAGATGTGGAGAGAGAGAGAAAGAAAGAGAGAGAGAGAGATAACCTGGAGGATGAAGGAGGCTCGACGGCGAGTGGCCGGAGCAAGAGCAGCGCCTTGAGAAGTTGCTGCGACGAGGGCTACGACCTCGGATCACGCTGGCGTAGAGGACTGTCACCACCTCGAAGCACCCTAGGGCGGAAGTCAGCGGATGGCTTGGACTGGGGGAGGCCGGGTCTCTTAAATAGGATAGGGCCGGCGGGGGTTACGGGGAAGGTGGTCGTTGGGGTCAACGGAGATGGAGGAGGGGGCCGTTGGCGGAGGTTTCGGAGAGGGCGGCGACGCCCGAGGGATCGGGGGTGACGGTTGGGGAGATGATGGTACGGGGCCGTCCGATCGGCCCGAGATCGGACGGCCCTAAGGGCGGCACGTGGCGGGCAGATGGGAGAGCGGAGCACGTGCCTGGGGGCACGTGCGACGCACGTGCGGTCGATTTAATTTTTTTTTACGAAAACGGATAAATAAAACTTCCAAAAATCACTGACACGTGGCGGCCCCTGGGGCTGCCACGTGTCAGCTCCAGATAAATCGAAGATAAATTATTTTGTAAAATCAAAAAAGAAATAGCAACTGACCTCGGATCGAAAAAGTTCCTTCACAAAAAATGCTCGTCTCGACGAGATCTACAACTTTCATGAAGACATCAAAACCAAATTCGGTCAAATGTAAAAAGTGAATTTTTGAGGTATCCCATGTACATAGAATACCTTGATTTTTGGGTTTTCTAATTTTTTTGTCATTTTTAAAACAAGATAAAAATCCGGAAAAATAGGGAAAACTCAAAGATAAATACAAGAGACCTTAATCTAATTTTTTTTTTGGATTTTTATAAGTTAAGAAAATATAAAAAATAGGGTCAAAAGCCACGAAAAATACAATGTACAAAAGAGGCCCAAAATCCAACTTTCACATACGAGCTCCGATTCACTTGAACTTGGTCTTGTTTTGAAGGTAATTGAATGTGTATTAGTTCAAAAGTGAGTAGGCTCAAATCGGACACTGGATGGGGAAGATATGTGGCTTTTAGTCCGAAAAATCCTGAAACTAGGGTTTGGGTTTTTGGTCCACTTAACAGGGTTAGTTATTTTTTTGTATTTTTTATTTATTCTTGTTAGTGGTGTGTACACAGTGGAAGTGAGTTTGTGGTATATGGTGTTAGCATGAAGGAGTTAAAAATAGGGGAAGTTAGGCTATTCACAGGTCACTTTTGGCTTGGATTTTTGGCTTCTTATTTTATGCAGAAATTAATGCTAAAATGCAATTCTTATGCAATCATGCCCGAATGCTAATTATGCGAAATAAATGCAGAAATGCAGTTGATTTTGAGGGACTTGAGCCTAATTAATGAGACTTAGAGTGATGAATCCGAGATTCATCATCCCCCTATACTTAAACCATGCTCGTCCCTGAGCATCAAAAAGAAATGCCATGAAGTGAAATGAGACTGGGTTCCATACCAAGATCATGAACTGAAGGTGAAAGTGAAACTAAACTCGACCTTTGGATTAATAGTGTGGCGGAACTTCTGTGAGACTTAGAATTTCAAAATCAACAGCCCTCAAGTTCTACACATCATTGACACGGTTTCAACTCAGAAGTCATCTTAGATCATCAACTCAGAAGTCATCTTAGATCAATCCTCTTCCCAAAGTATTCCCTATGAACATTGAATAACCGACTCATGTGTGTGAAGGGTTTTAGCTCTTCCCATTCAGAATGCCAGACTACCATGCTCCTCTCCTCTCCAGTAACTCGTCCTCGGGGAGTCAGGTATTTCCTTCTAAGGTCTGTCGCGCTGTGTTCACAATCGAATTGGGGGAGAAGCTAGAAGAAAGAGAAAAGAACTGGAGGGGGTGGCCAGTGTAGTCACCTCTCCTTGTAAAGATGGCCAGTGTAGCCAAGTCTTCACCAAGATCTGCAGGTTTCTTGAAGCTTGGAACTTTTTGGTCGAATTGTTATTTGGTAGAATGCTTCTTTGTATTTGGAATTTTTGGTGGTTCTGCTTGGATCTTGTTTTGCCCCTACGGATATAGCATCTTTTTATTCCGTACATTTTTTGGGGTCTTAGAAAAAATTGTGCCCAGCCGTCCATCCCTTTTCCGAAGCTTTATTTCAACCCGTACTCCGGTCTTTAGATTTCCACGCTACCAGAAAAGAGACTCACACAGTCTTCCAACATTCCGTCTGGGTTGAGCTAAGTGCATAGTGCGAGAGTACAAATTAATTCCCTATTCCAGAGTTGTACCCAGAATGAAGAGATCAGGTTAGACACTAAGAGTCAAACGCTGCACATTGTCATGTGGAACTTAAAGAATTAAGTCAAAAGACCTGAAGCTCTTAAAATCCTATTTCTCGGTGAAGTTCCTCTGAAAATTAGGTGGATTAAGGGCAAGCCCAGACCACTCTCGGTTTCGGCTCATAACTCGGTTCAGAACCCAATGACTTTTCACAAATGTAAATGCATGTGATGTTGGATGAAGTGCAAGTGTGTGAAATGCAGAATTTTTTTTTGCGTGTGTGTGTGCAAAGATGAAATAAGAAGCCATTTTTTTTCAAAAATTTTGGGAAAGTCAGTGTTAGTAGAAAAACTTTTTTTTGTTTGTTTGTTGTTTTTTTTTCAAGTTAGTACCCACCCCGTAAATACATATAGACTTACGCGAAAGTACGAGATATGGGTAAAATATATACAAAGTATATATACAAACCCCCCTATACTTAGCGAGTGCTGTGTCCTCAGAGCACAAAAAGCGTAATGAAGACATAGCTCGTGCTAAGCGTAAGGGAGTTAAAATTTATATACAATGGGTTAGGAAGTAAAGCGGAAAAGAGGCGGTCATGATATGTGAATGAGGAGAGGATATACAGGTGGATGTCGGTTCCCCCTATACTTAGGCTGTGGACAACCTAAGTATGGAAGAAGGGTAAAAATGGAGCAATTAGGAGTCAGGAGAAGAATGATATATACAGATGACATCGGTCCCCCCCTATACTTAGGCCTTGGCCTAAGTAAAGGAAGAAGCTGTACAAGGTTGCTGATTTGGTCGGGAGGGAGGGTGGGAATGATCAGATAGATTTTCAATGTCCTCACTCTGCGTGAAATAGATGACCTCGACTTGAACTGTTTGTTCTTTGGGTGATTCAATGTATGGCTTCAGCATTTGTCCATTTACTGAGAACGGTTGTGCATTCTCTTTGAGTTCGGCAATATCTACGCTTCCATTGGTATGCACATTGATGACAATGTAGGGACCCGTCCATTTTGATTTTAGTTTCCCATGAAAAATCTTCAACCGAGCATTAAACAACCACACTTTCTGTCCAGGGACAAAGGTCTTCTCTCGAATGTGTCTATCATGCCATCTCTTGACCTTGTCCTTATAAATCATACTGTAGTCATATGCCCGATTTCGGATTTCAATTAGCTCATTTAGATTTAAGTCTCGACATAGTTTCCCAAGGTGACAACTCCAATTCAACTTTTTGATCGCCCATTCAGATTTGTGGATCAATTCTGCAGGAAGATGACATGGCTTACCATAGATCATCCTAAAAGGTGAAGTACCGAGTGGAGTCTTATAGGTTGTCCTATAGGCCCATAGAACTTGGTCCAACAGTGTCGACCAATTCTTCCTATCGGGACGAACCAACTTCTGGAGAATGCTCTTCACTTCTCTATTAGAAACCTCTGCCATGCCATTAGATTGTGGATGATACGGGTTGGCTATTCTATGCTCAAATTTGTACTCCTTAGCCAAAGATCTCATCTCCCTGTTCACGAAGTGGCTACCTCCATCAGAAATCAATACTTTTGGTGTCCCGAACCTCGCAATGATGTTATCTTTGATAAACTTACAGACGACTTTGCTATCTGCGGTTCGGGTTGGAACAACCTCTACCCATCTTGATAAATAATCCACCACTAACAAGATGTACTCAAATCCATTGCTGTTGGGAAAGGGACCCATAAAATCAATCCCCCATGCATCGAAAACATCACAGAAAATCATTGGTTGCATGGGCATTTCATCTCTATATCCCATAGTCCCTCCCATTCTTTGACAAATCGGGCATGACCGTACAAATTCATTAGCATCCTGAAATAAGGTCCGCCAGTAAAATCCACATTGGAGTACCTTGTGCGCGGTTCTCTTTCCCGAATGGTGTCCTCCAGCCTCGAGAGAGTGACAGTGTGTGAGGACACTCTGATATTCCTCCTGAGGAATACATCTTCTCCAGACACAATCTGGTCCTTCATAGAAAAGGAAAGGATCGTCCCAATGGTATTTTCTCGAATCTGACTTTAATCGATCAATCATTTTTTTGGTCCAACCATAGGGAACCTTCTTGGAGACAAGATAGTTCACTATGTCGGAATACCATGGGGTTGACTCAATGACGCAAACCGATTCGTCTGGAAAAGTCTCCTTGATTGGTTCAATATCAGGATGATCATTTTGCTCGATTCGGGAAAGGTGATCAGCAACCACATTCTTTATTCCAGGTTTATCCTTAATCTCCAAATTAAACTCCTGGATTAACAAGATCCATCTCAAAAGTCGTGCCTTAGCATCCTTCTTATCCATGAGATATCTGATTGATGTGTGATCTGTGAAGATTGTCACCTTGGAGCCCAATATGTATGATCTGAATTTTTCCAGGGCCCAAACAACCGCGAGCATTTCCTTTTCAGTCACTGTATAGTTTCTCTGTGCAGGGTCCAACACTTTGCTCGCGTAGTGAATCGCATAAGGAATTCCATCTCTTCTTTGTCCGAGTACCGCTCCGACAGCGAAATCCGATGCATCAGACATGATCTCGAAGGGAAGAGACCAGTCGGGAGCTTGTAATATCGTCGATTCACATATTTTCTTTTTCAGGAGCTCGAAGGCCTCTAGACATCTGTGATTTACAATAAACTCGGTGTCTTTTCCTAAGAGCTCAGTCAGTGGGCGGGCGATCTTTGAAAAATCAGGAATAAACCGTCGATAAAATCCCACATGCCCTAAGAACGACCTCACTGACTTGACGTTGGCTGGTGGCTCAAGTTTCTTGATTACATCCACCTTGGCAGGGTCCACCTCCATTCCCTTTTTGGAGATGACGTGCCCCAACACGATACCCTCAGTCACCATAAAGTGACTCTTCTCCCAGGAGAGTACCAAATTGACCTCCCTGCATCTCTGAAGGACTCGGTCCAAGTGTGCTAAGCATGTATCAAATGAATCACCATGAACCGAGAAGTCGTCCATGAAGACTTCCAGGAAATCACCAACCATTTAGGCAAATACGGCAATCATGCACTGCTGAAATGTGCCTGGGGCATAGCAAAGCCCGAATGGCATGAGCTTGAATGCATAAGTACCGAAGGGACATGTGAATGTGGTCTTTTCTTGGTCCTCGGGAGCGATAGCTACTTGATTGTAGCTGGAGTACCCATCAAGAAAACAGAAGAATGCTTTCCCTGCGAGTCTCTCCAATATTTGATCAATGAATGGCAGTGGAAAGTAGTCTTTCTTGGTCGCAGCATTCAGGCGCCGGTAATCGACACAGACGCGCCACGACGTGGGTACTCGGGTCGCGATCTCTACCCCCTCCTCGTTGGTAACCATCTGGATTCCCGACTTCTTCGGGACGACATGAAGGGGGGCTACCCACTTGGAGTCAGAAATGGGGTAAATAAATCCTGCTTTGCACCATTTCTCTATTTCTTTCTTCACTACTTCACGAAGATTGGGGTTTAATCTTCTCTGAAATTCACGGGAAGGCCTTGCATTATCCTCAACATAAATTTGGTGCGAGCAGAGAGCGGGGTTTATTCCTACGAGATTCGACACAGTCCAACCTATGGCTTTTCGATTTCGCTCAAGGACTTCGATCAGTCTGGATTCTTGGTCCACGGTTAATGATGAGCTAATGATCACAGGGAATTTTTCTTTTGGTCCATTGAGGAATGCATACTTCAGTGTCGGAGGAAGTGGCTTCAGCTCTGGTAGTTCTGAATTGTCGATCAAGTCTGGCTGAATGACTTTTGCTTCTGGCTCAGTATCGGTTGGCGGTGGATTACTGGGTGAGATGTTGGCTACCAATTCCGAAGAAAAGTGAGTCGGATCGCTAGAGTAGAATGGTAATTCGGCCAGAGCTGCGTCCGACTCATCATCGATTGACTGTCCCAAAGGTGATGGGATTGACAAATCCAAGAGGTTTTCTGTGTTGTCAAGTGTGTGGTAATCTGGGGGTCTGGAAGTCTCAGAGACTGCATCGTGTATTATTTCTTCTTCCGAGGATGTGTCTTCTATCTGTATGTCTGGCAGTTGGTCCCATGGCCCAATGGTTCTGAGGAGATTGCATTCTGATGTTTCGGCATCTTCAGTTGTGGATTCGGAGTTTGGCCTTTGCCACTTTGTTTGTTTCATCTCCAAGTCCACTTCTCCGCCTGGAGAACGGAATTTCATCATGCCAGTTCTGTAGTCGAATACGGCTTTAGCGGTTCTTAAGAAAGGTCTTCCGAGAATGATTTGCGATTCCTTCCAATGGTTCGGGGTCTCCATGTCCAGGACAGTGAAGTCTACTTTGTATTCTATACCCTTGATAATGATGATGACATTCTTCACTTCTCCCTTAGGTCTTTTAGTGGATTTATCAGCAAATTGGAGTAAAGATGATGATTTCTTGAGAGGGCCCAACTCCAATCGATAATATAAGGCTAAGGGCAGAAGGTTTATGGAAGATCCATTGTCGAGAAGTGTGCGTGTGAAAGCTATGCCGCCAATGTGACTCTCCACATAATGGGCGCCCAGATCCCTTTTCTTTCTTGGCAGATGCTGGTTCTTGACACATTTGGTGGTGGCAATTGTCAAGATATGCGTCTCCACAAATTGACTTGTTCTCTTTGTACGAGTCCTAGTGGGAGTGCATTTTACCTTTAAATATTTCTGAAAGGCTAGATTATTGGCCACATACTGGTCAAAGGGTACTTTGACTGTGATGTTTTGATGGCAGAATTTTTCCATTACTGGATCATCCTGAATGTTTTTCTTTTGTTTTCCTTTCTTGAGGGCATGGGGGAAAGGAATGGAAGCACTTGAGACAGGGGACAGAAGGTCAGAATCATAAATACGAGCATCTTTATTAGACTTGGAGCTTTTATTACAATCATCAGATTTTTGATAATAATCAAAATCAGGTTGTTGGCGGAGGTTTCGGAGAGGGCGGCGACGCCCGAGGGATCATGGGTGACGGTTGGGGGAGATGACGGTGCGGGCCGTCCGATCGGCCGAGATCGGACGGCCCTAAGGGCGGCACGTGGCGGGCAGATGGGGAGAGCGGAGCACGTGCGGAGCACGTGCCTGGGGGCACGTGCGACGCACGTGCGGTCGATTTAATTTTTTTTTACGAAAACGGATAAATAAAACTTCCAAAAATCACTGACACGTGGCGGCCCCTGGGGCTGCCACGTGTCAGCTCCAGGTAAATCGAAGATAAATTATTTGTAAAATCAAAAAGAAATAGCAACTGACCTTGGATCGAAAAAGTTCCTTCACAAAAAATGCTCGTCTCAATGAGATCTACAACTTTCATGAAGACATCAAAACCAAATTCGGTCAAATGTAAAAAGTGAATTTTTGAGGTATCCCATGTACATAGAATACCTTGATTTTTGGGTTTTCTAATTTTTTTGTCATTTTTAAAACAAGATAAAAATCCAGAAAAATAGGGAAAACTCAAAGATAAATACAAGAGACCTTAATCTAATTTTTTTTTGGATTTTTATAAGTTAAGAAAATATAAAAAATAGGGTCAAAAGCCGCGAAAAATACAATGTACAAAAGAGGCCCAAAATCCAACTTTCACATACGAGCTCCGATTCACTTGAACTTGGTCTTGTTTTGAAGGTAATTGAATGTGTATTAGTTCAAAAGTGAGTAGGCTCAAATCGGACACTGGATGGGGAAGATATGTGGCTTTTAGTCCGAAAAATCCTGAAACTAGGGTTTGGGTTTTTGGTCCACTTAACAGGGTTAGTTATTTTTTTGTATTTTTTATTTATTCTTGTTAGTGGTGTGTACACAGTGGAAGTGAGTTTGTGGTATGCGGTGTTAGCATGAAGGAGTTAAAAATAGGGGAAGTTAGGCTATTCACAGGTCACTTTTGGCTTGGATTTTTGGCTTCTTATTTTATGCAGAAATTAATGCTAAAATGCAATTCTTATGCAATCATGCCCGAATGCTAATTATGCGAAATAAATGCAGAAATGCAGTTGATTTTGAGGGACTTGAGCCTAATTAATGAGACTTAGAGTGATGAATCCGAGATTCATCACCCCTCCTCTTGAGCTGGTTGCCACTTGAACTTAGAAGGGAATACCCCGCTCCTCGAGGATGGAGTTATTGGATTGGGGAATCATTGGGCTGTCGTACTGGAGAAGTCAGTTTCTTTGCCATTCTAACTGGGGAGAGCCACCATCACTTACACTGTGCGAGTCAGACTCATAGTCGTAAGAGTTTGCGTATGAATTGAGATATTTCTGACCTGGCTATTGAGGAGACTTGAGCAGAGTTTTGGGATTCTCAGGGACTGTTGGATTTCAAATTCGGTTCTCATTAATGTTCCGCCCACACTAAAATTCTAAAGGTCCGACTTAAGCTCCAAACTTTGATTTTGTGAAGACAAGTTTGACAATTAAATTTAATCCAAGTTCTTCTTTTTCTTTTCTTTCTTTTTCTTTTTGCACTTATTGCATAAGTGTTTGCTAGGGACAAGCAAAGGTAAAGTATACGGGGATGATGAATCCACATTTCATCATCTTTATTCTATCATTTTGTCCTCAAAAACCCTAGTAAATGCCTGTAAATACCCTTAAATCCATCATCTTAGCATTCATGTATGTGCATGTAAACATTGTATAAAATACTGTAATTAAAGCCAAAATTATAGAATAAATGAAAGAAAAGAAAAAGAATAAAATATTGTAAATATTTGATGACCCGAAACCCCGAGACCTAGGCATCTTGATGAATAGGTCGACAAGGAATAAAGTAGGGGGAGATAAGGGCCAGAATACCTAGTAATTCTATTCATTCTTTATTCATTTTGGGACCTATTTTTGGTTCCACTTTCTATACTTCAAATAAAGAAACTTTGTACATGAAAGTTGAAGATAATTAAATAAAGAAAAATACAAAATTGATTTTACTGAAAAATAATGTACAGATAAAAAGTTATGGTCTGAATAAAAATCCATAATTCCAACTTCCCAGACCCGTATCTCATAGTTGAAAACTCCGAATGCAGCAAACTCACCTTTGATTGTATATAGAATAAAATAATCTATTTAATGGGGGTGGTTTCGCATTTGGCGGAGCTACGGTTTGAAAGTTGAGTTTTGGACCCTCATTGTATACTTGTACAGATTAAAATATTCAATCTATTATTTATTCATTATTTGTATATTTTTATATTTTTATATTTTTGTAAATATTAATTATAATAAGTATGTACATAAAAAAGGAATAAAAACCTAAATAAAACTCAAACTAACTAAATAAATAAATATATATATAAAATATACAGGTACTATACCTATATACATACCTATACAAGACCTACTTATATTTTATTTAATATACAAAATACATCAGAAAAATAAAAAAAATATATATTTGTGTATATAAAAGTATTTTATAATTTTATAAAATTATAAATAGAATTAAAGAAATTAAAAATACCTAAATAAAAATAAAATACTACAATATATAGGTATTATACCTATAAGGGGTATAAAAGTAAACTTATAAAAATATATCTCATAAAATTAATTAAAATCATAATAAAATACTACATAAAATAAAAAATAATTTTTATTGAATAATCATAATTTAATTCGGCCTTCTTCTATTTTTAAATGAATTAATAAAAGTTTTAATCAGGGTTTTTCCTGGTTGGTCCACGTGGACCAACCAGGCGCAAACCCTAGTTGACCCTGGTCAACTAGGTGTCCTAGACCCCTGTGGACTCTGACAGCCTCATTTTTGCTCTGCCTTTGCGGTTTTTTCGAGGCCTCATCTTTCATCCTTTGAGGATGATTCCTTCTGCAAATACGTTCCTCGATTATCCCTCTAGCTCGCCCATGACTAACATTGGCTTTTGGACCCAAGATTTGTAAAATATTCATCGATCTAGGAGCCTCGCCAGTCATGGGGTCAAACCAAATATATGGGGCACCTGACTTTCGATTTGAATTCGAACACCTTAGGTCCACCCTTCCTCGCTCCGCTCGTGCTCCAAGCATTCCTGGAGGTGATAGCTCCAGCGCCGTGCGTTCAGCCAGGGCGAAGGAAGTCGGAAGCGTCTCCACCACCTCCCCCAACTCCGGCGGTTGAGGTACCTTTCCCTCTGGTCTACATCGTCGAGGAAGCCATTTCCACCTTTCATTTTTAGTGCATTGCATTAGTCTTAGGCGTAGGAACAATAGCCCTCTAAAAATTTCGAAGTTTGTCCATCAATCGTCCGATTCCATCTCATCGCCGGAGCGCACCTCCGGCCGTACTCCCAGCCATCGTTTCTCGCTATGCCTCCACCCTCTCGAGGTTCAGGCAGTTTGCCCTGGTCCTCCTAATCTTTTTTGCAGGTCAAAGACCATTGATACGATCCTGGAGCAAATTTTGAGGCCTCGCCGGAGTTCGCGAAGCCCCCCAGCTCCGCCACCCTCCCGCGAGCACCTCGGCCCTCGTCGAGGCTTTTTGATGCTACCATCAGCTAGAGGACGACCTCAGGAGGCTGCATCCCCATTTTGAAGCCCGAAGCTCGTCGGAGTGCAAAGATCTGGAGCGAGGAAGTTCGCCTCGCCGGCGTTCTTCCTTGTTCTTCCTCCGTGCGCCTACACCGTCGGATCGGGGAGCGCCCACCAGTTTGCGCAGCAGCCGTTGGATCGAGCCCGGTCTCCACCGTCGGATCTTCTCGCGAGGATCTAATCCCATCCATCCAGGCCGAAGCATCATCGCGCGTGCGGGGCGCGCCACGTGTCAAGTGAACGGCCCACAACCGTTCGATCGCCCTTGCGAGGTGATTTTGCAAGTATACCCCTCGCGCTTTTGTAATTCTATTTTAGTCTATAAACTTTAAATAGTAGTTCAAAGATTTTGTAAAAATTACATCTAGGCCCTCGGACTTTAGGAATTTGCACATAGGTCCTCCGCCACGTCACCTCACGTGACCTGTTCACGTGAGGTGTGGGCATTTTGCAGGGAGGCCCTTAGCCTTTTGTCTATTTCGTTTCAGTACTAGGAGTTATAGTTTAAGTGTTAAACTTTTGGGAATATTGCATGTAAGCCCTCGGGCGTTTTTGAAGTTACTTTTGGGTCCCTGCCAGGCGCGTGCAAGTCACGCGCCCTGGTGGACATCTTGCGCCGATACCCTTGTGGGTTTGAACATTTGAATTTGGTCCATAAATTCGAATATCAAGTGTTATATTTTGTGGAAAATTACTTGGATGTCCCTGGATGTTTTAATATTTGCATGTATATCCCTGCCAGGTTGAACTATTGTTGTAAACTTGTCTGATTTATTTAATGCATCATTTGAACTTGAAAAATCCCACAAAAATCACACTAAGCTCATGTTCGCTTGCACTTTCACGCCATATTTCTAGTTTTTGATTTTATTGCATTTCCATATTTATTAAAAATCAAAAACTTGTCATTTCAATACTGTCTAGCTTAGAAAATACCAAAAAAATATTAAAATACCTCGAAAAATTCCAAAAAAGTTTACCTACTGTCTACTTTAACCTACTTTAGTGTCAATCCAAAAATCATTAAAAATCTCAAAAGAAAACCTTAAAAATTCGAAAATACCTAAATTTCAAAAAAAATCTAAAAAAATATAGAAAACTCCAAAAATTGCAAACTCAAGTTCTGTAGTTTCATCTTTTTCTTATCTTTATTTTAAAATTAGTTTGGAACATTTTGGTGGCTGTTTGATATTTTTCATTCATAGTTTTACTCACAACCAGTAGCTTATTCACTGTTTTCATTTATTTTTCCTTTTAAAAATACAAAAAACATTCTGAAAATACCCAAAAATCACAAAAATAGTAAAAAATTATAAAAACACCAGAAAGATTTTATTTCTGAATTTTTGACTATTTTTGCATCTTCTTATAAATATTTTATCACCTCTTTTATTACATAGTTGATATATTCCAACATTAAAAAGAAAAAAAGAATATAAAATATAAGAAATATAAAATATAAGAAATATAAAAATCAGAAAATTAAAAATCAAAATACAAAATTAAAAATTAAAAAAATTAAAAAAATTAAAAAAATTTAAAAACCCACAAAAACATTTGCTTTGCATCGTGTAGACATTACTTCACATTCACACACACACACACACACACACACACACACACTTGTTGATCTATCCTACCTTGCTCCCTGTGTTCGAACTCTCTGCATACTTGCTTTATCTTTTGTGCAGGGTTAAAAATAAATTTTAACTTCACATTTATTTCTTGTTGCTTGATCTATTGTGTGGGTTAATTGTTGATTTTTCACGGGATTCTGTAGTGGTCAACACACCGACTGTTGACTCGCCTTGTGAGTCAATACGACCGCTCTGATTTTCGTGTTTATCAACTATATACATAGTTTTGATATCAAAATATTTACAAGCTTTTTACAATCAAAACATTTTTACAAACATTTGTACACAAATAATTTGTAGAAATAGCTATGTATGTGCAATAAAGAATATTATGTACAAGAAAAATTTTAAAATTTTAATGGGTTTTAGGCAAATGTTTTTAGCCATTTTATTTATTAACACACTCACACAAAGTACGAGTTATGGCTAAAGTATATATGTAATATATACGACACCCCCCTATACTTAGCTCGAATGATGTCCTCAGAGTGGATCAAGAGCGATGAAGAAGACATAACTCGTGCTTAGTATAGGGAAGTGAAAAGGAATGCTATACTACAACGACGAATCAAAGAATAGAACGGAGAGAGCTCGTTGTTTTCCCCCTATACTTAGGATCAAGTAATCCTAAGTATAGTAGGTTGTACATAAAAGGAAAACCGAGTGATAGGATGTACAAGGTCAGAAATGACTCAACTTGTCTCCCCTATACTTAGGGTAAAAGATCCCTAAGTATAGAAAAATATATGAATAGTATGGAGGACAAGAGAGGGAATAGCTGAAATGAGACAAATACATACAAGAGGAAGGGAACGACATTACTCCCCTTATACTTAAGGTGAAGGACCCTTAAGTATTGGCGACGACAAGAGTAATGAAATAGAACGAGAATGAACAACTTGGTGTCTACACCCCCTATACTTAGGATAAGGTATATCCTAAGTATAACAAAGATAATCCGAAATGAGACATGAGATGTAAAACAAAATGAAAGAGATAAGGAACAAATCATGATGAAACGTGTATATACAAAGTGGACAATGATGAGGTGCCTCTCAACAAGCTCTAGGTTTTATACCCCTAGCTGGGTGCAAAGGCTAAGATAATGCAGTATTAAGGTTCAGGACGACATCTGTAATGCGAATGCCGTACTGTCGTCGTAGTCTTGGTAAAAGAACAACGATAAAGTGAACAATATAAACGAAGACACCCAAATAAGAAATCAGGTGGGTGTCTGCTACCGGGTAAAGATATGGGAGAATGAAATCGGGCTTTGGTAGCGTATAAGAACTCATCATCTCAAGATCAGAATAGAATGGAAGGGTGGAGCCGAAGAGATCGAACGTGGATAAAGAAGGATCAGTCTTGGAGTCCTCCACATCAATCACCATCTCAAAAAGGTGTGGAAAGTCAATATCAGGAGACTCACTAAGAAAACTGATATTCGATGCACATAATGTAGATAAATAAGAGAAATTATCTAATATCTCAAAGATCGTCTCATCCTCGCGAGGGTCGTCAAGGAGACACAGAGTATGTGGCATTCTCCCGCATATAACCCTCGGGGAGTAATTCTAGACATCATTGCAGAAAGAGGAATCAGAATCTAACTGGGAATCTGCTTATTGTCCAGTACCCACTCCTCGCACCAAAATGCGTCATCAGCTGAAGACCGCCTCTGAACATTCTAGAAATAGGAAATGGTACTGGTCAACAATGCGGGAGCTGTAGAAGTATCTGAAACTGATCCTCGAACTGTGGCATGCTGGCTATCATCTGGTCCTCATGAAATATATCTATCTCATCGAACTGGAGGATAAAAGGTTCAAATACAGGACAATCTGTTTCTGGCATCTCAAAATGATGTCCCACATCTAGCTCTGGCTGTTGAAATGAATCAAAATATCCCTCTGAATCACAAAAGTACCTCTGAAGAGTAGAAGCTGAATGAGATGGGAATGGAAACTAAAATGGATGGATTGATGACTGACACAATGTGTGGTTCTCCTCACTATCTTGGAATATCAGAAGATCTAATATCCAAGACTCCTGAACTGAAAAGTACAGGACTGACTCGAACTCTGGCTGGAAGACCAATAGGAACTCGATCAATCTCTGGGTATGGACATCCACAGTGGCAGCCATCTCATCCATCGTCTGTACTGTAGCAGAATCCATTTCCTCTAGTTGGTGTGTAGTAGATAAATCCTCATGAAGTGTAACACACCCAACTAGTACCACATCATCCTCATGTGTTGTCCTAACTGAATCATATTGTGAAGATGGAATGTCTGAAAGTACTCTCGATATGGTCTGAAGTATATCCATGCCGGGACTGTGGTGTGAACCACCACAAAAGGTCACTGCTAGTGTAGTCTGCTCAGCGGTCATCCCCCTCATGGAGATCTCAACAAGTTCTGTCATCGAAAGTCCATGATTTGGAAATCTCCTCAAGAGGTCAAGAAACCTCAGCCACGAATCATGCAATGGCTCCTAGGAGTCTACTGAAAAATCCGTGATGAAAGACCGCATCATATCTGCTCTACGTTGGGGATAAAATCTCTGTAAAAACTCTAAGCATAACCCTCCTGATGAATCTACGATTCGTCATCTTTATTCATTTATTTTAGCTTAAAATCACTTATAAAACACCTGTGTATAATACTAACTCCATATTCTCATTAACTTGCATATGTGTGTAAATATTGTATATTTGTATACTATTTTAACCTAAAATAAATAAAGAAAGACGAAAAAATAATGAAAAGAAAATAAATAAAAAAGTAAGACTGTATATATGTAATAGATACAGGCTGACCCGAACCCCGAGAGAAGGTCAAGACTTGACCTGATCGACCAGGAAAAGTATGGGAGATAGGGTCCTCATTTACAAAATCCAAAAAAATTGTGCACTGTGTATATTTGTATACTACACTATTTTATTCGTACATTAATTGACCTCAAATCAAATAACTTTCAAAATCAAATTGTAAATAAAAATATGTTCTTATTAATAAAAATAATTGCACAATTAAGTCATGTACAGAATAAAAGCAACCACACTTGGAAAAAAGCCACTAAGCACTAATTGAAAGACCAATTCTGGTTCCATATGAAGTCAAATTGAACCAATATCACTTCCATTGGATTCTAAATTAAATCATCTTTAAAATGGTCGTATTTTCATAATTTTTGGAGTTACAAGTACAAAGTTGGTTTTCTGGGGTGGTTTGTGCAATTTTAACAAACCATGTATTTTGTACATATTGTATTTGTATATATTTGTAAATATTTTTAATAATCATTTAAAATAAAATTAAAAAAATTTAAAATTTTAAAACAAAAAGAAGAAGCTAATTTCCTCATTTACCCACGTATATAATGTAATATATGTTTATAGTACATGTATATAGTTGCTATTCGTAATTAGCCAGCATAAAAAAATAAAAAAATTAACATTTTTTATTCAACTAAATAAAGTGATTAAAATTCAAAAAAATAGACAATTTTATAAATAGTTTTATCTCTCTTTATCTTTATCTCATTTCAATTTTCATCTCTCTTATCTCTTTATCAAAAAAATCAAAAATTCAAATTTCATCTCCATTATCTCTTCTATTTATATGGCTCCTTCTCCATCATCCCAACTTGATCAATATTTGGTGAGAGGAGCCCGATCCTTGAGAGTTTTCTTGTCAAGAAAGGTATCTAGCCTCCGAGTCGTCCGGTGACTGCGAGTAGGCCTTCGTCAAGGCGATCACGATCATTTTCGCTCCTAAGGTGAGATCCATCATTTTTTTAATCTTAGATTAATCTTAGTTTCATTTGTCGCATTTTAATTCCATCGTCATTTTGTTTTTCTAGATCTTCAAAAAAACTCCATCACGATTTGATCCGCTTCGACTCGATTTTTCATCTCACATTCTTGATCTCTCCGCATTCAATTTCTATCTTTCACGATCTATCAACTCTGACCATGAATGGTGGTCAGAGAATCGGATTCGATTCCTTTAATTTCTGCAGGATCCTCATTCATTTTTCTTTTTATAAATAAATAAAAAAAATAATAATACAAAAAATTATTTGTTTTCTCTCTAACATTGGTTTTGCAAGACAATCTTAAAAATAAATAAAAATAAAAATAAAAATAAAAATGATCATTTTCTGTTTTTAATTTTTTAGATTTACAAAAAATATAAATATATATAATATCTTTTCTGTTTTTGTTTCTTATTTATAAAATATAAAATTTACAAAAAATAATAAATAAAATAAAAAAGAAAAGCGGGTGGCCGCAATCCAGGCGCCGCCCCCCTCCCCACGGCCATCGCCCATCACCGCCTAAGCGCACTCCACAACCACCGCCAACCCACGTTCTCTGCCGCTCCTCATCGCCGAAGGCCGTACCTCCATGCTTTTCCATCGGCGGCGCCCCAACTCCATCAACATCCTTCATCGCCAGACGCTCCACTGCTTGCTACTCCATGCCAGGAGCACCCCCGACACCCCAGATCATCACCGCTCACCGCTGACCTCATCGACGCACGCCACTGCCGTCGATGTACCACCATCAAAGCCACCTGTGCGTGAAGCACGCCTCCACCTCGCGCAACATCCTTCATCAGCCCGCGCACACCACCGCGCCACCAACCCCTTGCGGCGGCGGCCCCTTGTGCCCCAGTGATTGTGAACAAAGAACGAAAGAGAAGAGAAGGAATTAGGGCTTTGAATAAAAAAATGAGAAAATTTCATATGAGCCCCTGGAGACTTCAAATTTGCAGAAGAGCCCTTGCCAAAATCAAGTACATTTTATTTTGGCGGAATTACACCCAAGTCCCCGAGGTTTCTAAAATTACAAACGCACCCCAGCACTTAGAGGTTAGCACACGCTACGCACGTGCAACTTGGGTAATTTACAACTTCTTCCCTCTATTTATTTATGTTATTTAAGTCCACAAATTATTGAAAAATTGTGCTATGCTCCTGATGTGCATATCTATCTAGCATAAAATTTCCATTGCATTTTGATTCATTTATTATTATTAAAAAATAAAAAATATGTGATTTTTCTCTTCCTAAAATTCAAAAATTCATAAAAAATCGAAAATAACTCCAAAAATTCCAAAGAATTAGGGTAGTTTGATTTCATTATCTTTTAATTATTATGTAAATTTCGTGCATTAATTATGCTTAAAAGCCAAAAAAATTTAAAAATACCAAAATCTTATAAAAATCTTAAAAATACTACAAAATAAAAAATAGTGATTTCAGATACTATTTGTAGATATTTACATTTATTCATCATAAAAATAATTACCAGGAGTTTTGGGCACTTAAAATATTTTTTAAGTGGCAAATTACTCCAGGCTGTGCACAATTTGGCATTTTCTAACTGTTTGATTTTAAAAAAAATACAAAAACATCTGAAAATTCCACAAACTTTTTCAAAAATATTTCAAAACTTTAAAAACCTAAAAATATTTTCCATGGATTTTTCTGACCATATTTGATAAATTGAAAAATTACAAAAAGAGTTGGTGTGTGTATTTTTGATCTTGTGAATATTGCTCCGAATTATTTTTTGAAAATAAAACAATTTGCAAACTCAAAGTCACTAAAAATTAGAAAATAAGAAAATAAAAAAATAGAAATAAAAAATACAAAAAATTAAAAAAAATAAAAATCACAAAAACCAAGGATAGTTATCCTTTGAGATTCTTGTTTTTCCCTTAATTGATTTTTGATTAATTGAATAACCCTTAGGATTTGTATCCTCCCGAGTTCGACCCTATCCGCTATACAGGTTAATAAGTAGCAAAAATAAAAAAAATTGTTTGTTTGTCATGGGATATTTTGGTATAGCAATGACTCTTTATTTATCATTAATTTCCGAACCTCGAGATCTAGTGCTCAACAAAATGGCGCCATTGCCGGGGAGGCACAACAAGGGTAGTTAGGTTTCTCTTTTGACATGCTATTCCTGGTTGTAAATATCTGTCTACATTTTTGTCATTCACTTCATTGTTTATATCCACTGCATTCATTTCATTTTTTCTCATATTTGATAATTGTGTTTATTACACATTCTCTTTTCTTTCTCTTACGAGGGCCTGTGGAGCGAAGGAGGCAATCCTAGGAGAGCTGAAGCACCCAAGTGACGTGGAGGTGGTTTGATTCTTTACCAAGTCGCGGGATAGTGTGAGAAGGGGAGGAGAAGAATTGAAGGAGACGAAAAAAAGAGAAAAGCGAGAGAGAGAGAGAGAGTTTTTCTTTTCTAGCATTTGAACTCTGTAATCGGACATTCATTTGTTGCGAGGTCTGTTTCGCCAAGTGCCGGTGCACTTGGGGGACCTCACCGGTTTTGTTTTCATTGACTTTATTTTTCTTTGTTTCCCACGGATTTCGTGAGCTATCTCTTGATTGCTTTAATTAATTTGCTTGAGCTAGGTAATTAATTAGGTCCAAACACCCTAAATAAAAATTTCTTTGCCTATAGAGTAGAGAAAAATTTGGATTTAGTCAAATTAACTTGTTCTTACCCGTTAATAGAAGATATCATCTAGGACGGTTCACTTGCATCATATAAGTTAGTTTATTTTTCTATATTTAAATTCCATGCGTATCACTTGCATGTAGAGTGCTGGCGACAAGGTACGCATCTCTAACCCCTGCATGCATCATCGTTTTTAATCGTGCATTGGCATTTCCGATCTCCTTCTCCTTCTTCGTTTTCACTCACCTAAGTTAAAAAGGAAATTGGACACTCAGTAGGCAGCTCTTTGAAAATATTTTAACCAAGTAATAACTGCTTAAAATTTGAGACTGCTAAAGAAAACTCGACCCTAAAATAAACATAAGGAAAAATCATTGTTTTGGGGAGAGTAACCCCCTCATTGTATTCGTTTTAACTTGCGCGCGTACACACTAAGGTCAGTGCCCAAATCCCATAATTCAACCTAAGTGTTTGTACAACTTTGTGATTATCACCTAACTCTAAAACAGACAAGATTAAGAGATCGAACCTTTACGGTCCTCACATTGCGTTGAGTTGGTGAAATGGGGGTTTGTATTGTGTTTGATTACTTGTGTGCATACTAGATCCTGCTGTGCATTTGTGCCTTTTCCTCCATATCTTTTGACTTGACCCTCGTTCTTTGATGAATCCATGATTCAACATCTTTATTCTTTTATTTTAGCTAGAATCCTTGGTAAAACACATGTATATATCCATTAAATATCATTATTTACCATTCACCATCTATTTGTTAATAATGTACATTTGTCATTCTTTTTAACCAAAATAAAAGAATAAAGTAGAAAAGAAAAAGAAAAGAAATAAAGAAGGATGTATTTATGGAATAAATGCAGACTGACCCGAACCCCGAGAGAAGGTCAAGACTTGACCTGATTGACCAGGAATAAAGTAGGGGGAGATAGGGTCCATAACTTATAAAAATCAAGAAAATCAAATCTCACTTGTACATATTCACCATTTTCCATCTTACGCATATTTTCACCTATTTTATTTGTTAATATAATAATTCAAATAAAGATATTTCCTTCTTGAAAGTTGTGTAATAATGTATACTAATTTATAAAAATATCAGAAAAATTATTTAATTAATAAATAAATACAGTGAACCTAAAAAGCCTAAAAGTCCAACTTCTCAGGTTCATAACTATTTATAGAAAACTTCAAATTAACCAAACTCACTTTTAAACTTCATTTTATAATTAATACTATTTATTAAAAATACCAAAAATCATGGAATAAAATGTGTGAGTTTTGGCGTTTGGACCCCTTTGTATATATGTACATTATGTATATAAAACTTCTTTATTTTCTATCTATTTATTTGTGACTCCAAATAACTCAATTCTTTTTCTGAAATATTCATAAAAATTACTAGAAAAATACAAAAATATAATTTAAAAATAAATATGAATAAATACCAATAAATCTAAAAATCTGAAAGCCGTAAAGCCTAACTTCCAGACCTCATAACTTGGCCGTATGAACTTTGATTTGAGTGTACTCACTTTTAAAGTTCATTTTGTAAAAATATCCATCAAATAAAAGTGGTTTTACTGAAATCAGAGTTAATATGCAAAAAATAGATTTTGGGACCTTATGGGTATACTTGTATATATGTATATATTGTATATATTTTTATTTATTTATTTTCTTATTTATTTGTGCACATATTGTATTTTTAAATATTTTGTATATATTTATTTTAATTATATAAAATAAAAATAAAAATCAGAAAATAATCAAAAATAATAGTAAAGTATTTATCATATATGTATTTTATGCCTATTAATAAAGATTTTAATTTATCTTACTTTTTTTAATTAATTTATTTTATTTATTATAAATCATCATAAAATTATTTATTAAATTATTAACATTATTTATTTTTATTATTTTGTAATTTAAAACTATTTATTTATCTATTTATTTTATTTATCTCTTATTTAATCTGTTATTTCGTCATTTTCCGTATTTCGTCCTTTTCCTCCTTTAGCCCAAATAAACTGCTCATCAAGCCATTTTCTCCAAATTTTCTAGAGCGGGTCGTTAATAGAATTGAGTTGATTTCTTCACTAAAATAAGGAGCACACAACTCTCGTTTTCACCCAAATAAAGTTTTAAATTTCCCACCTCATTTTGCGCGCTGAAATTTCATTCGAAATTTGGCATTTCTCATCTTATAAATAAGGCCCCATCTTCTTCCTCCTCCCCATCTTTGGCCAATCTCCTCCTCTCCGGTGAGCTCCAAATCTCCGCTAGAGTGATAACATGCGGAAGCTTTGTTGCAGCGAGGAACGGTGCGAATCG
The DNA here is from genome assembly GCA_037367405.1 of Ottelia alismoides. Classification (NCBI taxonomy): domain Eukaryota; kingdom Viridiplantae; phylum Streptophyta; class Magnoliopsida; order Alismatales; family Hydrocharitaceae; genus Ottelia; species Ottelia alismoides. The sequence goes on from JAZKJV010007689.1 coordinate 51,284, forward strand.
GCCTTTGATCCGGCGATCCGTTGCCATGCTCCGCCTCGACGGCGAGCTCGAGCCTCTGACACCGCCGCACCGTCGAGGCAACGACCCGGAGGTTCTACCTCCATCCCAGGCACCTCATCCACCTCTGGTAATGTTAGATCTGTAATTTAGTTTCATTCCAGAAATTGACGTGAACCAATTGCAGTAGATCGATCTCTGATCAGTCGAATCGGAGTTCCCTGTTCTTCTTCTTCCTATTTGAAATCACTTTGTTCAAACCCTGGAATTCAACACCTCTCGACTTATAATCATCCCCATCTCGATTGAATCGCTTCTCCGCACATTCTCCTCAGTTTCTGCTCACCTCAGATTCGATACGGATCTGAGTTAGATCCGAAGTCTATCAACTTCTTCTGGGATCCCCATTCACTCATTCGTTTGCAGCAAAAAAAAATGATCCGTAATACAGAGTAGAATGATATGTTAAGCAGAGTTTGCACATGATTCCATAAGATGAAAAGTTCGTTTGGAAATTTCTTCAGAACTTGTTGTTTATGATATAATGGTGATATCAAACTCTAAACAATTCAAAGTTTAAACATAGAACCATGAGGGATCTAATTATGTCATTAACGGGGTGAGCTCCGAATATCAATACAAATCTATTGTGTGAGGGATCTAATTATTGATGAGATTTATTTGCATGTTATTCAATGTTTTCACCGGGATCAGAATTTGCACATAGTTTATCTCCAATTCACTTCGAATCGAGAGGGGGAACTATTATTTGCAAGTATATTCCTAGCTGGAGCCACATTGATCTAATCTGAATTTTCTCCAACCCAAAATTTCACAGTGAATTCGGAGATCTATCATCATGATACCTGGAGTTCGATCAGAACATGAATCAAGCACGAGTAACCTCATCTGGATGAATAGTAACTGAAGGAGATACAATTGATCCATCTTCCTCGAGTCGCAGCAACGAGGCATCAACACCAATCCAGATCGTCACCGCCTTTATCCTCAGATCGTGTTGCCGAGAACTAGAACCAACACCGTGCGCAAGCATCACAGATCGTGCCCTGAGGAATCACATCCGTCATTAACCCTTGCTCGAAGCACCGACACCACCCGCGAATCCTCATCCTGAGTAAAGAAGCACCGCGAACAGATCTAAACTGAACCGCCTCCTATTTCTCTGCTGAATTAGGGAAGAACAGATTGATTCTCCATATTGTACAAGTACCACTCGATCGAGCAGATTAAATGGTAGAAGTCCAGCCATACATCAATTGATAAATAAGCTGTCGATTTGCAGCTCAACACCTGAGGTGAAGATTTCTCTTGGGTAATTTGTTGAAAACTTTCTGGCCATCTTCATATTTGCTAAAAAAATTAATTTCTAGATATATCCCATGTGATTTGGACATGCAAATTCTGTGAATGTTGCATAATCTCCCCACCTTTACTTCCTTTTGCTATCATCTTCTAAAAACTTTTGTTGAAATTACGGATCAGTCCTTCATTTACAGAACTTACTTTCTTGTCTATATTGCGTGGAATAAATAGCATTTTTGTTCTAAAAATTTCTTAAAAATTAGAGTAAACTCCTGCATAGTGGCTTTATATTATGTAATTTTCATTGAGAAAATCAGATTGATTTTCTATTCTTAATAATTCAAAATCCTTCCTTCCATTTCCTTGTTTGATATATTTGGAAAATTAAAAATATAAAAAATTGCAAACTAAAAAGAACATTAAAAATTCAAAATCAGAAAACATTCCTGTAAAAATTTAAAGAGATAAAAAATCACAAAAATCCAAGAGTCTTGTTTAGAACCCTTCTTTTATTCCATCGCTTGTCTTTGACTGAATAACCCTTGCTTAATAAATGTTGCTGCCTCCTTGAGTTCGACCATGGTAGCTATACCAGGTTAATAATTAAAATGGCAAAAGTCCATCATCTTCTTTGATTTCTTTGATTTGGATTTAATAATTGTTTGATTTAGTTGGTTTTTCTTCAGGTACAACAACATTCTCAATTAATAAACTAAAACCCGAGTGAAAAATCGGCCAATCATGCTCTCCCAATCTCATCTTTTATTTCGAAGATGGACGACTGGAGTTATTTTGATCCGAACTTTGCAGATACCTCGTACCCTCCAGTCGATCCACCTTCCCTTTTCCAGGATGATCTTCCTCCTGATTTTTGTGTGTATCCTCCTAACCCATTATTTTAGGAGTCGGAGGACTTTGATTCTCACCCACCCCACCCCACTCATCCAATCTTGGGATTTTGGAGTCACCTTTCATGTTGTCCACACTTGAGACCCTAAACCATATGATGGAGAAAATGAATTCGAGGATTTACAATCTATTTAACATAAATGAGAGCCAGAACGCTGCTCCACTATTTGAGGATATGGACTTACTTGAGGATAATCATGAGAGCTTGAAATCACCCAAAATAAAAAAAATAAAAAAATTCAAAAATAAAAAAAGAATCCGGGAGACACTTGTTGATTCATTTTGTGAGGAGAGGATCCAAATGCCCGATCATTTACCCACACAGCCATGTCCCAACCTTGACCCCAGGATGCCACTGTACAGACTACTCTTGGTAATCCTCGTGTATATGCTAATTCCGATCTCCTCCCTTGTATGGAGGAGGTCCAAAAATTCAAAAAGATGTTGACTGCACCTGAAGTAGTGGCCATCCTTCATGAGATAATTAAAGCCCCACTTCAACAGGCCATGACAGATTTATCTACTCCTCAACACAAGAAGAGAAAGCGAAGGAGAAGATATGAGCGTCACATCTTGACCATGGCCACTGCCTACGCCATCTCTCATCGTCCACATTTTAAGAAAGGGAACACTACCATACCTCTTGTGAGAAGCTCCATCTCTGAACATTCTTGTGATAACACTCTCCTTGACGGTGATTCTTTAATTTATATAATACCCTTCTCTATGGTACAATCTCTTCATCTTGGGTCGCTCAAGAAAACCAGGATGATAGTTCAATTTGCTGATGGATCTATTAAGAGGCCGAAGGGTATTCTAGAAAATGTTGTCATTCTTATTAAGGGCATGAAATTCATTTCTGATTTTTTCGTATTGCCCATGGAGAACTCCACATCTGTAGAGAATCCTCCAATCATCCAAGGACAACCTTTTCTCGCCTCTGCGGAAGCTGTTATTGATTATGGATCAGGAGAGATTAGCTTCTGTTCTGATGTAGGGAGCGATGTGTTGATCACCACTCCCACTACTGACCAGAGACCTGTATCCCATAGAGTGTGCTTGTGTTAGACAACCCCAAGGACTTTGACCATGATGATACTACCAGAGATTTTTGTTGTATCATGGATGATACTAAGACCCGAGAATTCCTCTTCAAGGAGGACTCGGAAAGCATAGACCTTGGAGTCCCCTCTTCTGGTACGTGGCGATGCATTGATGACATCCGCGGAATTTACAAGATAGACACCCTAGAGTGGAAGGCAAACTCTGAGACTAGACAAGACGAACATGATTTGACTACTTTCACGGATAAGTCCTTTCCTATTCACCCTGATTCAGATGAGACCGATCATGTCAAATTTGATTTGATTTCTTTTATAAAAGAATTTGGGCCTTTTGATAAAGATGATGATCCGGTAGAGGCTCGCTAGGCTAAAATTGATCCTACTTTTTCTGATAATGATTTCGAGCCATTTTACTTTGATGTTTGCGAGACTTCCCAGACAGGACATGACCACACTACTTCTAATAACCGGTTTAGGCCTGTATAATCTAAAACCACTAAGGACACATTCTTGATCGATCTTACTCAGTTTATGTCTAATGATGATCCCAATATCGACCTACACCTTGTCAAATCCATACCTCAGCAGTCCCGCAAGAAGGTTCGTTTTCGACCTTCTTGACTTTTGTACATCCACTCCTCTTGTATATCCTTTCGTTTCACTCTATCTTCTCTCATTTTATCATTCACCCCTTTTCCGTGTGTATATATGCTATACTTAGGATGTGCTTTATCCTAAGTATAAGGCGGTGAAGGATTTGTGTTGTTCATATTCGTCATGTTTATCACCCTTGTTGTTGCCTATACTTAGGTATACTCTACCCTAAGTATTGGGGGTGATGTTGTTCATATCATGTATTTTTGAGTCTGTACATTCTCTTCATCGATTTTCCACTTTGTACACTCTACTATACTTAGGATTACTTGATCCTAAGTATAGGGGGGATCACCAACTTCTCTTCTTTTTATCTTTTCTTTGAGTTGTTGTAGCATAGGAGTCTTTTCACTTTTCTATACTTAGCACGAGTTATGTCTTCCTTTTTAGCTCTCTGCTCACTATGAGGGCATTGTTAGAGCTAAGTATAGGGGGTGTCGTATATATTGTATATATGCTTTAGACATAACACGTACTTTTAAATATGTTTATTTGGGGGGATATGTATATAAGTTTTTAAAATCCACATGCATTACAAAAACAAACACCAAACAAAAATAAAAAGAAGAGAAAAAAGAAAAAAAACAAAAAACAAAAACAAGAAAAAATAAGAAAAAAGAAAAAAAGGAAGAAAAGAAGAAAAGAAAACAAAAACAAAAAAGAAGAAGAAAACAAAAAAATTCTTGTATATATTTTACTAACCTTTTTCCTTTTAAAAAACACTACAAAACCAAAAAACTATAAAACTTGCATAATTCAGAAAAAACCTTTCTTTTACATATGCATTTTTCTCAAAAAAATGTTTTCTTTGCGTTGTACATATTTTCTTGCATTTGCATGTGCATTTTTTAGAATAGTATTGACATTTAAACTATGTCTGGAATAAAATTGAAGAATGAAGCTTAGTTGGGCCTTAATCCACTTAATCCTAGAGGAACCTTACAAGAAATGGAGTTAAGACTTTTCAGGTCCTAGTGACTTAATTCTTTGAGTCCATAAGACTATGTTCACATGTCATCTTGAGTAGTCTAAGTAGAATATTTAATAACATAAGCATAATTCTTTAAGACCGTGGCTTATCTTGGACAAAGCACTCTGCACGTAGCTCTTCATGGATGAGGTAGTGAAGAGGAAAAATCTTTGGCTTGGGTTCGCATATGAGGGTAGTACATCTTGGCGGAACCTCTCATCTTCCTCTAGGGAAGAAAGTGCGTCTCAACCTAGTCTAGCGATGTTGAGGTCTATAGACAGGAGTTGTGAGGTTGCAATAATGCTTCAAAAGAGGGATAATCTACTGGCTCAAGAGGAAAAACTCCTTATGTATATGCTGCACCTTGTATATGCTTTCAAAAAAAAGTATGGAAAAATGCAGAATCTCCAAAAGTGGACATGCCTAATTGAAAAGTAAAATGCCTGCCGGAGTGTATATACAAGATAAAAAAACACAATAAGAGCTTCAAAGACAAATTTTTGTAAGCTTGCAGCGGGTGACTTAGCTACACTGGTCAAGCACCCAAGGATAGGTAGCTACACCGGTTACCATCCATTCTTTTCTCCATCCTCTCTTCTTGAGCTGGTTGTACTTGAACTTAGAAGGGAATATCTCTGCTCCTCGAGGAAAGAGTTGCAAGACCGGGGAACTGGAGTTACCTTGTTGAGGAAGGCTGTTTCTTTGCTACTTTTGAGATGGGGAGCTATATATCACTTACACCGTACAAGTAAAGATTCATAGTCACAAGAATTTGTGTATGTAGACTTGTTCTGACCTGACTGTTGAGGTGACCTGAATAGGAGTCCTGTGGAACTTAGAGGCTGTTAGGTTTGAAATCCATCTCCCATTAAGGTTCCGACACACTAATAATCCAAAGGTCCGACAGAGCTCCAAACTACAATTTTATGAAGAAAAGTTTAATACTCAATATTGTCCTACTTTCTTTATTTTCCCTTTCCTTTTCTTTTTCTTCACTTATTCTTTCAAATAAGTGTTTGCTAAAGAACTAGCAAAGGTAAAGCAGAGGGGGATGATGAATCTACGATTCGTCATCTTTATTCAATTATTTTAGCTTAAAATCCCTTATAAAACACCTGTATATAATACTAACTCTATATTCTTACTAACTTGCATCTGTGTGTAAATATTGTTTATTTGTATATTATTTTAACCTAAAATAAATAAAGAAAGAAAGGAAACATAAAGAAAAGAAAATAAAAAAAGGAAGATCGTATATATGTAATAGATACAGGCTGACCCATTTGAGAGAAGGTCAAGACTAGACCTGATCGACTGGTAATAAAGTAGGTGGAGATAGGGTCCTCAATTAGAAAATAAAAAAAATGTGCGCTGTGTATATTTGTATACTGCACTATTTTATTTGTTCATTAATTGACCTCGAATAAACTAACTTTCAAAACCAAAGTTGTAAATAAAAATGTGTTCTGATTAATAAAAATAATTGCACAATTAAATCATGTATAGAATAAAAGCAACCATACTTGGAGAAAAAAGCCACTAAGCACTAATTGAAAGACCAATTCTCGCTCCATATGAAGTCAATTTGAACCAATCTCACTTCCATTGGATTCTAAATTAAATTATCTTTAAAATGGTTGTATTTTCATAATTTTTGGATTTACGAGTACAACGTTGGTTTTCTGGGGTGGTTTGTGCAATTTTATCATGTATTTTGTACATATTGTATTTATATATATTTGTAAATATTTTTAATAGTCATTTTAAATAAAAATTTTAAAAATTTAAAACAAAAATAAGAAGCTAATTTCTTCATTTACCCATGTATATAATATCATATATGTATATAATACATGTATATAGTTGCTATTCTTAATTAACCACCATAAAAATAAAAAATTAACATTTTTTATTCGAATAAATAAAGTGACAAAAATTCTAAAAAAATAGATAATGTTGTAAATAGTTTTATCTCTCTTTATCTTTATTCATTTCAATTTTCATCTCTCTTATCTCTTTATCCAAAACAAATCAAAAATTCAAATTTCATCTCCATTATATCTTCTTATTATATGGCCCCTTCTCCATCATTCCAACTTGATCAATCTTTGGTGAGAGGAGCCCGATCTCCGAGAGTCTTCTTGTCGAGAAAGGCGTCTAGCCTCCGAACCGTCTGGTGACAGCGAGTTGGCCTTCGTCGAGGCGATCATGATCATTTTCTCTCCTAAGGTGAGACCCATCAGTTTTTATCTTAGGTTAATTTTAGTTTCATTTGTAGCATTTTAATTCCATCGTAATTTTGTTTTTCTAGATCTTAAAAAAATTCCATCACGATTTGATCCGCTTCGACTCGATTTTTCATCTCACATTCTTGATCTCTCTGCATTCAATTTCTATCTTTCACGGTCCCTCAACTCCGACTATGCACGGTGGTCGGAGAATCGGATTCAATTCCTTTCATTTCTGTCGGATCCTCATTCATTTTTCTATTTGTAAATAAATAAAAAATAATAATACAAAAAATTATTTGTTTTCTTGCTCTCTCTAACATTGGTTTTGCAGGATAATCTTAAAAAAATAAGAAAAATAAGAAAAATAAAAATAAAAAATTTCTCATTTTCTGTTTTTAATTTTTCAGATTTACAAAAAAAATATAAAAAAATATCTTTTCTGTTTCTGTTTCTGATTTTAAAAAAATAAAATTTACAAAAAAATAATAAATAAAATAAAAAAGAGAAGCGGGCTGCCGCCCTCCAGGCATCGTCGCCCCCTCCCCACGGCTATCGCCCTTCATCGCTTGGGCATGCTCCACAACAACTGCCATCCCGCGTTCTCCGTCGCTCTTCATCACCGTAGGCCGCACCTCCATCCTTCTCCATCGACGTTGCCCTAACTCCATCAACATCCTCCATCACCGGACGCTCCACCGCATGCTCCTCCACGCCAAGAGCACCCCCGACTCCCCAGATCATCACCGCTCGCCACCAACCTCATCGGCGCATGCCGCAGCCGCCGACGTACCACCATTGAAGCCACCTGCGTGCAAAGCGCGCCTCCACCTCGCGCAACCTCCTTCATCAGCCCACGCATACCGCCGCGCCACCGACCCCTTGTGGCGGCGGCCCCATGCCCCTTGCAGCCCAATGATTGTGAACGAAGAATGAAAGAGTCGAGAGGGAATTAGGGCTTTGAATAAAAAATTAAGAAAATTGCATCTGAGCCCTTGGAGACTTCAAATTTGCAGAAGAGCCCTTGCCAGAATCAAGTGCATTTTATTTGGGAAAAATTATACCCAAGCCCCCGGAGGTTTTTGAAATTAAAATGCACCCCTACACTTAGAGGTTAGCACGCGTGACATACGTGCAACTTGGGTAATTTACAACTTCTTCCTTATCTTTATTTCTATTATTTATTTAATGATAAAATAATAAATATTTGAACTCCAGTCCATTTATAGACTTTAATTTGCATGATTTCCCTATTAAATAAATGTTTATATTAGTCCAAAAATTCTTGAAAAATTATGCTATGCTCCTGATGTGCATATCTATCTAGCATAAAATTTCCATTACATTTTGATTTCATTAATTATTATTAAAAAAATAAAAAACATACCATTTTTCTATTCTTGAAATTAAAAAATTCATAAAAAATAGAAAATAACTCCAAAAATTCCAAAAAATTAGGATAGTTTGATTTCATTATCTTTTAATTACCGTGTAAATTTTGTGCATTAATACCTTTAAAAGCCAAAAAATTAAAAATACCAAAATCTTATAAAAATCATAAAAAATTCTACAAAAGTTCAAAAATAGTGATTTCAGTTCCACTTTATAGATATTTACATTTATTTCATCATAAAAATAATTGACAGGAATTTTAGGCATTAAAATATTTTTGAAGTTGCAAATTACTCCAGGTTGTGCACAATTTCTTATTTCTAACTGTTTGATCTTTTAAAAAATATAAAAACATATGAAAATTCCACAAAATTTTCCAAAAATATTTCAAAACTTTAAAAACCCAAAAATATTGTTCTGGATTTTTATGACCATTTTTGATAAATTGAAAAATTACAAAAAGTGTTGGTGTGCATATTTTTGATCTTGTGAATATTGCTCCGTATTATTTTTTGAAAATGAAAAAATTGCAAAATCAAATTCACTAAAAATTTGAAAATCAGAAAATAAAAAATTAGAAATAAAAAATAAAATAATTAAAAATAATAATAATAAAATCACAAAAACCAAGGATAGTTATCCTTTGAGATTCTTGTTTTTCTTTAATTGATTTTTGATTAATTGAATAACCATCGGAATTTGTAGCCTCCCTAGTTCGACCTTGTCCGCTATATAGGTTAATAAGTAGAAAAAATAAAAAACTATTTGTCACAAGATTTTTGGGGTAGCAATGACACTTTATTTATCATTAATTTCCGATCCTCGAGATCTAGTGCTCAACACCTCCCCGCGTAGCGAACTTCCTTCCCAAGCGTCTGAGCCATCTCATGGCTCTGACCTTGAGTGAAAATGGGAAGGCCTTCAACATTAGCTCCTCAGAAGTGATATTTCAATATAAGTGGGTCACAGAGAACTCCTCAAACTCAGAAAGATGAAGGTATTGCTCCTCGTACACTTCCCCTGAAAACTTTGGCAGACTCTGAATGAAACCGCAATCCAGAATGAAAGGAGTCAATGTAGAAGCTGATTGTGCTTCCTGATCATTGTTCTCATCCATCATCTTAGCGTAGGAGGAATCTGAAACTCGTATCTGCTCTATGTGATCGCATATGGAATGCACTCTCATCCCAACAGTGAAATCACCCGGGTCTTGCATCTAGTCAGTCTGATCTCTACGAGCGTCCAGCACAGCATGTACAAAAGAAATAGTGGATGGAGAAGATGGAAGGTCTATCGGAGTTCTGACTTCTGACGAGAGTGTACTGGGATGATGAGAATAAGATGAAGAAGCCGCGAGATCCGACAAGATATGTGGGTGACTCATCATCCAGGGATAGAAATGGATAATGAGAATGAAGGGAGGGAGGGTGGGATAAAGAGATGGAGTGAAGAAAGGGAGCAGGAGGGAGGTATATGAGATCTGGAAACAAACAAGATCAGTGAAAACAAACCCCCAATTCACCTACTCAACACTGAGCTGATGACCGTAAAAGTTCGATCTTTTATCTTGTCGATTTTATTAGGTGATAATTCAGTCTATCAGAGCAGTTAAGCGAGCTGGTTGGAACCCAATGCTCTCAACAGACTGTCCCGTATAAAAGGTCGGTAGTCTACCAAGAGTTCGGGTATGGCTCTATCCTAGTATGCGCGTCACTCTCACTCATCCAAACCAAACAAGGAGGGAATTGCTCTCCCAAGACAAATTTTTCGGTGAGTGTCTTTTATGATCAAGTATGTTTAGCAGTCCTAATTTTATGGTTTTTCTTTTTAGGTCTTTTTCAATAACAAGCAATGCCTAACGATTTTTTTGATCTCCTGATTATTTTAAGTCCAAAACAGAGGGAGAAGTCGAAAAAGTCGATATGCGATCAAACACAATGATGCATGTAGAGTAAGAAACGTGTAGCTGACTCCAGCTCTCTGCATGCAAAAGACATGAATAAAACTAGCTATATGATGCAAGAAGAAAATGACCATAGACGAAGCAATTTCTACACGAAGAGAACAATAGCTAGCCAATCAGACCAAGTTCGGAGTCCGATCTTGGAACCACTCGGTGCCCACCACAATGGGCCCTGCCAGTGTTGTATGTGGTTCCTCACGGCATGTGGACTTGAGCCAAATTAAACCACCTTTTTCTTGTGAATTAATTAATTAAGTCCAATAAAGGGTCCATAGGTGCAGGCTGATAATTAGGGTTGGGCCTTAATTAATTACATCACAATCAATGAAATTCCTAAGTCTAGGGGCCACATCCTTTGAGAATCAAAATGAAATAAAATGCGATAAAACAAAATCAGCAAAAACCGCGGTGAGGTCCCCCCAGCACACCGGTACTCGATGAAACAAACCCTCATAAGCCAAGTCCAAAGTCCACAGTCTAAGTCCCTGAATTATTACAATAATAATGCTAAAAAGTTCTAAACAACACAAATCCTCCAAATCTTCTGCTCCTGCTCTCCTACTGCTCGATGAAGAAACGAGCCGCCTCCGCTTCGCTTGGGTGCGCTGGCACTCCTAGGAACGCCGCCCTCGTTCGTCGATCCCTTGCAAGAAAGAGAGAAATAAAAGATGTGTCAGATCACAATTAGGAAAAATAAGGGTAGAAGCAAACAAAGAAAACCGACTACTAAGCCTTGCTCCCTAGCAACAACACCATTCTGATGAGGGGCCCGAGCGACTAAGGTTAAGGGATATCAAAGGTCGTTGCGACCTCAACCACTCGAACCGGGCTCAACAAGAAAAATCAGATCACCAAAGCGAATCAATCAAACAATAGAAACGAGGCAAGCGATCTTGCTAATTATTTAATCTGGTATAGCCACTAGGATCGAACACAAGGAGCACGGAATGAAACCTACGAAGTAGTCAGGTAATCAAAGAAATAGAAGTATTTTTGGTGGTTTTTAATTTTTTATTTTTTTATATTTTTCTATTAAGGAAAGAAGTAAAGAAATGGTAAGAAGGCACACTCAAACAATTATTTGAATGCCCATAAGCACTCAAAAATTCAGAAGAAAAATATTCTTATATTTTTAAAATATTCAAATGTTTTCTGATATTTTATGGAGGGTTTTCTGATTTTATTTCATTTTCTAAAATTGAAGGAAGACTGAAAATAACAAGCTATGTACAATCTAGATATAAAGGCAAATTAGAAATATTTAAAATGCCTTTAAAATCCTAGCAATAATTTTATGTGAAAATACGAAATAAAATCTACCTACAGAAACTAAAAGGACATTTTTTGATTTTTTTAGAGTTTTTAATGATTTTTATAAGGTTTTTAGCCTTTTACAATTTTTAAGTGTTTTATAAAAGATAATGGAACAAAATCACAAAGAAAGTAAAACAAGATGAAACAAGCAGACACGATTTTTTTGGAATTTTTAAAGATATTTTTATATTTTTAATTGATTTTTCAAAATAGACAGAGACACTTTTTAGGGTTTTTGAATTTCAGAAAATATCAAATAAAATTAAATCGGGTCACAAAAATCACTATAAGTATATTACACAGTAGCAGGAGCCATGTGTAATTTTTATAGAATTTTCGAAGCTAATTTAATAATTATTTGATGAAAAACAAGGGACACAGCAAATAGGGACCTATGTGCAAATAGTGAAAAGTTTCAAGCCAAAATATAACACGTGTAAACAGTTCGGGGCTAAAGTTGCAAAACATCCAGGATTACACGTGAAGAACACGTGAAGCAGACACTCAGGGGTATAAATGCAATTCCTATTAATAAACATTCATTCATGAATAATAATAGAGTCCAAGATTCATATTGCAAATAACCCAGGAGGTCACGTGTCACCACGTGATACACTAAAGGAAGGACCGAAATGCAAATATGGAAAACACAAGGTCTGAAATGCAATTTGTCCAAAATAAAAAGAATTGCTAAAGATATTTACATGACTAGCAAGTAAATGCAAAAGATGAAAGGGCCTAAGTGAAAATACCCTTTATTATTAGCGATCCGACGGTCGAAGGCGTCCACTTATGATCGGACGATTGAGATCTGGGGATACCATTCGACGATGGACGGCTGCTGAAGGATCCTCAGATGGATCGGACGATCAAGGCTTCCCGGATAGTTAACGAGTGAGATTAGACATGGGGAGAGCCGGATCTGACGGCTGGGATAGCACCTGGAAGAACACCAAAGAACTCACCGCCGACGAGTTTCAATCGGCCCATATGTGCAGCAGGAGCATCCTCACGGGCTGCTCTGATGGGGGAAAGATTGATGGCGATAGTTCGTAGCGATGGAGATGCTCAGAAGGTCCCAGAACCGCAAAATTGATCCCGGCGAAGCATGGATCCTAGAGCTATTGTGCCTTGGTATCCTAAGCTCCAGAAGAGGTTCGTTAAGTGCTATAACCTGCAAAGATAAACCACGGGGTCGAGGGTAAAGTGCCTCGACCCATTAAAGCATGAAATGGATGGCTAATGTGTCATGGCGTAGCTCTCCGGTGAAGCGACGACGAAGGAGAGCTGGTAACTCGTTCCTGGGAAGAACAAGGTGAATGGATGGGCGCAGAAGGTAGGGAGAAGACTCGTGAAGTTGTTCGGGTCGTCGGATGGGCAAGGTGAGGCTCAGGCCAAGGTGAACGGAGCTAGGCGAGGAAGGTTGACTAAGATCCTAAAAGACAGAATCAAATGCAGTGAAGACTAAATCTAAGCTACCTGATGGACGAGGTCGTCTAGGCTGGAGGTCAGGGACTTCCTAGGGTCATTGCCTTGATGGGTCGACGGTCCCAGATGTTGGGCTTACCTTGCGGCGGAGCACAACAGAGTGTACGTCGGATCTAGGGCTACACGCCTCGACACCTCACTGCGACGCTCTCCCTCACACGTTGTCACTCATTGAAGAAGGCGGAGGTCACCAGAGACGAGGGCAGCGACCAAAGATGCTGAAGAAGAAGGGGCTCCATGAGGTTTTATATGTTGCAGGGTCCGAGAAAGATGGAGCATGGATGCGTGATCCGAGGGACAGTTCCCTAGAGGTTTCATCGGGCGTGGATCGTGGATCGTCCCTCCGTAATCAAAGCAGCTAATGGAAGAGAAGGTTATGGGATCGAGTCGAGGAAATTTGGCGAAAAAACGAGTAAAACCGGATCTGAGCAAAAAGGAGTCCAGGGGGGTAGCTGACCGAGGTCAACGATCCTCCCTGGACCAATCAGAAGTGGTAGGGGAAAACGACATAATAGGCCACATGACAAAATAGTAAGAAAAATAAAAAAAATAAATAGATTAAAAATAATAAATGAATTTACATTAATAAATAAAATAATTTTTTATCATTTTCAAGGGATTTTCTATGATTTTTATTTATTTTTATGAATAAATAAATTATTCTATATACATTATATTGTATTATATAAAGGTATATTATACCTATGTATTTTGTACAATTATTTTTAATTTGTTATTTTTGCACAAATACTCCCATTTTATATTTTATTTATTTACAACATAATTTTTGGAGTATAGAACCATTTTTATTTTATTTTTATTATTTATTTACAGGTATAAAATAAATAGGGAATGAAGACATATATACATGTATTATGTACAAGTGAGAGAGAGTTTTTATTTTCTTTTTATTTTCTTTTTCTGATTTTTATTTTATTTTTAGAAATATGTACAAGGAATTAAAAATATATTTTTAATTTTATATTGGTAAAAATAATTTATGTACACACCTGATACATATATACAAGGTAGAGTGGCCCTATCTCTTTCTACTTATTTGATTCGGCGATCAGGCCAATGCTTGGCCCTCTCTTAGGTTCGGGTCACTCATAAATACTTCCTTCTTTTTCTCTTTATTTTTTATTCTTTTATTTTTGCACAAATACATGCTAATTATGTACTATTAACATATGCATGCATATTGCTAGGTTATTGTATTTACACCTATTTACATGATGCATTGCTAAGATAATTAGCTAAAATAAAAGAATAAAGAGTGATAAATGGGGATTCACCAATTGATCACTCTAAAAGTCAAAAATAGAGCTATAATCCTGAGCAATTAGATGCATATCTGCACTTATATTTCATAATTAGCATACATGCATGTGTAAATAATATGTGCATTTTAGCATGCATATTTGCATTAAATAAGGACCCAAAGTCACTTGTAAATATTCAGATGTATATATTAGCCAAATTCCCTTATCTGTATATATTTTATAATAATTCCAAATTCAATAAAATCAACTCCATTATGTACATATTACTAACACTAGTAAAGGAAAAATATAAAAAAATATAAACTTGTAAAATTGACCAATAAAACTCGTGCCATAGTTTGAGAACAAAACCTTAAAATATGCATATCTCTCTCATACAGGATCTGATTTAGGTCCACTCACTTTTAAAGAAATATACATTCAAATACCTTCAAAACAAGACTAACTTCATAAAAATCAGAGTTTGTATGTAAAACTTGAGTTTTGGGCCCCTATTGTATATTGTACATATTGACCAAAATACCCTTCATTTTTATTCTTTTATTTTCTAAATTATTAAACATCCAAAAAACTCGTAGTAAGTTGTAAATATTCCTTTTACATTTTTGCCACTTTTATTTTGATTTTTATCTTATTTAAAATGCCAAAAAAATATGTAAAACATAAAATTCGATATTTTTTCCTTTAAGTACCACCCAAAAACTCACTTTTGTACAGATGTTTTATTTTGGTTATTGGTCCTTCACAAAAGTTGTAGATCTCGTGGATATGAGCAACATTAGTGTTTACCACTTTTTTATTTGACCCCTTTTATTATTTATTATTTATTTTTCTTTTAATTTAATTTGTGATTTTTCTGGGAGCGACATTTGGTCGCTCCAACAGCCGCATGTGTCACCCCCATTTATTTTATTTTATTCATTATTTTAATTATTATTTACTTACTTATTTAGTTTATCTTTATTTATTTGTATTAATTATTACTTATTTTATTTACTCTAATTATTTTATTTATGCTTTTTATTTTAATTACTTTAATTTTTTTATTATTTACAAATTATTATTACTATTATTATTTTATATTTTATTTTATTTATTTATTTTATTTGTAAAAAACTTCCCGCCACGTGGTCGTACCCTAGCATGCCATGTGGCACCTCATCTTTTTCTCTCTCCGCCCGGTCACATGCTTAGCACGTGACCGTCCCTCTCCCCCTCTTTCTTCCGGTCAAGCCTACGACCCGCAGTTGGAGCACAACCGTGCTCGCTTCTCTCTCTCTCTCTCTCTCTCCTCATCCTCACAACAGTCCCTCAGGACCAGGCCACCTTCTTCTCCCTCTCGCAACATCCACTATCCCTCTCCCCCTCGCGCAACACCTCCTCCATTTTCACTGCCCATCGCAACGGCATACCCCACCTCACACGCTCGCACCATCACTCTCTCCCACTCCCTTGAGAAATTGACCTGACTAAAACGACCACTTTGCCCGCATCGCTTACGTTGACCTGCTCCTCCATCATGCACATGACCCACGTCGATCGCCTCCTGCGCAACCGCCCTAGTCTTCGCCGCCAACTCAAACCACCTATAAAAAGCTGATCACTGCATCACGTGCATCTCATCCGCCTTTACACGAGAGAGCCTCGATCTCTAACCTCATGATCTGTGACAGAGACTTAGTTGTGAATCGAGCAATGACAAGGTGTCCTCTGGCATGATCCACGGTGAGCTTTCGTCGTGTTGCATCTCTCTCTTTGAGCTACTCGAGATCAGCACCTCACCGCCTCTTCGAGCAAGAACCAGAAGCCTCCCAACTCTCCCTCCACAGGCAACGCCCTCCATCACGACACCACTCATCTAGGTAATCCTCCTTCCTCTTACTTTGTTTCTACTCATATTCCTCCATTTCTCTTTCTGTTACCTCTCCTTCTTCCCAAATCATCCTCGCCGAACCACTTCTTCCTTCCACTGCACCGCCCACTGATGCAAAAGCTTGGGGGTTGTAGGGGATCCCACCTTCGCCAATTGATCGCTACCCCCTAACGTCGGTCGCCCTTCATTCTCGACGGAGCTCCTCTACCCTTGCCATTCATAGATGCCCGCACCACGAGATCCCCGCCTTGATGTCTACTCCACCGCTCGGTCGTGTGTCGGTCGAGCCTTCGCCAGTAGGAATAAAGTCCAACGCATGAGATGAACAACAAAGCGCCACCGTCTTTACGCCTTTGGATAATCGACCGCCACCGAGCCTTTCACCGACCTTGTGCTCCGAGTACACCTCCATTGACCTTGGGGTTATACATCAACAACCACCATCATCGCCACCAAGAGCTGCCACAGATCGCCGCCTCATCATTTGCCCTCCTTCACCATTGACACTCCCCAGCCGAAGTCTTAGAACTCCGGGCGTGTGTCGCATGGAACAAGGCTATCCTTTTGTCATCGCACCTTCATCGCCACGATTTGCAAGACCCTACCCCCCGTCTTCGTTAACAACAACAGGCACCTCCTCGCCCAGCCGCCTTCACTGCACAACCTTCCAGCTCCAGCGAGCACCTCCACGAGTGGCGCTCCTCACCATGTAGACCAATTGAAAAACTCTATTATGAATAGATGTGTATTTAGCTTGGAAGAATTAATTATATGAATGTGATTCATGATAATTAATTAATGAATTTGAATAAGAGGTGAAGGATCACATAAGTGACATCCGTGGTCTCCCGCCAAGGCGAAGAGTTCCGTCACCAGGGATTGTATGTAGGAGACGCCTGTCCAAAGTGACATCTCCTATATATAAGTGCATATGGATAGATCTCTTTGCTTCTTGAAAGAGTAAGGCCGCATGCGTAATGACCCCAATATCAAGTCCTCATATTATTGGGGAGATATTGGATTGCGCATAGCGAGTACTAATCTTGTTGGAAGTTGGTTCAGTTAACGAAGGGTCAACATCATCTTAGAGGTGGTGGGCACGGGCGTTAAAGACCGAATTGGCAAATGCAAGTTGGACTTGCAAGGCGGAATGTGTTCTCGCTTCTCATTATCCGAATCACAAGTTCTCATATTATTAGGATGTGAAAAAGGTAAAGAGGCGATCTGGATTATTGAGGAGTCTTGACCATAGATTAGAGGAACTTAGAGGTTGTTGAGTCTTAAATCTAGGTCCAAATATGAATCCAACAAACTAATAATCCAAAGGTCTGACTGAGCTCCATACTCCAATTTAATGAAGACAAGTTTAATAATCAACCTTGATTCTCCTTCTTTTTCTTTTTCTTTTCACTTCTTTTTCAAATAAGTGTTTGCTAAGGGACTAGCAAAGGTAAAATATAGGGGGTGATGAATCCCTGATCATCACTCTTTAGTCTTTTATTTTAGCTATTTATCTTGGTAAAGCATCATGTAAATACATATAAATACAATAACCTAGCATTAGGAATGCATATGTTAATTATACATAATTATCATGTTTATTGTGCAAAAAAATGATTGAAGGAAAGAAAAAGGAAGGAGTATATGAAATAAATACAAAGTGACCCGAGCCCCAAGAGAATGTCAAGCCTTGACCTGATTGCCAAATAAATTAAGTAGAGGGAGATAGGGCCTACTCTAGTGTGTACCTATTACATATATCTGTAACTAATTATAAAAATACCCTTTACACCTCCTTGATAATATTTCTAAATTTAACATAAAAAGAAAATAAAAAATTAGAAAATGGAAATAAAATAAAATTTGAGGTCATTTGTACAAAATACATCTATACATACAACATTCTTTATTTATTAGACATATGTAAATAACTAATAAAAATTATTTATACTCCTAAAAATCATGTTATAAATAAATAAAATATTAAAAGTGGGATATTTTGTAAAAATAAAAATTTAAAAATAATTATACAAAAATACATTGGTATATTATACATATATGTAATACATTTACTATATAACGATTAATTTATTTTTCATAAAAATAACTAAAAATCACAAAAAAAATAGTTTGAAAAATAACAAACATTTTTCATTTTATACACTTTTTGATTTAAAATCATGTATTATTTCTTAACGAACTTGTAAGTATTTTGTAAATCCCAATTTTCTGATTGGTCGGCTGGATTGGTGACTGTTGGTCAACAACTCCTACTTCCCCGGTCAGACCCGGATCTTGTTTGCCGGAGCCTCTTCTCGAAATTTCCTAGCCTGACTCCATACTCCTTTGGCCTCGAAATTTGGACCCGATAATCCTCGTACCTCCGACATCCTCGGGGGTTCTTTGGCCAATCTGATTCACTCTAGGGCTTGGCGCTTCACTTCGATCTTTCCAGACCCTCGACTCGCCTATAAATTATCTCTTCCACCTCCATGGAGCGTAGCTCGTACCTCTCTCCCACTTCGACCCCTAGCCACCTCCAGCTGAGTGACATCTGCTCGGAGAACCCCTCAGAGCTCGGTTTGGTGCAGTGAAGACGACGCTCACCCTTCGTGGCTGGAGATCCGCCACAAGCAGCCTCCCCTGCCTTCTACATCAAGGTTGAGGCAATTACTCTGTCAGCCATCTTCGCTTGAAGCTCAGGAGCACTTCCAGATCTTCAGGTATCCCTCATATCCTCTCCATCTTCCTGTTCGATCCGATCTTTTCATTTATCGCTGTCGCACTTGCATCTGCTCTGACCAACTGGTCGGAGCCTCTATATCCACATCTATCCATTCAGATCGATCCACAGTCTCGCCCTCCACCTTGCAACGTAACCTGATCATCCTTAGCCTCGATCTTCAAGTCGAGATTAGGGCCGAGATCTCCTCTACCACATTCACCGGAGATCAAACTTCACCCCCTCCGCTTCTTTAGTTTTCAGCTTTAATAACCCAGATCGGAGCATAGCCCCGAGTCCTGGCTTTGAATTGCAGGTACCCCTTCCCCTGGAGGAGCCCCTATTGACCCTCAAGTTGCACGGAGCATCTCCAGCTGAAGCTCCGACCTCCCAACAATTCGACCGTCCTCGAGATAATCAGACTCCACTGCTCGACGCGGAGCACCTTTCCGGAGGCATGATGAGCGGCCCAAGCAACTAAGGTTAAATGATATCAAAGGTCGTTGCGACCTCAATCACTCGAACCGGGCTCAACAAGAAAAATGAGAGACCACCAACAAGATCAATCAATAATATAAACAAGGTAAGCGGTCCTGCTAATTATTTTACCTTGTATAGCTACCAAGGTTGAATACAAGGAGCACAAAACGACATATTTACAAAGTAGTCAGATAATCAAAAAGATGAAGAAATTTTTGGTGGTTTTTTATTTTTTTTTACGATTTTAATTAATATGGAAAGTAGAGAAAAGATGAAGAAGGCACACACAAACAATTATTTAAGGGTCCAAAAATGCTCAAAAATTCAGAACAAAAATATTTTTATGTTTTAAAAATATTCAGATGTTTTTCTGAATTTTATGGGGTTTTCTGATTTTTAATTAATTTTCTAAAAATACAAGAAGATAAAAAATAGTAGGCAGTGTACAGCTGGGATCTAAAGGCAAATTAAAATTGTCTAAATTGCCTATCAAATCCTAGCAGTAATTTTATGTAAAACTACAATATAAAATCTACCTACAAAAAAAGAAAACACATTTTTTATTTTTATCAATTTTAAGGATTTTTATGAGATTTTTAGTCTCTTTTAATTTTTATGGATTTTATAAATGGGAATGAAATGAAAATCGCAAAGGAGTAAAAACAATACAAACCACACAATCAGAATTTTTTTAGAATTTTTGAAAGCATTTTTATATTTTTAGTGAATTTTTCAAAACGAACAGGGACACTTTTTAAGGTTTTTGAATTTTAGAAAATATCAATTGAAAACAAAACAAACCACAAAAATTCCCAAAATTCCTACACAGTAGCAGGAGCTACATGTCAAAATCTCAAGATTTTTGGAGCAAATTTGTTATTTATTTAATTAAAAACAAGACACACGGCTCACAAGGATCAAAATGCAAATAAATTAAGTTCCAAGACCAAAAGGTAACAAGCAATAAGATCCTAGGTCCAATATGTAATTTCTTCATCAAAATCCGCACATGACTCAAATCAGCATTCACAAGGGCATATTTGCAAATACGAAAAGTAAATATTCAATCAATAACAGAAGATAAGTTCGGGGCCAACATTGCAAATATCCCAACTAAACACGTGACGAAGCACGTGGTTCCACACGGGCAGAACTAAAAAGCAAATATGTGAAACTACAGGTACTGGAATGCAAAATGGTTTAACTGTGATTTTTATTTTACAAACTAAAATAGAAACTAAAATAATTGCAGGGTAGAGGATGCAATAAACCCATGGAGGTACGTGAGGGGCGCGTGAGGGGATGTGTGGCTGTCATTGGTGAGACACGATCGTGTGGCTCTGGACCCGTCAGGTGTCAGATCTGACGGTTCTCTGCTGTTCAGGGATGTGGCTGGTATGGGACCGTTAGATTTGACATCTAACGGTCTGACATCTCTAGTGGATGGATGGCAGGAATGATGTATGTACGATGGGGACGATCCAACGGTCGAGATGGATGGAAGAATTGCGCCTGGGCAAACTTTGCCGGAGCACAGGGGGTGACCGTGGCTCCGATGAAGGATCTGAAGGCGCCGGTGGAGTCGTAGGCCTACTCCGCATCAGATGGTAGGCATGGATGGAGGCTCCACCGGTCGGATCGGCGAGGAGGCGTGAGTGACATGGAGATACTCTAGAGAGAGTGTGCGAGGGTGAAATAGGGACTCTCCACGCACGTCAATGCCTGCAAGGGAAAGCTCTGACTCAGAGCTGCACTCCGGTCTAGGTTATTATGTCGGGACAACAGAGAAGTGACGGTGGACGGGGGGTGGGTCTCCGGCGAAGATAATAGAGGAGACCTATCTCCTAATCTTGACGCAATGATCAAAAGTGAGGGTGATCAGGCTGCAGGAGAAGATGGAGGGCGAACATGGGTATTGATCTAAGCGGATGAGTGAGGGTGACGGAGCTTCGACCTGTTGGTCGGAGCTGGTGGAGCTGTGGCGGCGTACAGATGAAAGACTGGATAAATGATGGTGCTAGGAACGATCAAAGAGCTACCTGAGGGTCCGAGTATGATCCTGAGCTCCAGGAGAGGTGAACGGCGGGATTATGGCCTCAACCAAGTTGCGACGGGCAAAGGAGGCTACTCACGGCAGTTCTCCGTCCACGAAGGGGGAGCGTCAGCTACACAACACCAAATCGACCACCAAAGGGCTCCTCTGACGGTTGTCACTATGCTGGAGAGTTCTAGGGTATCGAGAAGGGGTGCGATGCAAGCTACAGACCTGGGGGAGCAGATGAAGAGATCTTATAGTGCTCCCAGGTGGTTGGAGAAATCGGGTAGGAGCACGCGAACCGAGGAAGATCCACGCCTTCCTAGGGATCCGCGAGGGTCATAAATCCACTGGGAAGGTGCGGGCAAAGAATCGAGGCATGGGCACGTGTGATCCGCCCTAAGAAATTCCGGGGAGAAGGTCTGGTGAAGAGGTCGGGTCGGACGAAGCTCGGGAAGAGGGGGTTGACCGAGGTCAACCTCCTGACGTGGACCAATCAGAAAATAGGATTTACAAAAATATTTACAAAATGAATAAAAATAATAAATGACTTTAAATCAAAAAGTGTATAAAATGTAAAATATTTTTTTATTTTTCAAACTATTTTTCTATGATTTTTATTTTTTAAAAAAAAATAAATTAGTCTATATACAGTATAGTGTATTATATACGGGTATAATTTCCCTATGTATTTTGTACAGTTATTTTTATTTTATCATTTTTACAAAAATACCCCAATTTTATATTTTATTTATTTTCAACATAATTTTTGGAGTATAAAATAATTTTTGTTTTATTTTTATTATTTATTTACAGGTATATAATAAATAGGGAGGAAGATATATATACAAGTATTATGTACAAGAGAGAGAATCTTATTTTGTTTTTATTTTATTTTTCCTATTTTTATTTTATTTTTATAAATATATACAAGGGATTTAATGACATGTTTTTATATTTTTTGTAAAAATAAATTATATACACTTATGGTACATATATACACTGTGAAGTGGCCCTATCTCTCTCTACCTATTTTATTTGGCGATCAGGCCAATGCTTGGCCCTCTCTTGGATTTGGGTCACTCGATATTTATTCTAAATATTTCTTTCTTTTTATTGTATTCGTTATTCTTTTATTTTAGCATAAATACATGCTAATTATAGATATTAACACATGCATGCATACTGCTAAGTTATTATATTTACACATATTTACATGATGCTTTGCCAAGATAATTATCTAAAATAAAAGAATAAAGAGTGATGAATGGGGATTCATCACCCCCCTATACTTTAATTTTGCTAGTCCCTTAGCAAACACTTATTTGAAAAAGAAGTGAAAAGAAAAAGGAAAAGGAAAAGAAGGAGAATCAAGGCTGATTATTAAACTTGTCTTCATTAAATTGAAGTATGGAGCTCAGTCAGGCCTTTGGATTATTAGTTTCTTGGAACCTTATTTGGACTTAGGTTTAAAACTCAACAGCCTCTAAGTTCCACCAATCTATGGTCAGGACTCCTCAATAATCCAGGCAAAAACAAGTCTACATATACAAACTCTAATGACCATGAATATTTTCTTGTACTGTGTAAGTGATTTGTAGCTCCCCACCTCAGAAATGGCAAAGTAACAACCCCCCTTAGCAAGGTAACTCTAATGCCCTAGTCTAGCAGCTCTTTCCTCGAGGAGCGGGGTATTCCCTTCTAAGTTCAAGTGCAACCGGCTCAAGAAGAGGGGGAAGAAGAGAATGGACCATGACCAGTGTAGTCATGTATCCTTGGGAGCCCAACCAGTGTAGCTAAGTCTCCCGCTGCAAGCTTCATGAGATCAGAATGAGTAACATAAGCTTTGCTTTATCTGGCTATATACGCTCCGGTGGGTATTTCATTTTCTATGAGACCCACCACTTTTTTAGAGTTTTTCTTTCTTTTGCATATTTTTTTATGTGCATATTTACAAAGTATCTACATGGTGCAGCATATATACATAAGGAGTTTTTCCTCTTGGGCCAGTAGACTATCCCTCTTTTGAAGCTTTATTGCAACCCACAACTTCTGTCTTTAGACCTCAACACTGCCAGACCAAGTTTAGACACACTTACTTCACTAAAAGAAGGCAAGAGGTTCCTCCTAGAAGTACTACCCTCATATGCCACCTCAAGACAAAGAAGACTGCCTCCTCACCACCTCATTTGTAGAGAGCTATGTATAAGGTGCTTGTGCGAGTAAAGCCATTGTCTGTGAGAGTCATGTGTGCGTTGTTAAGTGTTCTACTTAGGCTCATCAAGATGACATGTGCTCATAGTCTAGTGGACTCAAAGAATTAAGTCCCAAATGAACCTGAAAAACCCCTTAACCCTAAGCCCTATAAGGTTCCTCTTAGAATTAGGTGGATTAAGGTCTTAACCAAGCTCTATTTTTCAATTTAATTCCAGTCTAATTTAAATGTCAACTAGGATTCAGAAAAACTGTACAAGTATATACAAAAAAATTTATGCAAATTTTTGAAGATGTGCAAAATTTTTGAAAAATGTTTGAATAAATGAATGCATGAATGTATAAGTTTTGCGAACTATTTACACACATTTACACACGGTTTTTTGCAAACTTTTGTTTTTCAAACATTTTACAAAAATTTTGTACTATATACATAATTTTGATATCAAAGTATTTACAAACTCTTTACACACAAAACATTTTTACAAACATTTGTACAAAAATAATTTTTATAAATAGCTATGTATATGCAAGAAAGAATTTTATGTACAAGAAAATTTTTTAAATTTTTGTGTTTTTTAAGAAAAGGTTTTTAGCCATATTATTTATTAACACACTCACACAAAGTACGAGTTATGGCTAAAGTATATATGAAATATATACAACCCCTCCATACTTAGCTCGAACGATGTCCTCAGAGTGGATCAAGAGCGATGAAGAAGACATAACTCGTGCTTAGTATAGGGAAGTGAAAAGGAAAGGTATTTTCCTTTTCAATGAATCAATGAATAGAATGAAGAGAGCTTGGTGTTTTCCCCCCTATACTTAGGATCAAGTAATCCTAAGTATAGCAAACTGTACAAAAAGGGAAACCCGAGTGATAGGATGTACAGGTTTACCTCCCCTATACTTAGGGTGAAAGGTCCCTAAGTATCAATAGCAACACAGAGGTTAAAAGAATCAAAAGAATACTCAAGAGTCCAACACCCCTCCTTTACTTAAGGTAAAGTACACCCTAAGTATAGCATAGTCACAATATGCAAATGGGGTGTTGGACTGAAGAATGGTATGATATGGACATCTGGATCTATACAAGGCGGAAGAAAGTGATAAGCGGGCGTGAGATGTAATAAATGTGAGTCAAGGACCACATCTCACGCGAAATGAATAGGGGTGACGTCAACGACCAGTGGCTCATGATATAGATATGGTTTGAGCCGCTGCCCGTTAACACAAAATGTAGAATCAGATGACATCTCAGATATGTCAATGCTCCCATTGTCATGTACCTTTCGGACCAGATATGGTCCCTTCCACTTGCTCTGCAACTTCCCTGGAAATAATCTAAGCCTGGCATCAAACAACCATACTCTCTGATCTGGCTCGAACTGTTTGTGGCTGATATGAGAATCATGCTCTTCACGCGCTCCTTGTAATGTAGGCTGTTCGAAAAGGCTGTATCTCACAGCTCTTCCAGGGCTGCCAATTCTACCTTCCTTTGATCTCCTATACTCACTAGATCCAATAATATATCTGTTACAACCCAAAGTGACTTGTGCCTAATCTCAATAGATAAATGGCAGGGCTTGCCATAAACGAGACGAAATGGAGATGTACCCAAAGGAGTCTTGAAGGAAGTCCGGTATGCCCACAAGACAGAGTACAAAATCTATGACCAATTCTTTCGGTCTAGGCGGACTACCTTCTGCAATATCGTCTTGATCTCCCTATTCGACACTTCAACAAGACCATTGGTCTGAGGGTGATATGGCGTGGCTACACGATGGTCAATGCTGAACTCGCTTGCAAGGGCCTTTACCTTGTTGTTGACAAAATGAGACCCCCCGTCATATATCAACACTCGAGGTACCTCAATCCGTGAAATGATATGATTCCTCAAAAATATGCAAACAGTCCTAGCATCTACGGTTCGGGCGGGGATGGAATCAACCCAATGATTAACATAATCTGCGGCCAATAGACTGTACTCGAATCCCTGGCTCTTAGGGAATGGACCCATGAAATCAATGCCCCATGCATCAAAAACCTCACAGAAGTGAAAGGGCTGCATCGGCATCATGTCACGTTGTCCACCAGTGCCCATCCTTTGTCAGTCAGTACATCTCCATGAATTCATCAAAATCCTTGAAGAGAGTAGGCCACCATAGGCGGGATTGGATCACTTTCTGTGTCGTTCTCCTCCCAGAGTGATGTTCTCCTGCCTCCAGCTTGTTGCAATAGGTGAGGATGCTATGGTGCTCCTCCTGAGGAATGCACCGTCGCCAGACGCTATCCCCTCCTTCATGATAAAGGATGGGATCCTCCTAATGGTAAGACTTGGCCTTCGTGAGGAAGGTCTCAAGTCACTGCCTGGGCCAATCTTGTGGAGCTTTCTTAGCAACAAGATAGTTCACAATGTCGACGTACCATGGGAGCGAGGCAATAGTAAGGATCGCCTCATCTGGGAAGGTCTCAGAAATAGGACCAATCTGCTCGGATTCCTCAAGATGCTCTAATCGGGAGATATGATCCGCCACCACATTCTTGACTCCAAGTTTAACCTCAATCTCAATATCAAACTCCTGGAGTAGAAGGATCCATCTAGTCAATCTCGCTTTGTCATCCTTCTTTGCCATGAGGTACCTGACGAATCTACATTTCATCATCTTTATTCTATCATTTTGTCCTTAAAACCCCTAGTAAATGCGTGTAAATAGCGTTAATTCATGCATTTTATCATCCATGCATTATTGTGTAAATAATGTATAAAATGCGTTTTTAAAGCCAAACTTATAGAATAAAGATAAGAAGAGAAAAAGAATAAAATATTGTAAATATTTTATGATCAAAACCCCGAGACCTAGGCATCTCGATGACTAGGTCGACAAGGAATAAAGTAGGGGGAGATAAGGGCCAAAATCTCTTTTATTTAATTCAGTATATATTCATTTTGGGACCTATTTTTAGTTCCACTTTCAATACCTCAAATAAATAAATCTTATACATGAAAGTTTTAGATAATTAAATATAGAAAACACAAAATTGATTTCACTAAAAAATAATGTACAGATAAAAAGTTATGATCTGAATAAAATTCCAGAATCCCAACTTCCCAGACCTGTATCTCTCAAATAAAAACTCGAAATGTATCAAAATCACCTTTAATTGTATATAATTTGAAATAAGCTATTTAATGAAGGTGCTTTCGTATTTTGCGGACCTACGGTTTGAAAGTTAGGTTTTTGACCCCTATTGTATACTTGTACAAAAAAATATTCATTTTATTAATTATTCATTATTTTTATAATTTGATATTTTTATAATTTTGTAAATATTATTTACAATATATGTGTACATTAAAATCAGAATAAAAACCTAAAAAAATACAAAAATAAAATACATGTATACAACACCTAGATGAAATATCTATAAATATACATATATAATTAATACTTCTATTTTGTTAAGTGTACAAAACACATAAAAAAATAAAATTATTTTATATATATCCATAAAAATAATCTATTAATTTAAAAAATAATACCTAGACTTAATAAGATTAAATATACGAAATAAAAATAAAATACTAAAATATATATATATATATATATGTATACCTATATAGGCCATAAAAGGCAACTTGTATTTTTATACTCAAAAAAAATAAAAATCATCATAAAACAATTCATAAAATAATAAACATTTTTTATTTTATAACCAAAAATTAGTTAAATCATTTATTATTTTTAAGCAAATTAATAAAACATTTTTGCCAGGAATTTTCTGGTTGGTCCACGTGGACCAACCAGAACCTTCCGTTGGTTAACCTCGGTCAACTCTTTGACCGAGGTCTGGCTCTGTGTCAGATGTGTGCTTTGACCCTTTTTCGCAGATTTTTCAAGGCTCTGTCTCTCACCCTTTGGCATCTATGTCTTCTTGACTTTTTGTCCTCGTGGATTGGTCTTGCACGCCCAGGTATTGTCTCAGGATTGGATCACTGAGGTAGTTGTTGCGCCACAATCTTCGGAGACTGTTCACCATCTATTAAAAAATGCATGTCACCTTGCCTTCCTCTTTTGAACCCCTTGGTCCCTAGTTTGAACCCCCTTGGCGTCGTACTCCAGACCAGAGGTGTGACAGACCTCCTCCAGCCGGCGAAGGAGGTTTAGGCGAGGGCCGAGGTGGCCGTTCCACCTCCATCTCTCGCGCACTGCCGTGAGGTCCAGATCTCCTAGTTTAGGCCAGTTGAGGTCCGTTTTTCTTTGTATTTCTTGCATTTTTCTTATTCGTCGTAGCATTAGGAATCCACTAGCACTCTCCACTTTGATTGAAATCCATTTAATCATCATTGCCACCACCTCGTCGGAGCAAGCTTCAGCGAGCACCCATTTCACCCCCCAGACGCCTTCATTCCCCCACTGGAGGGTTGAGGCATTTTTCCCTCGACGTCCTTAACCTTTCCTACAGGTTCTCACGCACTTGGAGGAGCTGGAGGCTCATTTTGCATCTTGCCGGAGGTACCTGGAGCCAAGTTGCTCCTCCGCCTCCACCGATGTGCTCCAGTAGCCGCCAACCCCTTTTGGAGCCACCAGCAGCTAGGGAAGGACCGCATGAGCATCTTGGGCTACTTTGGAGCTTCATTTCACGTCGGAGGGAGGTACCATCGTTAGAGGAA
The DNA here is from genome assembly GCA_037367405.1 of Ottelia alismoides. Taxonomy (NCBI): domain Eukaryota; kingdom Viridiplantae; phylum Streptophyta; class Magnoliopsida; order Alismatales; family Hydrocharitaceae; genus Ottelia; species Ottelia alismoides. The sequence continues at coordinate 79,868 of JAZKJV010007689.1, forward strand.
GCTCGCAGCGGCTAGCCTTCTTCCCTATTCGTCCGCCGACCGTCCCTACCGTCCGATCAAGAACCAACGCCCAGATCGCCTATCAGCCATTGGATTTGTTGTGACGCACGTCGTCCGATCTTCATTTGCGGTCTAATCTTAGACATCGTCAGCGAAACGTCATCGCGCATTGATGAATCCACATTTCATCATCTTTATTCTATCATTTTGGCACCAAAAACCCTAGCAAATGCCTGTAAATAGCCTTAAATCAAGCATCTTAGCATTCATGCATGTGCATCTCATTTGTGTATAAATCACTGTAATTAAGGCCAAAATTATAGAATAAATAAAGAAAAGAAAAAGAATAAAATATTGTAAATATTTTATGACCCAAAACCCCCGAGACCTAGGCATCTTGATGTATAGGTCGACAAGGAATAAAGTAGGGGGAGATAAGGTCAGATACACAGATAAAATACCTATATGTTTTATTCATTCTTTCTTCATTTTGGGACCTATTTTTGGTTCCACTTTTTGTACATCAAATAAAGAAACTTTGTACATGAAAGTTGTAGATAATTTTATAAAGAAAAATACAAAATTGATTTCACAGAAAAATAATGCACAGACAAAAAGATATGGTCTGAATAAGAATCCAAAATCCCAACTTCCCAGACCCGTATCTCACCAATAAAAACTCCAAATGCAGCCTACTCACCTTTAATTGTATATAGAATAAAATAATCTATCCAATGGTGGTGGTTTCGCATTTGGCGGAGCTACGGTCTGAAAGTTGAGTTTTGGACCCACATTGTACCTTGTACAGATTAAAATATTCAACTTATTCTTTATTCATTATTTATTCATTTTTATAATCTTATATTATTGTAAATATTACTTATAATATATATGTACATTAAAATCAGAATAAAAATGCAAAGAAACCACAAAATAAAAATACTTGTATAGAAGGTACATAGGTATACTACCTATACACATACCTATACAAAACATACTTGTATTTTATTAAATATATAAAACATATCAGAAAATTAAAATAAAAATATATTTGTGTATATATATGTATTTCGTAATTTCATAAAATGATAAACAAAAATAATAAAAATAAAATACATAAAACAAAAATAAAATACTACAATATGTAGATAATATACCTATATAAGGCTAAAAAGTAAACTTGTAAAAGTATATATCATAAAATTAATTAAAAATCATGATAAAATACTACATAAAATTTTAAGCATTTTTTATTTAATAACCAAAAATAAATTCGATTGTTTTCTATTTTTTTATCGAATTAATAAAATAATTTTCCAATCTTTTCCCTGGTTGGTCCACGTGGACCAACCAGGAACCTCCGACTGTTGACCGGCGGGTCAACAGCTTGTCCTTGACCCCCCTTGAGCTCCGCGCGCCTCGTTTTTCCCCCTCTTTCACCCTTTTTTCGAGGCTGCGCCGCTCGTCCTCTCCAGCCGCTTCCTTCTTGGAAGTTGATCACTGTAGATCCATCTCCATCGCCGACTCCTCAGATCGACCCATATCTCCTTCTACCACCCGTGATCTCATCTCGAACTCATGCGATTTTCACCCTTCAAATACAACCCCCCTTCTTCCTTTCTCGGGTTGAACCGCGAATTACCCACGATCCTTCCCCCTTGGTCGAGCTAAAGGTACCCGGAGGTGACAGCTCTGAGCTCCAGGCTTCCAGGCGTCGGGAGAGCACCTGATCGTCGCGCGTTCCAACCTCCGGCGAAGCTCTGCCGTCGAGGTAACCACCCTCTGGCCCTAGGCCATCGAGGCTGTTCTTGCCTTCTCTTTATCCCCTTCCAGATCCCTGTTAGTTCTAGGATTATTTCCCCCATCGTTCTGAGTCGAATCAATCACTCATTCACCTAATCGATCACCTCGCCGGAGCGCAACTCCGGCGAGACCCTATTGCGCCTCCCCGTCCATTTTGAGAGCCACCCGAGGTCGAGGCATTTTGCCCTCGACCTCTCTAACGTTTTGGTGCAGGTATTGAAGTACATTGACGCTCCTGGAGCTATTTCGCCCTCTCGCCGGAGCACCTGGAGCCTCGCAGCTCCGCCACCTCCGTGCGAGAGCACCGGCGTTCGCCGGTGGATTTTGAAGCTTCCAGAAGTCACCCGAGACCTGCAGGAGGCTCCTCGTTCATTTTGGAGCTCAATAGCCATCAGAGCCAGCCGGAGGAGCGTGGCGAACTTCGCCCAGCCGGAGCTCCGCCTCGTTCTTCCAGCTGCCTCCACCGCCGTCCGATCGAGGAGACCCTCCAGTTAGAACGTGGGCCGTCAGATCATCAGCGCTCAGCCACCGTCGATCTCGCCCGAGATCTAATCTCAGACGTCCACAGCGAAGCGTCATCGGCCGTCCAGATCGTGCCACGTGTCAAGTGGCCTCTTCATCGCCGTTGGATCGCGCGCCGAGGGTATTTTACATCCTCACCCTCGCGCATTTTTGTATTTAATATTTAGTCTATAAACTTTCGTCTGTAGTTTAAAATATTTTGTAATATTTGCAAGACAAACCCTAGACTTTGTTTATTTGCGTTTGGGTCCCTCGCCACGTCACCTCACGTGACCTGTACACGTGAGGGGGTGGGCATTTTGCAAGGATACCCTCGGTTGTTTGTGTATTTCGTTTAAGTCCATGAACATTTATGTCAAGTTGTAATATTCTGGAGAAATTGCATCGAACCCCCTGAGCTTTGTAATATTGCAAAAATACCCCTCCCAGGCGCGTGCAAGTCACGCGTCCTGTGGGTAAATTGCACATATACCCTTGCGGGTTTGGATATTTGTGTTTAATCCTTGAAATGCAAGTTTCAGAGTAATAGTTTGTGGAAAAATTGCGTACGTGCCCCTGGATGTTTCATTATTTGCATGTATGCCCTTGCCAGCACTGTTTGATGATTGGAGTCTTGTTCTAATTAATTAAAATATCATTTTAACTCCAAAAATCCCACAAAAATAGGCTTAAGCTCCTGTGCACCTATACTTTCACGCCATCTATTTAGTTTTTGATTTTATTTTAGTTTTATATTTATTAAAAATCAAAAACTCTCATTTTGTGCACTGTCTACCTTAGAAAATACCAAAAAAATAGTAAAACACCTCTAAAAATTCCAAAAAAATCACCTAGTGTCTATTTTATCATCTTTTAGTGTCAGTCCAAAAATCACTAAAAATCTCAAAAGAAAAACACTAAAAATTGAAAAACACTCAAAAACTTCAAAAAAATATAAAAAATAGTAGAAAAACCCAAAAATAGCAAACTCAGCTTCTGTTTATTCCTTATTTTATTCCCTTTATTAGAAAAATAGTGTGAAATATTTTTGCTACTGGTTGGTATTTTTAAATTACATTTTGTTCCCAGCCAGCCTCATTTCCACTGTTTTCTCTTATTTCAGTAATTAAAAATATCAAAAACATCTTGAAAAACCCCCAAAAATCACAAAAACAGTAGAAAACCTCAAAAATACCAAAAACATTTTATTTCTGAATTTTTGAGTATTTTTGCACATTTTTATAAATATCTTAGCTTGCCTTGTATTATATCCCCTTGTTTTCCAATATTTTAAAAAAAAATATAAAATATAAAATATAAAAATTAGAAAATCAAAAATCAAAATACAAAATTAAAAATTAAAAAAAAAAGGGTAAAAATTAAAAACCCACAAAAATTGTAGTTGCTTGCCTGCTTAGTGTAGACACTCACACACACACACTTGTGCATTCAATTGCTTGAATTACACTGTTTGCTCCCTGTGTTCGAACTCTCTGCATACTTGCCCTTTACATCATTTGTGCAGAGTTAAAAATAAATTTTAACTCACACCTGTTTTTCATTGCTTGATTTGCTTGTGGGTTATTTGTTGACTTTAGTCCGGATTTAGTGTGGTCAACACACCGACTGAGTTCACGCTTTGTGTGAATTTAAGACCACCTATTTTTGGCTAAATCACGCATCCTCGTGCAGACACGTGGCAAGTGAAGGGATATCATCCGTCCGATCAAGCCACACTTGGTATTTTACATTCATTTCCCAACGAATTTTGTATTTCAATATTAGGATGAAAATTTCATATGTAGTTTTAAATATTTTGTAAATTTTGCATTCCAGTCCCAATACTTTACTTATTTGTAAAAATGTCCTTGTCCTCATCACCTCACGTGACCCGCGCACGTGAGGTGCATGGACATTTTGCAAGGACCCCCACTTGTTTACTTATTTTCATTTAGGACTGCAACTCTTTATTTCAGAGATAAAAATTTTGGCAAAATTGCAATTGGACCCCCCAGATATTGCAAATCATGGAATAGCCCCTACTAAGCTCACGTTTTCATACACGTGCGGGTTGGCGATTTTGTAGCCATACACCTGGGATTTTGGCTATTTATATTTGGTATAGTAATATTTTTATCACATTGTATTTTTGTGGGAAATTTGTGCATTGCCTCCTGGACTTTTGACTATTTGCAAAAATGCCCTTGCTAGTAGTGTAGTTTCTCTTTGTTGTCTATATTTATTGCATGCATATATAAAACCCAAAAAGCACCAAAAAATAGGCATACACTTCTGTTGCATTGTGCTTCCACATTATAATTTATTTGGCATTTTTGTTGCATTTTATTATTTATAAAAATTTAAAACATGCATTTTCAGCACTATTTGTATTAGAAAATACATAAAAATTAGAAAACATTTTTGAAAAATTCCAAAATAAAAATATTTTTTGTGTGCTTCTGTGTGTTTTAACTCCAGACCAAAAGTCACTAACAAATACAAAAGAAAACTCCTAAAAATTATAAAACCCCAAAAAACTTCACAAAAATACTAAAAATTTCTTAAAAAATCCTAAAAATATAATTTCTATTTCCTGATTTTTTCCCTTTTTTATAAAATTAAAATTAACTTGAAGAATTTTGGTTGTTGTTTGGTATTTTATTTCTCCATTTTAGTTTCAGCCTTTTATTTTGTTCACTATTTTCGGTATTTTTGACTTTAAAAATACCAAAAAATAGGAACATTTTAGAAAAATCACAAAAATAGTATAAAAATATAAAAAGCCCCAAAATATTCCATTTCCTATATTTTGGGTATTTTTACCTATTTTCATCTCTCTCTCATCTCTCTTGTATATATTTATATCCTATATAGTCTTCTCTTCTTATTAAAAATATATAAAATATAAAAAGAAAATACAAAATTAGTAAACTAAAAATAAAAATATAAAAATATAAAATCAAAAATTAAATAAAAATATAAAATCAAAACCGACAAAAAAAGCACACTTATAGACAATTACACCATGGTCATTTTTTAGCATCATTTGCCACGATCTATCCTGCTAGCTTCATGTGTTCGACACTCTACACATACTTGCACCTATACACATCTTTGTTGTAGAGTTATAATAAATTTTAACTCCATATTCACTTTCATTACTTTATTTGATTGTCGTGGGTTAGTTGTTGTTCGAAGATCTGATTTCTTGTAGGTTGCCTCAGTGACATTGTGATCCTGCCTTGTGTGGATTACTTTAGACCCATGAAAAATCGTCTTCAACAAATGGCACCGTTGCAGGGGAGCAATAGTGCATAGATTGGCTTTTTGCTTGATTGTGATTATTTGCCTATACTCGTCATTCATTTATTTTCGCTATTTTTGATGTATCTTGTTGAGTTGTCTAACCCATCTTTTTGTTGACTTTGTGTGAGGTACCGTGGATCGAGGGAGGTACCATAGGCGCCTACGCACCCACATGAACCTAGCATCAGCTTGTCTACCTAGCACCAAGGAGGTTTAGAGAATTTTTGAAGACCGAGCTCCTGTTTATTTTCTTGTATTTATTTATTTATTGTAATTTGAAGTGAGAGAGAGACTCTAATTTGTAATAATACAGGTACTCTGACTCTTGGACTTTCAGGCCTAATTTCCAAGTGTTTGTTCACTTGGGGGCTCACCGCAGTTTTATCGGCTTTCATCGCATTTTTTATTCTGTTTCCCGGTTTTGTTTTCTTTATTTTGTGTGATTGAGCCCTTAGTTTTAGGATTGCTTGCGATATATTAAAGCCAAACACCTAATATATTTACATGTTCCTATAGACTCGTTTGGACTTAGTCAAATTTTAAACTGCTTTTCACTTAGTCTTGGAACCTTTGCGTCGTGAGAGTTCTCCATACAACGCGTGTAGGACCCATTGCGGTGGGCGCCAAGGAGACTCCAAGACCGGACACTTCGGTTCCATTCTAAGTCATTAGCATCGGTTCTTCACGCTAATAGCATTTTTTGAAACTTAGGGCGATTTCATCGGCTTGCATTTGCATATAGATAGGTTTCAATTATGCTGAGCATCTTTGCATGTAGAGTGCCGGAGGCAAGGTAAGCATTTACGTTTTAGCATTCATCATCGTTTTTACCGCTTGCATTGCTTTTCTGACTCTCCCTCTGATTTTGATCACCTAGGTACTTAAAGGAATCGACTCCTCGATAGGCTCGTGCATTTCTTATTAAAAATCCAGAAAAAAGTGATAACAATAAAATTGGGACTGCTAACATTACTTGACCCTAAAAAAATCAAAAAGAAAAATCCTGTATTGGGGCGAGTAATCCCCTCATTGTCTTCGATTTTACTTGCTCGCGCACACACTAAGGATTAGTGCCAAAATCCCATTCAGCCCCTAAGTGTTTGTATAATTTTTGGACTTCTCGCCTAACTTTAAAACAGACAAGATAAAAAGACCATTTTTTTCGGTCTCTACCGAATTGAGTAGGTGAATTGAGGGTTTGTATTGTGTGAGTTTGCTTGTGACTGCTTGTGTGTATCCTAGATGGCTTCTGCGCATTTGCGCCTTTTTCTCACTTCTCTTGACTTAACCGTCATGTTCTCCCGATCATTTTTTTCTTGCTTCGAGATGGTCAACTAGAGCATGTTTTATCCGGACTTTGCGGATCCTTCGTTTACTCCAGCCGGTCCACCTCTCTTTTTCCAAGAGGGCTTCGCTCCTGATTTTTGTACATATCTGACCAACCCACTTTTTCAGGATTTGGATTTTGACCTTCACCAATCATTTTCACCACCATCTCCTACACATTTCGACAACCCGCTCTTTCTTGAATATCTTGAGCTGGAATATGATTTTTACCCACACCCACAGCCCACATTCAACGCACCCAATCCTGAGATTTTGGATTCACCTTTCATGATATCTACACTTGAGGCCTTGAATCAGATGATGGAGCATATGAACTCGAGGATGAGCGATATAGTTAGCATAAATAAGATCCAGAATGTAGCTCCATTCTTTGAGGATTTGGATTCACTTGAGGATTATCATGAGAGCTTGCAATTGCCCAAAATACAAAAAAAGAGAAAAATTTGAAAATCCAAAAAGATTTCGGGAGACACATGATTGAGTCAGACTGTGAGGGAGTGCTCACTTGCCAGACCCTTTGACTACACATCCATTCACACCCTGTCCCACCTTTGACCCTGAGGATGTCGTTGTACAGACTGCTCTTGGCATTCCTCGTGTATATATTGATTATGGCTTTCTCCCTTGTATGGAGGAGGTCCAAAAATTCAAAAAATTGTTGACCGAACCCGAAGTGGTGGCCACTATTCATGAGATCATCTGTGCCCCACTTCAACAAGCCATGACTGATTTGTCTACTCCTCTTCCCAAGAAGAGAAAGCGGAGGAGCAGATTTGAGCATCATATTTTGACTATGGCCACTGCCCATGCCATCACACACCGTCCCATTCCTAAGAAAAAGAATACTGCCACTCCTTTCATCAGTTGCACCATCTCTGACCATACTTGTGATCACACTCTCCTAAACGGCGGTGCTTCGATTAGCATATTACCCTCCTTGCTGGTACAATCTCTTCACTTGGGGCCTCTAAAGAAAACCAGGGTGATCGTTTAGTTTGCTGATGGATAAATCAAGAGGCCGAAGGGTATCCTTAAGAACACCGTCATTTCGATTCAGGGCATGAACTACAAAGTTGATTTTGTCGTATTGCCCATGGAGACCTCCACTGAGGAACACTCTCCAATCATCCTGGGACGACCATTCCTCGCCTCTGTGAGGGTCGTTATTTATTATGGATCAGGAGAGATTCGCTTTCGTCCTATTGATGAGAACGAAGTATTGATCACCGCACCCACAGTTGACCAGAGACCTACACCTGATGCACCTTCACCTATCTTGGTTGACCCTGAGGACCATGACCTTGATGAGACTTTTAGAGAGTTTTGTTGCTTATTGGATTCCACTAAGACCCAAGAATTCCTCTCCAAGGAGGAAGACTTGGAAAGCATGGACCTCGGAGTTCCTTCTTCTAGGACTTGGCGTTGTGTTGATGACAGCTGCAGGATTTACACGATCGACACCATTGAGCGAAGGGTAGATTCAGAGACTAGACGAGACGGACATGACTCGACTACTTTCATTGATGAGTCCGTTCCTATTCACTTAGATTCAGATGAGACGAAGGCCGAATTTGATTTGATTGCGTTTACTCTGGAGTTTGGGCCTTTTGATGAGAAAGATGATCCGGTTGAGATTATTGAGGATGAACAGAGTTCGACTACTTCTACTAATGAGTTCGTTCCTTTTGGTTTTGACATGTACGAGACCTCACAGGACAACTCTGATTACATTTCTTCCGATGACGATGAGTTCGTCCAATTCCACTTTGATATCAGTGAGACGCCCAAGGCCGGACCTAGTCGTACTTCTTTCACTTATACGTATGTGCCTCTTCACCCTAGGGCCACTGAGAACCTTCACCATGTCGACCCTGATCGGAAGATGTCATATGAGGACCCCGATGTTGACCAGCACCATACCAGATCTATTCCTCAGCGGTCCCGTAAGAAGGTTTGCTTTCGACCTTCTTGACCATTTGTATATCCATTCTGTTGTATATTCTCTTTCGTGTACCTCTGTCTCTCTCCCGTTTTGCTCAACCACCCCATTCTCATGTGCCTTGCTTAGGACGTACTTTATCCTAAGTATGGGGGCGTGGATGAGCCGAGTGTTCCCTCATCGTTCCGCTTTCATCACTCTTGTTGTTGCCTATACTTAGGGCTTCTTTTACCCTCAGTATAGGGGTAGTGATGCGTACATCCTTCTATATCTTCTTCCATCTTCTGATCCCTTTTCTTCTTTTCTTCTTTTCCTCTCCTATCTTCTTTATCTACCGAAAAGGTGTCGCCCCTTATTGTCAGTCTTCTATACTTAGGACGTACTTTGTCCTAAGTATAGGGGGTGTGCACCCCGAGTTCTTATATTCTTTGATCCTCTCCACTGTCTCCTCTTATTGTCTATACTTAGGGATATCTTACCCTAAGTATAGGGGGAGACAGCCTGAGTACGATCTGTTCATTCCCAACCTTGACCCTCCCAGCTTTGTGTACAGTCTGATATACATAGGATTATTTAATCCTAAGTATAGGGGGGACGGTCAACTTCTCATTTGTTCATTCATTTATTCATTTGTTCGTTATTATTTAGAATTTTCTATACTCGGTACGAGTTATGTCTTCTCTTTTATCTCCAATCTATGAGGACATAGCTCAAGCTAAGTATAGGGGGGTCATATATATTGTGTATATACTTTAGCCATAACTCGTACTTTTGTATTTTCTTAATAAATATGGCTATTAGACTTATAAAAATTCATTTAAAACCTTATAAAAAGATGTGATGATTCCTCAAATTATTTTTGTACTTATTGATTAATAAATCAAGTGAAAATATTTTTTGCAAAATGTTCGAAAAAATAGTTTGAAAACCTTTGGGAAAAATCTTTTGAAACTATTTGGAAAACATTTTGTTACATGTTTTCAACCTTTGTAAAAACATTTTGATTGTAAAAGTATTTTATTTGTGTGAAATAAAAAGGTTTGAAAAACGATTTGCAAATGGTTTGAAAAATGGTTGCAAAAATATTTGAAAAATCTATATATACTGTTTGGAAAACCTTTACAAAGTGAGTTTCAAATGTGTGTACATGTTTCTAAAAATGTTTGTAAAAATTATTTTGGACTATGGTTTTCAAAATTGTTTGAAAAACCTTTGTCAAATAAGTTTCAGGAATACATACATCTCACCTAAAATTCTTTATATGTAAATGTCTAAAATTGACCACTTACCCCTTGTAAATTCTTAAAATCCACTTATTGTAAATACAAGATGCATCCCAGTGTAAATAGTTGCACCTAGTTTTTATCCAAAACCTTTTATTTTCAAAAATCCCAAAAACATTTGCAAAACTAAAAATCCAAAAACATCAGAAAAGTCTTTTTGAAAAATAAAAAAATGCATATGCATCATCTTTTCAAAAATCCACAAAAAGTTTAAAATCTTTGAAAATTGCACCACAAAAAGATTTTATGCATAACATTCGCATAGCATGAGCGTTTTTTGGATTGAGTTTGATAGTTGAACGATTTTAAGTAAAATCCGAAGATTGGAGCCTGGTTGGACCTAAAATCTACCTAATAACAGGAACCTTATAGGAGCTGATATTGAGGTACTTCAGGTCTAGTTGACTTAATTCTTTGAGGATCACGAGACTTGGTTCAATGGATTCTTGATTGCCTAAGTAGAGTATTTCGGAGCACACACACGACTCTTGTTGATAATGACCTAAATTGGACACCTACACCTTTCACTTGGCTCAACTCAGTTGGAGTGATGAGGGGGTTGGATTTGCCAGTATGAGATGCACATAGGTGGAAATACTTATCCTCCTCTATGGAGGGAAGTGCACCCCAACCAATTCGACGATGATGAGTTTTGCGGATAGGAGATTGTGGGTTGCAATAAAGCTTCAAAAGAGGGATAGTCTACTGGCTCAAGAGGAAAAACTCCCTATGCAAATGCTGTTGTATATAGTATTCGAAAAGAAAAGAAAAAAATGCAAAAAACAAGAGCTCCAAAAAAGTGGACAGGCCTGTACAAAAAAAAAAGCCTATCGGAGTGTACATATGTGTATAGTCAATAAGCAAGCTTGAGCTTCAAAGTCAAATTATGTGAGCCTGCAGCTGGACGACTTGACTACACTGGTCTTGCATCCATTCTTCACTTCACCCCCTCCTCTTGAGCTGGTTGCCACTTGAACTTAGAATGGAATACCCTGCTCCTCGAGGAATGAGTTGTTGGATTGGGGAATCATTGGGTTGTCATATTGGAGAAGTCAATCTCTTTGTCATTTCAGTTGGGAAGATCTACTATCACTTACATTGTACGAGTCAGATTCATAGTCATAAAGGTTTGCGTATGAGTTGAAATATTTCTGACCTGGCTATTGAGGAGACTTGAGCAGAGTTTTGGGATACTCGAAGGCTATTGGATTTCAAGTCCAGTTCTCATTAAGGTTCCGACTGCACTAAAATTCCAAAGGTCCAACTTAAGCTCCAAACTTTGATGTTGTGAAGACAAGTTTGATAGTTGAACTTAATCCAATTTTCTTCTTTTTCTTTTCTTTGTTTTTCTTTTTTGCACTTATTGCATAAGTGTTTGCTAGGGACTAGCAAAGGCAAATATAGGGGGATGATGAATCTACGTTTCATCATCTTTATTCTATCATTTTGGCCTTAAAAACCCTAGTAAATGCGTGTAAATAGCGTTCATTCATGCATGTTATCATCCATGCATTATTGTGTAAATATTGTATAACATGCGGTTTTTAAAGTCAAAATTATAGAATAAAGAAAAGAAAAGGAATAAAATATTGTAAATATTTTATGACCCGAAACCCCGAGACTTAGGCATCTCGATAACTAGGTCGACAAGGAATACAGTAGGGGGAGATAAGGGCCAAAATCCATTTTATTTAATTCAATATATATTAATTTTGGGACCTATTTTTAGTTACACTTTTGATACCTCAAATAAATAAACCTTATACATGAAAGTTGTAGATAATATAATATATAAAAATACAAAATTGATTTCACACAAAAATAATGTACAGATAAAAAGTTATGATCTGAATAAAATTCCAGAATCCCAACTTCCCAGACCTGTATCTCTCAAATAAAAACTCGAAATGTATCAAAATCACCTTTAATTGTATATAATTTTAAATAAGCTATTTAATGAAGGTGGTTTTGTATTTTGCGGAGCTACGGTTTGAAAGTTAGGTTTTTGACCCCTACTGTATACTTGTACAAAATAAAATATTCATTTTATTAATTATTCATTATTTTTATAATTTTATATTTTTATAATTTTTTAAATATTATTTATAATATATATGTACATTAAAATCAGAATAAAAACCTAAAGAAAATATAAAAATAAAATACATGTATACAACACTTAGATGAAATACTTATAAATATATATATATATATATATATATAATTAACACTTCTATTTTATTAAGTGTACAAAACACGTCAGAAAAATAAAATAAATATATATATGTCCATAAAAATAATCTATTAATTTATAAAATAATACCTAGAATTAATAAAATTAAACATACAAAATAAAAATAAAATACTAAAATATATAGATATGTATACCTATATAGGCCATAAAAGGCAACTTGTATTTTTATACCTCAGAAAAATAAATAAAAATCATCATAAAATAATTCATAAAATAATAAACATTTTTATTTTATAACCAGAAATTAGTTAAATCGTTTATTATTTTAAAGCGAATTAATAAAACATTTTTGCTAGAAATTTTCTGGTTGGTCCACGTGGACCAACCAGAACCTTCCGTTGGTTGACCTCGGTCAACTCTCTAACCGAGGTCTGGCTCTGTGTCAGATGTGTGCTTTGACCATTTTTCGCAGATTTTTCGAGGCCCCGTCTTTCACCCTTTGGCATCGTTGTCTTCTTGACTTTTTGTCCTCGTGGATTGGTCTTGCACGCCCAGGTCTTGTCTCGAAAATTGGATCACTGAGAAAGCTGTTGCACCTCGATCTTTGGAGCATGTTCACCATCTATTCAAAAATGCTTGTCACCTTGCCATCCTCTTTTGAACCCCTTGGTCCCTAGTTTGAAACCCCTTGGCATCGTGCTCCGGACCGGAGGTGTGACAGACCTCCTCCGGCCGACGAAGGAGGCTCAGGCGAGGGCCAAGGTGGCCGTTCCACCTCCATCTCTGGTGCATCGTCGTGAGGTCCATATCTCCTGGTTTAGGCTAGTTGAGGTCCGTTTTTCTTTGTATTTCTTGCATTTTTCTTATTCGTCGTAGCTTTAGGAATCTACCAACGCTCCCCACTTCGATTGAAATCCATTTAATCATCATCGTCACCACCTTGCCGGAGCAAGCTCCGGTGAGCACCCGTTTCATCCCCAGACGCCTTCATTCCCTCGCTGGAGGGTCGAGGCATTTTGCCCTCGACCTCCTTAACCTTTCTTGCAGGTTCTCGCGCACTTGGAGGAGCTGGAGGCTCATTTTGCGTCTTGCCGAAGGCACCTGGAGCCAAGTTGCTCCTCCGCCTCCACCGGCGTGCTCCAGTAGCCGCCAACCCCTTTTGGAGCCACCAACAGCTAGGGAAGGACAACAGGAGCATCTTTGCTACTTTGGAGCTTCATTTCATGCTGGAGGGAGGCACCATCGTCGGAGGAAGCTCGCAGCGGCGGGCCTTCTTCCCTGTTTGTCCACCGACCGTCCCTACCGTCCGATCTAGAACCTACGCCTAGATTTCCTATCATCCGTTGTATTTTCAGTGAAGCATGCCGTCCGATCTTCATTTGAGATCTACTCTCAGCCATCGTCAGCGAAGCGTCATCGCGCATCCTCGTGCGGACATGTGGCAAGTGAAGGGATATCAGCCATTCGATCGAGCCACGCTGGGTATTTTGCATTCATTCCCCCCAGCAAATTTTGTATTTAAATATTAGGACCGAAACTTTCATATGTTGTTTTAAATATTTTGTAAATTTTATGTTTCAGCCCTCGACCTCTACTTATTTGTAGAAAGGTCCTTGTCCACGTTACCTCACGTGACCCGCGCTTGTGAGGTGTGTTGACATTTTGCAAGGACACCCACTTGTTTACTCATTTCCGTTTAGAACTGCAACTCTTTATTTCAGTTATAAAAAAATTGGTAAAATTGCATTCGGACCCCCCAGATATTGCAAATTACGGAATAGCCCCTGGTAGGCTCACGTGTTCACACACGTACGGGTTGGCGATTTTGCAGCCATACACCTGGGATTTTGGCTATTTATATTTGGTCCAGGAATATTTTTATCACATTGTATTTTTAGGGAAATTTGCACATTGCCCCTGGATTTTTGACTATTTGCAAAAACGCTCTTGCTAGTAGTGTGGTTTCTCTTTGTTGTCTCTATTTATTGCATGCATATTTAAAATCCCAAAAATAACCAAAAAATAGGCATACACTCATGTTTCCTTGTGCTTCCATGCTATATTTTTATTTGACTTTTTTATTGCATTTTATTATTTATAAAAATTCAAAAACATGTATTTTCAACATTGTTTGTATTAGAAAATACATAAAAATTAGAAAACATTTTTTAAAAAATCCAAAAAAATATATTTTGTGTGTTTCTGTGTGTTTTAGCTCTAGTCCAAAAGTCACTAACAAACACAAAAGAAAATTCCTAAAAATTATAAAGCCATAAAAAGCTTCATAAAATATTAAAAATTCCTAAAAAATCCTAAAAATAGAATTTTTGTTTCCTGATTTTCTCTATTTTATTATCCTTAAAGTAAAATTATTTTGGAGAATTTTGGTTGCTGTTTGGGATTTTATTTCTCCATTTTAGTTTCAGCCTTTTATTTTGTTCACTATTTTTAGTATTTTTTATTTAAAAATACCAAAAAAATAGGAAAAATTTATAAAAACCACAAAAACAATAGAAAAATATAAAAAGCCCCAAAATATTCCATTTCCTATATTTTGAGTATTTTTACCTATTTTCATCTCTCTCTCATCTCTTGTATATATTTATATCCTACATAGTCTTCTCTTCTTATTAAAAATATATATAAAATATAAAAAGAAAATACAAAATAAGTAAATTAAAAATCAAAATATAAAAATATAAAGTCAAAAATTAAATAAAAAATATAAAATTAAAACCCACAAAAAATAGCACACTTATAGACAATTACATCACGGTCATTTTTTAGCATCATTTGCCCCGATCTATCCTGCTTGCTTCCTGTGTTTGACACTCTACACATACTAGCACCTATACACATCTTTGTTGTAGAGTTATAATAAATTTTAACTCCACATTCACTTTCATTGCTTTATTTGATTGTCGTTGGTTAATTGTTGTTCGAAGATCTGATTTCTTGTGGGTCGCCTCAGCGACATTGTGATCCCGTCCTGTGTGGATTACTTTAGACCCGTGAAAAATCATCTTCAACAGTACCTGATGGTGGTATGATCTGTAAATATAGTCACTCTAGATCCAATGATATACGATATGAACTTATCTAAGGCAAAAACTACAGCTAGCATCTCCTTCTCAGTGACTGTTGACGACACGAAAATCCGAACAACTAAGGTAAAGGTATCAAAAATGGTCGTTGCGACCTCGGTCACTCAGATGTGTCAATCAAGAAAAATGAACCACTCCGAATAGATAAATTCGGTCAAAACTCAAAACAGCGGTCCTGCTATTGGATTAACCTGGTATAGCGACCAGGGTCGAACTCAAGGAGCATGGGTTGGCCTCTCGGCCTACGAAGTAGTAAAAATAAAAGGAGAAAATATTTTTAGTGGTTTTTGAATATTTTATATTTTTTTGGAATTTTTTAGTTTATTAAGAAAATAAGAAAAACAACCAAGCACGCACTTCAACAAATTATTAAATGCACTAAAAGTCAACCAAAAATTCGAACAAAAATGTTTTTATGTGTTTTATATTTTTTTGTGTTTTTGGTGAATTTTTGAGAATTTTCTGAGGTTTATTTAATTTTCTAAAAATCAAACAGTAGCTAAAAGAGATGGTACTATCCAGCCGAGCCAAAAAGCCCTAGATAAAATATCTAAGAGCTCCAAAATGGCCTGGAGGTAATTTTCCTACAAAGAAGACAAAATGAGGAAAATTTAGGCACCAATTTCATTGTTTTTGGATTTTTAATTTATTTACTGGAATTTTTATGAGGTTTTAGGTGTTTTTCAATTTTTAGTGGTTTTCTACAGTGAAAAATAGCCAAAATTGGCTAGAAAATCAAACTAAGCAAGACAAACAGTAGCTAATTTTTGTGGAATTTTTAAGTGAGTTTTAATATTTTTTGGGGTTTTTGAATTTAGACAGTGGCAAAATTACAGGTTTTTGATTTTTTTTAAAATATCAAATGAAATCAGAAATGTCCTCAAAAATCCACGAAAATTTTACACCATGGCAGGAGCCATGTATCCAATTTTCGTTGGATTTGGAGGTGTTTTGCTATTTTATTCAAAAATAAAGGAAGGGCACTGTGCACAGGGACCAAAGTGCAAATACCCAAAGTTCTGGGGGGTCTGGTGCAATTAACCCAGCAAAACACGTGCGATGCGCGTGTCTGGGGCACTCAGGGACCCAAATGTAAGGAAAATAAGTTCCGAGGGCTTATTGGTAACACGTACCAAAAGTCCAGGGGCTTATCTGCAAAATACCCAAAATATAACGCACATGCTCAAATAAATCACGCACAGGGGTATAAATGCAAATAAGTAAAAGATTTCATTCATTCAAGAACAACCAGAACTACAAGGGTCTCTATTGCAAATAAACCAAATAAACACGTGACGAAGCACGTGGCATACAACGCACAGGGGTATAAGAGCAAATAGAATAAAGTACGGGGTCCACTATGCAAATTACCCTAAAACTAAACAACTAAGTTCAACATTTACAGGGCTAAAACGAAATGAAAGACAAGGCAGGGCCTAAGGGTAAATTACCCTTTATATAGCGGGGTGCTGGATGCGCGCCACGTGTAGGATCTGACGGCGTGGAAGCAGGGTGGCTCGTGATCCAGCGGCTGAGATCAGACCTCCTCTGATCGGACGATATCTGCAGCTCCACAAGCGAACGGCCACGATGGAGTATGGAGCAGGGGGTCTGATCAAACGGCGATGGAGGGTCCTGGAAGAACAGGTCCCCGGCGAAACTCGTCGGCCTCGTGCAAGCACAGCTGACCTCCTGGAAGAAGCACTCTGATGATCGGAGAAGAAAGGTGGTGTGCTCCCGCGTCTGCCGGAATGCTCCGATGATCGAGCCGAGCTCCGAGGAGCTCGGGCGAGGTCGGCGGAGCTGGGCCTCCTGGCTGGATGACGAAGGGCCTCAGATGGCCTTCGTTTCGACCTGCAAAGTGAACCAGAAGACTCACGGATCGAGGGAAAACTGCCTCGACCCGGTTAGGCGAGGCGAAGGTGGCTTGTGGGTTGGAACGGCGAACTCCGGCGAAGGTGGTAGACGGAGGAGCTCGGTCCCCAGCTCCTGTGCGAGCTGGGTTGAATGGAAACGTGGAGAAGGTGCGCGGGAGGAAGGCGAGGGCTATGGCAAGGCCCGATGGTCGAGTAGTGGTCGGGAACGGGCGGAATCGACGAAATGCGGCGGCGAATCGAATTGGGCGAAAATAGAAATCAGCGAAAAGGATAGGCTATCGGAGCTACCTGGGTGGTCGGAGAGACTGGGGAGGAGTTGGGGAAGCTCCTGGTCATCGCCTCAAGGATCGTCTCCCTCCGAGGCTCGGAGCTCACGCTGGTGGCGGAGCTGCGGCGGCTGTGCTCGCCGGATCGATGGGTCCCCCTCCTCTCCTCACTGCGACAGGTCGAGGCGCAAGCTGTCACTCTTGCGGTCTCTCTGGAGCTCACAGGTGAAGGAGGCGAATGGCCAAAGATGGAGCAATCGAGTGGCGGAGCTGCAGCTATATACGGCTAGGGGTCCGAGAAAGATGGGTCCGGGCAAGCTCAGGAGCGCGCGGATCCCGAGGGTGCGGCTCCGGCGAGGATGTCGGATGTGAGGTGAAGGATTCGGACCCGGGGTTTGGTGAAATGGGTGTCGGATCAAGCGGGTAGAAAGGGGAGAAGTCGTGTCCTTCGCCCAGATCCGAGACGGGGTGGTCTTGGGGGGAGTTGACCGGGCGGTCAACACTCCCAGGACCCAATGGGAATGGGCCACGTGGCTAAATTTTGAAATGAAAATTAAGGGTAGCTAGGGCCCGATTCAGCAAAAACTTAAAACATGAAATATTTTTCTTTTATTTTTTTTCTATTTTTTAGTGATTTTTAATTAATTTTTGGAAATAAAAATAAGGTATATACATAGTATGTAATACATAGGTATATGTACAGTATTAGGGTTTTTTATTTTTTTTGATTTTTAATTATTATTTTTATGCATTTTTATTCTTATTTTATATTTTATTTATTTATATTATAAAATAAGAAATAAAAAGGTATTTTTATTTTATTTTTATTATTTATTTACATAGGTAGGCTAAATACATATATACATTCATATACATGGTATATGTACACTATATTTTTGTATTTTTAATATTGTTATTTTTATTTGATTTTTTTGCTTTGATTGTTTTCATTTTATTTATTTACAATATATAGCATAGAATATTTACAAAAATTTTGGAAATTAATTTTATTTATTTACAAGGTTAAATAAATATGGAAGAGTGGTTTATATACATGATGAAAGGGGTGTTTTAATTCTTTTTTATTTTTAACTTTTTCTTTTGTTTTTATATTTTATAAATATATACAAGTATTTACAAGCATATTTTTGGTGAGCAAAATATTTTTATTTATTTACATAAATATGTACACACATGAGCCCCTATCTCCCTCTACTTTGGCTTTTATGCGGTCAGGCCCATGCTGAGCCCTCCCTTGGGTTAGGTTGCTCAATATTTATTCTAAATATTTCCCTCTTTTCTTTTTAATCTTTATTCTTTTATTTTTGCACAAAAACATGCTAATTATAGGTTTTTACACAATGCATGCTTTTGATAATTATTTGTATTTACACACATCTACATGCATTTGCAAAGGTTTTTGTAGCTAAAATATAAGAATAAAGAGTGATGAATGAGTATTCATCACCCCCCTATACTTAACTTTTGCTAGTCCCTTAGCAAACACTTATTTGAAAAATAAGTGAAAAAGAAAGAAAGAAAAAGAAAAAGAGGGGAATGTACATGGATCAATGTTGAATATTAAACTTTCCTTCATTAAATTGAATTATGGAGCTCGATCAGATCTTTGGATTATTAATGTGTCGGAACCTTATTTAGACTTAAGCTTAAAACTCAACAGCCTCTAAGTTCCACCAATCTATGGACAAGACTCCTCAATAAACCAGATCAGAACAAGTCTACATACACAAACTCTAATGACCATGAATCTTTCCATGCAGTGTAAGTGATATGTAGCTCCCCACCTCAGAAGTAACAAAGAAACAACCTCCCTCAACCCGGTAACTCTAATGCCTCGGTCTAGCAACTCTTTCCTCGAGAAGCGTGGTATTCCCTTCTAAGTTCAAGTGCAACCGGCTCAAGAAGAGGGGGAAGAAGTATAGACTTTTGGAAGCTCAGCCAGTGTAGCTAAGTCTCCCGCTGCAAGCTTCATGAGATGTAACATGGATACCATAAGCTTTTGCTTTATTTGATTATATACACTCCGGTGGGGTTATTAAATTTTCAATCCGACCCACCACTTTTTGGAGTTCTTTTTGCATTTTGCATTTTTTTTCAAGTGCTTCTATACAACATATCTACATGGTGCAGAATATATACAAGAATTTTTCCTCTTGAGCCAGTAGACTATCCCTCTTTTGAAGCTTTATTGCAACCCACGGCTTCTGTCTTTAGCCTTCATCACCACTAGACCAAGTTGAGACACACTTCCTTCACTAGAAGAAGAAGAGAGGTTCCGCCTAGAAGTACTACCCTCATATGCTACCCCAAGCCAAAGGAAACTGCCTCCTCACCACCTCATCCATGGAGAGCCATGTGTAAAGTGCTGGTGCAAGTCAAGCCATTGTCTCTAAGAGTCATGCGTGTGTTGTTAAGTGCTCTACTTAGGCTCATCAAGATGACATATGCTCATAGCCTAGTGGACTCAAAGAATTAAGTCCTTATGGACCTGAAAAGCCTTAACCCTAAGCCCTATAAGGTTCCTCTTAGAGTTAGGTGGATTAAGATCTTATTCAAGCTCCATTTCTCAATTTAATTCCAGGCTTAGTTTAAATGTCAACTCTCATCCAGAAAAAACTATATACATATATGTACAAAGATGCTATTTACAAATATTTACAATCGTGCAAAATTTTTGAAAAATGTTTTGAAATCATGAATGGATGGATGCATGAAGTGCAATTTTTGCAAAAGTATTTACAATCATTTACACAAGATTTTTGCAAACTTTTGATTTTCAAAACATTTTGGAAAAATTTTGTACTATATACATAATTTTGATAAGAAAATATTTACACAAACTTTACACAAAAGATTTTTGAAAATATTTTTACAAAAATAATTTTGTACACTAGCTATGTATGTGCAAATAAAAGAAGTTTATGTACATGAAAAATTTTTAATTTTTTTGTGATTTTTAGCCATTTTATTTATTAACACACTCACACAAAGTACGAGTTATGGCTAAAGTATATATGAAATATATACACACCCCCCCTATACTTAGCTCGAACGATGTCCTCAGAGTGATTAAGAGCGATAAAGAAGACATAACTCGTGCTTAGTAAAAGGGAAGTGAAAAAGGGATGGCTAAGTACAGAAACGAATAAATGAATAGAATGAGAGGAACTCGGTGGTTTCCCCCTATACTTAGGATTAACTAATCCTAAGTATAGCAAGCTGTACATGAAGGAAAATCCGAGTGAAGAAGATACAGAGTCTACCCCCCCCCCCTATACTTAGGGTGAAATATCCCTAAGTATAGGCAGCAAAACAGGAGCAGAAAGAATGAAAAGAATACCCGCAGATCCTACATCCCCCCTATACTTAGGGTAAAGTACACCCTAAGTATAGCATAATCATAAGATGAGAAAAAGGGATGTGGGACTAAAGAATAGAATGATATGGACAACTGGATCTATACAGGTCGGAAGAACAGTGATAATCAGGCGTGAGATGCAAAGGATGTGAGTCAAAGACCACATCTCACGCAAAATGAATCGGGGCAAGATCAGTGACTCGCGGCTCATGATCTAGAAATGGCTTGAGCCGCTGGCCATTCACTCGAAAGGTACTCTCAGAAGACAACTCGGATATATCAATGCTATCGTTGTTGTGTACCTTTCTGACCAAGTAGGGTCCTTTCCATTTTCTCTGCAGCTTCCCTGGAAACAAACGTAGCCTCGCGTCAAACAGCCATACTCTCTGTCCAATCTCAAAATGCTTGTGGCTGATATGAGAATCATGCCACTCCTTCACTCTCTCCTTATACTGTAGGCTGTTTGAGAAAGCTGTATCTCTAAGCTCCTCCAGGGCAGCTAACTCTGCCCTCCTCTGGTCTCCCATACCATCTGGATCCATAAGAATATCTGTAACTGCCCAAAGTGACTTGTTCCTCAGCTCAACAGGTAAATGGCACGGCTTGCCATATACGAGGCGAAAGGGAGATGTGCCCAATGGTGTCTTGAAAGAAGTCCTATATGCCCACAAGACCGAGTCCAAAAGCTGTGACCAATCCTTTCGGTCAGGGCGGACGACTTTCTGCAAAATAGTCTTGATCTCCTTGTTCGAGACCTCGGCTAGACCATTCGTCTGTGGATGGTAAGGTGTAGCAACACGATGGTCTATACTGAACTCGCTAGCAAGGGCCTTCACCTGGTCGTTGATGAAATGAGACCCCCCATCAGAAATCAGAACTCGTGGAACCCCGAACCGCGTGATGATGTGCTTCCTTAAAAATCTGCAAACTGTCCTCGCATCAGCGGCTCGGGCGGGGATGGCCTCAACCCAACGACTAACATAATCAACGGCCAACAGAATGTACTCAAATCCCTGACTCTTAGGGAATGGACCCATGAAATCGATGCCCCATGCGTCAAAAACCTCACAGAAATGAATGGGCTGCATCGGCATCATATCACGCTGTCCACAAGTGCCCATCCTCTGACAGTCAGTACACCTCTTCACGAACTCATCAGAGTCCTTGAAAAGGGTAGGCCACCACAAGCCGGATTGGAGCACTTTCTGTGTCGTTCTCCTCCCAGAATGATGTCCTCCTGCCTCAAGCTTGTGGCAGTGAGGACGCTATGGTGTTCCTCCTGAGGAATACACCGACGCCAGACGCTATCCCCTCCTTCGTGGTAAAGGATGGGATCCTCCCAGTGGTAGGACTTGGCCTTCGCAAGGAAGGTCTCAAGCCTCTGCCTGGGCCAATCTTGTGGGACTTTCCCAGCAACGAGAAAGTTCACAATATCGGCATACCACGGGAGTGAGGCGATAGCAAGGATCGCCTCATCTGGGAAGGTATCTCGAATGGGATCAATCTGCTCAGACTCCTCAGGCTGCTCTAAACGGGAAAGATGATCCGCCACCACATTCTTGACTCCAGGCTTATCCTTAATCTCAATGTCGAACTCCTGGAGTAGAAGGATCCATCTAGTCAATCTGGCCTTGGCATCCTTCTTTGCCATGAGGTACCTGATGGCGGTGTGATCTGTGTACAAAGTCACTCTAGATCCAATGATATAAGATCGAAACTTATCTAGGGCGAACACTACAGCTAGCATCTCCTTCTCTGTGACCGTATAATTCCGCTGGGCGGAATCCAATGTGCGGCTAGCGTAGTGAATGGCAAACGGGACTCCATCCCTCCTCTGTCCCAGCACTTCCCCTACGGCAAAATCAGAGGCATCCGTCATGATCTCGAATGGGAGAGACCAATCAGGCGGCTGGAGAACAGGAGCCTCAATAACACTCTGCTGGAGAGTCGCAAAGGACGAAAGACACTTGTCATCGACAAGGAACTCGGTGTCTTTCGTCAAGAGGTCAGACAACGGTCGGGCAATCTTGCTGAAATTCTGAATAAATCTCCGATAAAAACCAACATGCCCCAGGAATGACTGTAGCTGCTTCAAATTGGACGGCGGTGCGAGTTTCCTAATGACATCAACCTTGGCAGGATCGACCTCCATGCCCATGTTGGAGATGATGTGGCCAAGCACCGTCCCTTGAGTTACCATGAAGTGACTCTTCTCCCAAGATAGAACCAAATGTTACTCAATACATCGCTGGAGTACTTGGTCTAGGCAGTCAAGACAGGAGTCGAATCCGTCGCCGTAGACCGAGAAATCGTCCATGAAGACCTCCAAACACTCCCCTACCATGTCTGAAAAGATCGACAGCATGCACCTCTGAAAAGTCGCAGGGGCATTGCATAGCCCAAATGGCATGCGTCTAAAGGCATATGTACCAAAGGGACAGGTAAAGGTGGTCTTCTCCTGATCCTCAGGAGCGATGGCCACCTGGTTGTAGCCCGAGTACCCATCCAGGAAGCAATAATGGCTCTTCCCTGCCAGTCTCTCAATGATCTGGTCAATAAAAGGCAGGGGGAAATGGTCCTTCTTGGTGGCCTGGTTGAGTCTCCTGTAGTCAACACAGACCCTCCAAGAGGTGGGTACTCGTGTAGCAATCTCCTCTCCCGACTCACTGATCACAGTCGTGATGCCCGTCTTCTTGGGCACCACATGCAAGGGGCTAACCCACTTGGAGTCGGAAATGGGATAAATAAAATCTGCACTCCACCATTTTGATATTTCCTTCATCACAACCTCTCTCAGGTTGGGGTTCAGCCGCCGCTGGAACTCACGCGACGGCTTCGCCCCCTCCTCGAGATAGATATGGTGGGAGCACACTGATGGACTAATCCCATGGAGATCTGCTACGCTCCATCTGATTGCCTTGAGGTTCTTTTCAAGAACCCCCATCAAACGGGATTCCTGCTCTCCAGTCAGATCGGCAGAGATGATGACTGGGTACATCTCAGGCTCGCCCGCAAGGAACCGATACTTCAGCGAAGTAGGGAGCAGCTTCAGCTCTGGACAGCTGGGCGCTGGCAATTCTGGTTTTGGAAGAAAATGTGTCAATGTTGCTAAGTCTGCCAAATCTACCTGGGAGAAAGAAAGCGAACTCTCGCAAACTGGATCTGGAGGAGACTGCTCAACTGTGTTGTCTCTGATCTGCTCTGCCTCTACCTCCTCCTCATCTGTAGGCTCAGATGGACTCAGATCTGGCATCTGGTCATCACAATCTGCCCAATCAGACTCTGAATCCGAGGGATCTGTATCAAACAAGGTGGCATCAGTACCACCATCACACAAGGTGGCCTCAGTACCACCATCACTAACAACCGTGTCGCGGTCGAGAACCGGCTCTGTTGCCTCTGTAGTATCCTGGACCAGGGCTGTGCTCTCCAAGCTCTCCTCTGCTGTCATCTCTGAATCAGTGGTGTCTGGAAATGAGAGGATGGCCTGTGCGGAAGGGTCTGCCCATACTGCATCATCGTCTGTGATCACAAAATCACAGTCCTGGTGGATGTCTGGCCCATCGTCTGTCAGCTGCTCTGAATCTGTGCTGGCCTCTGAGCGTGCTCTCTCTCTGGCTCTGTAGTCCTCGACCGTCTCTATTTGTATACTTTCACCCTCGACGCAAAAGTATACCTTCCCGCTATCATGATCAGTCACCGCCTTGGCTGTGGCCAAGAACGGACGACCAAGGATGATGGGGGTATCGGCCACTGAATCAGGGATCTCCATGTCCAACACTACGAAGTCCACGGGGAAATTCAGGCCCTGAATCGTGACGATAACGTCTCGCAACAACCCCTTCGGCCTCTTGACAGATCGATCAGCAAACTGAAGGACTGTCCTGCTCTGTCTAAGAGTGCCCAACTCGAAGCGGTCGAGAAGGGCTGCCGGAAGGAGGTTGATCGATGATCCGCTATCCAATAGAGTCCGGTCGAACCTCTGCTCACTAATCTGACATCTGACATACGGGGCCCCCGAATCTGGCCTCTTGGCTGGTAGACGGTTCTGGATCGCCGTGGCTCTCGTCAGCACATGAATCTCTGAAGTGTGGATCCTCCTCCTCCTCCTGACTGTGGTCCTGTCTCTCAAAGATCGCTGAAGAAGGGGGATGTGCTGCAAAGCCTCCTGGAGGGTCAGCTGGATGTGAAATCTGTCGATCATGCTCTGGCTGAATTCCTCCTGCTCTCTCTTTTTTGGGTCTTTTTCTTTTTTCTCCCCCTTCCCCATCTGAAGGGCTCTAGGGAAGGGGATCACTGGGTCCTTCGCAGATGAAGGACTAGGAAAAGGCCTGGACGGCTCGACGGCCGGATCCGCACATACATCAAGCACCACAGTGGGACCAGAAGAAACTAAACCTTTTCCTTTATTCACAACAGTGTTCTGAGATACATAAGAATAAGGAAGAACATCTGATCTCTCTACACAAACACCGATGGCCTCAGTACCACCACGGGCTGGTTCTGCTACTGGACGTCTCGCGGCCTCAGTACCGCGGGCTGGCTCGGCTCCTCTGGTGGCATCAGCACCACCTCCTCAAACTGGTGAAGCGGCGGCCTCAGTACCGCCGGTGGAATCAGCATCCTTGGTGGCATCAGTACCACCGTCATCATCATGTGCGGCCTCAGTACCGCTCTCCTCCTCCTCATCTGGCGCCCTGTGTGGATCCTCGAGTCGTCGCTCAGATGAGGCGCTGCCTGCTGGTGCTCTACCGCTCCTAAGTGTAACAAAATCAGCATCAAACAGATCTGAAGACATATCATCAAATGGATCACTAGGAGTGGTATGCTCAGTGTCAACTACCTGCTCAGACTTCCTCTTCAGGCTATTCGGATTCGGCTCTATCTGTGCAGGGATGGCGGCCTTCCCTCTCATCAGGTCCCGCATCTCCTGGCGGAACTCGTCCATCTCCCGTCTAAATGTAGCCTGCTGGTCCGTGAGGAGGCGGGCTATGTCATCCAAGGCGGGGCTCTCATGGGAGCCCGATCAAGGATATTGTGAATCCTTAAGCGCATCATGGAAGCGTGTCGATCGCATCGTATGCAATCGGAGCAACTAGTCGTACTAGATGCTAGATGCAGCGGAAATTAAAAATTTTTAACATTAAAGATGAAACCACATGATCACGAGAACACTTCTCGGATCGTTTCATCAAACCACAAAGTACAAGGAATACCTCTTGAAGCGTGGTTGTGATCGCGAGATCCCAAAGTAGAGATCCTCCTATCTTAAGTCCGACCCACGGAGAATGCGCTTGCGGGCACGATGATGAGTCGCGTCCTTCCCGCAATCCTTCGACGAAGATCCAAGCGAAGCCGAAATGCTCTCCTTCCTAATACACAAAGTGGACGGCCACTTGAATATTAAGGAGAGCCCACACGAGAATGAGAGAGAGAGAGAGAGTAGAGTTCTTCAACTCAAGAATGTTGTCACTTGGAAAGGCTACCCTAGCCCTCCTTTTATACTAGTTTAGGATCCAATGGATCTCAATCCATGGGATACATGGATCCAAGGGCTATGCTTGGTCCATGATAAATCAATGGCTATGATTGTTGTTGGTTAAAACCAACAACATCCATTTAAATATTAATTAACTAAGAGATAATATGATAAATGAAATGGAGCTAACCAACCTCCTAAAAAAGGGGGGGCATCACCCATGAACAATTCATGGGTGACGCCACCCATGGAGGTGGTTTTATTTTCTCCATTTTATTTATCTCATTATTCCTTAATTAATCACAATAAATATTCACCAAATTAATTCCAAATTAATTTGTGAATATTTCAATCTTGCCATTGAATATTGTGTGAATCATATTCACAACCCAAACTAATTAGTAAATTGCATTTCCAATTAATTAACAAATGTGAATCCAATCCACATTATTAATTAACAAAGGCTATTTACATAAATTCTCTCTCTCTTATATATGTATATTATAAATCATATTTATAACACACATATATCATGGATAGTATTATCCACATTCTCTTAATCCTTGATAATTAAATCTCATTTAATTATCTTAGATAATCATTTTCACAATATGAATCATATTCATATTTAAGCTTGATAATTAAATCACATTTAATCATCAAGTCCTTGCTTGGATATTTCATCAAAAGAATTATTCTTGAACCCTTTCAAGAATAATGTGCTTTCTCCGCAGATACTTGGAGATAAGGACAGGGCGATTGTATTATTCCATGTATAGTGACTTGGATGTTGAGATATTATCTCAAATCCAGATCGAACGAACCTCCCACAGATGCTTGATTAAATCAAGACCGCAAATCCAATCTTCTCATTGAATCTGAATCCCATTCAGACCAATGTCCAACACTTGGACTAAGACCGGATTGCTTCTCTACTGAAAGGAGTCACTAAAATCCAGACCTGTTTCATCACTCCCTCGGAATGGAAGCGTCATGGATATACAATCGTTTATGATCACATCACCCTTCAGGTATTCCCAATACATGTACATCCTGCATACTGGAAGACCCATGATCAACCCGAAGATCAAGATCATTTTATACTGTCTTCTTCAGGGTTTAACCATTAAGTTTCTCAATCTTGGTCATTGGGATTTGGTATCGATCATATGCTTTCCCAAAGAATATATCATACCTTCAAATTCATGTCATGCTTCCAAAGCATGACGACCATGCATGGAATTTGATCGGTCCCAATACCTCATGAGTGAGCTCATGTCTTCCGGTTCACAAGTGAACCTGTATGATCCCTTTGAGAGATCATATTGCTCATATACCCTTATATGCACACCAGCTCGCCGGTGTATAGACCTTGGTTAGGTCATCAACCTATTGGTCTGCCAAATGTACATACTTAGATATATAGCAATATATCTGTCTCCGGTCAGAGGATGCATGCCTATGCTGTGACAGCATTCAACATAGGACTTAGGTTATCTCGATCTCATTAGGTCAACCCATTGACCTAACTAATCTGACACCTCCGAATCACTATTCCCATGCAGAGGACCTGCATCAAGAGGTTGGTCAGATATCAGCCTATGTGAGAAAGGATTGCCATCTCCTACTCAGGCTGGAGATCTCCACTTGACAATCATTTGACGGTGCTTGATGAGTCCTCTATCTAACTCTTTAGATATTCATCCAAACACCAGCCTCTATGATTCATTTAATGAATCAACATCTATATGATCATCAAGCTGGCCATGGTACATAACCCTAATTGTACAGAGGGACCTTATAGTGCATTCATTCATATAATTTCAGAAAGGGAGTGAAACATCAATAACTTTTATTGATAAACTTAAATTTTACAATAACATTTATTGTAAGAATGGTTTGCCCAGGGCTCACAAGTCTAACAATCTCCCACTAGCCATCAGAACCATTCAGGTACAATCCGTAAACCCATACTCATTACATGCTGGTCAAAAACCTTCTGTGTTAGAGGTTTGGTAAGAGGATCAGCAATGTTGTCGGCAGAGGCCACCTTGGTGATGATGATATCACCACGCTTTTGAATCTCCCGAATGATGTGGTATTTCCTTTCCACGTACTTGCTCTTCTGATGGCACCTGGGTTCCTTTG
Source organism: Ottelia alismoides (assembly GCA_037367405.1). NCBI lineage: Eukaryota > Viridiplantae > Streptophyta > Magnoliopsida > Alismatales > Hydrocharitaceae > Ottelia > Ottelia alismoides. The sequence goes on from JAZKJV010007689.1 coordinate 108,494, forward strand.
CTTGGGCAATGGCTCCAGTGTTATCGCAAAGTAACGGGACGGGAGTATCAGAGGAAACTACGCCAAGCTCCAAGATGAACTTGCGTAACCACACCTCCTCCTTTGCAGCATCCGATGCGGCAATGTATTCGGCTTCTGTTGTTGAATCCGCCGTAGTGTCTTGCTTCTTGCTTCTCCAGCTCACAGCACCACCGTTCAACAGGAATACAAACCCTGATGTCGACTTTCGATCATCAATATCTGACTGGAAGTCTGAATCTGTATATCCCAAGACTTGGAGATCACCATCCCCATAGACTAAGATGTAATCTTGCGTCCGTCTTAGATATTTGAATATGTTCTTTACTGCATTCCAGTGTTTCTCTCCATAGCAGGATTGGTAACGACTTACCACTCCCACTGCATGGCAGATGTCTAGCCTAGTACACATCATGGCATACATCAAGCTTCCTACGGCTGATGCATAAGGGCATCCAGCCATGGCCTTCTTTTCCTCAACACTTTGAGGAGCCATCCCTTTGGACAGATGGATACCATGTCCTAAGGGGAGGAATCCTTTCTTTGAACTATCCATGCGGAATCGTTCAAGAATCTTCTTGATGTATCCATGTTGTGATAATCCCAATATTCTCTTTTCTCGGTTTCTGAACAACTTCAGGCCTAAGATGTAAGAGGCTTCTCCAAGATCTTTCATCTCGAAGGTATGGGATAGCCAAATCTTCACACTGGTCATCATTCCTGTATCATTCCCAATGATAAGGATATCATCTACATAAAGCACGATGAACACAATGGTGCTCCCACTAAGCTTCTTGTACACACAAGGTTCATCAGGGTTTTGCACAAAATCATAACTCTTTATGGTTTCGTCAAATCTGATGTTCCAGCTACGAGAAGCTTGTTTGAGCCCATAGATGGATTTCTTCAGCTTGCATACTTTACCATCCTCAGCTATGAAGCCCTGGGGCTACTCCATATAGATATCCTCCTCGAGGTATCCATTGAGGAAAGCCGTCTTGACGTCCATCTGCCAGATGTCGTAGTCAAGAGATGCAACTATAGCCAGCAATGTCCTGATGGACTTAAGCATGGCCACAGGAGAGAATGTCTCATCGTAGTCGATGCCTTCTCTCTGTGTGTAGCCCTTAGCTACGAGCCGTGCCTTGAAAGTCTCTACTTTCCCATCAGGTCCCCTCTTTCTCTTGAAGATCCATTTACACCCAATGGGTTTTACCCCTTTAGGTGGATCCTCTAGGGTCCATACACCATTCTTATGCATGGAGTCAATCTCTAACTTCATTGCTAGCATCCATCTATCCATGTCATGATCCGCAAGTGCTTCATCATATGAAGAAGGATCATTGTCAGTCTCACCTGACACATGGAATCCATACCTTCAGGTGGTGCAACCACCCTCGAACTCCTTCGAAGAGGTATGGGTGTTTCATCTTCATTTATCTCTTCAGTTTCTGGTTCAGGAATCTCAGAATCCTCAGGGGATTCAATGAGCTCCTCTACTTCATTCTTGTCTTAACCTTTAAGGAAATCATCCTCCAGAAATTTCACATCAATAGAGACAAAAACCTTTTGGGTCTCAGGGTCATAAAGTTGGTATCCAATACCATCTTTAACATACCCAATGAAGTAGCACTCACGAGTGCGAGATTCTAGCTTACTTGCGTCCACGTTCTTCCCATGAACCAAGCATCCCCAAACCCTCAAGTGATTGACACTAGGTTTGGTTCCATACCAGAGCTCGTGAGGAGTCTTTGGTATAGACTTACTAGGAATCTTGTTTAGGATATATATTGCAGTCTCTACTGCATATCCCCAGAAACTAAGAGGTAAATGTGCTTTACTCATCATTGAACGGACCATGTCCATGATGGTCCTGTTGCGTCTTTCAGCAACACCATTAAGTTGGGGAGTTCCAGGAGGAGTGAGATTGGAGACAATTCCACTCTCTTTAAGGTATTCCTTGAATTCATCTTAGAACACCTTCCGCAACAAATTTATCATATTGATTAATGACTAATTTATTACAGAACAGGAAGGAGTACCCATATCTAACAAGCTTAGACACAGATATCAAGTTCCTCCTGACCTCAGGTACATAAAGACACTCTTTAAGTACTAGGACTCGACCACTAGATAACGACAGTCTGCATGTCCCGATGGCGAATGCTGCAACACTTGCATCAGAAACCATCTGGATAACTATCTCCCCATGCTCCAGATTCCTAGTTTCCTGAAACAAATGCAACGAATTGCATACATGAACAGAAGCACCAGAATCTATAACCCAACTTCCTTCTCGTCCAACGAGAAAACTAGTTTCAATGATGAAAGTAGATTTCATACCTGCTGGGGCTTTACCTTTGTCAGTGGACTTCAGGTAATCTGGGCAGTTACGCCGCCAGTGCCCCGGCTTCTTGCAGTGGTGACAGACATCGGTCTTTTTCGATGTCATCAGTGTGGAAGCACTAGAAGATGAACCAACTCCTTGATTCTTCTTCTTTCTCTTCGAGGCTGGGCCCTTCTGAGAACCTTGCTTCTGCCCACGCTTTCCTCTCACCTGTGCAACCATTGCACTAGCAGAGGGGTCGTCCTTCTTCATGACGTCTTCTGCAGACTTCAATGCAGCTAACAGCCCAGCGTTTGTGAAGTCACCTTTGTTCATGTGGTAAGACACAACAAAGTTGTTGAAAGACTTAGGGAGCGACAAGAGAATGAAATCAGCTTGCATTTCAGAATCCAAGTAGGCTCCCAGGGTTTCCAGCTCAGAGAGGTACCCAAACATTTTGAGTACATGTTCTCTGACAGAGGTCCCTTCCTGCATCTTGCAGCGAATAAGCTCTTTCATCACATTGTAACGATGTGTGCGGTTTATGTCACCGAACATTTCTTTCAGATTCAGCATAATCTCTTGGCAATTGTTCATTTCCACATGTTGCTTCTGAAGCACATTGGATAATGATCCAAGGATGTAACACCTTGCCAGATTATGGTCTTCATAATATTTATCATTATATGATTTATCTTCATCAGTCACAGGGTTTGCTATCTTGTCCTTGCTAAGCACGTAGGAGATGCGCTCTGCAGAGAGAACAAGATCCAAATTTCGGATCCAATCCGAAGAATTTGGTCCGGTCAACTGGTTGACCTCTAGAATCCTGCTAAGTGGGTTCATGGACTTCATTTTCTGAAATTAAGAATGCACTATATTAGAATAATTATATATTCATTTTAAGAATAATTTGATTAAGGCATTTTAAATCAAATTTATCCTGCCATGTCGACTTTGAAAGATTATTCCCTTATTTTTCTTTCAAAGTAAGAGATATACTTACCGCTATATCTCAAGCAAGATCTGGGATCTCCTCTCTATCCTTATCACATCCCAATAATATGAGAACCTGTGACTCGAATAAGAGAAGCGGGAACATATTCCGCCTTACAAGTCCAACTTGCATTTCCCAATTCGGTCTTTAACACCCGGGCCCACCACCCCTAAGATGATGTTGACCCGTTGTTAATTGAACCAACCGTCAACAGGCTTAATACTCGTTATACGCAATCCAATATCGCCCCAATAATATGAGGACCCGATATTGGGGTCACTACGTATACGGCCTTACTCTTTCGAGAAGCAAAGAACCCAGTCCAATTAAATCATGCACAGGATCTGTCACTTCGGACAGGCGTCTCCCATACACAACAACTGGCGACGAAATCCTTTGCCTTGACGGGAGACCATGGATGTCACTTATGTGATCCTCCACCTCATATTCAAATTTTATAATTAATTATTGTGAATCACATTCACATAATTAATTCTTCCAAGGGAAATACACATCTATTCAAAATAGAGTGTTTATTGGATATAATTAATTTAATCACATTAAATTAATCATTAATCCAATCATCAACAAACATGTCTTTTACTTGAATAGTAGGTATATTCTCAAAATACGTATTATTCGAATTTTAATAATTAGAAAAATACATATTGTCTGTCTCCGGTATTATACAGTCCCTACCCGCTGTCATGGCCAGTACCGACGAGAGTGGTACGGACCACATACGTTGCAACCCGCGACCCCAATGCTCTCCGACTAGGCACCACATCCGCCTCGGGAAAGGATAATACCAGATAGACCATCATGTACTTTGAGATGTTCATCGGTTTTTCAACCGAAATTATACCATATAATATAAATCAAAACATTTTTGATTATAAGGAGATTTGCTAGACAAATCCCCAATCCTATTCAAGCAAAAGGATTTTTCATGTAAAAGTTGTCCTACAACTATTGTAGGATAAACTATAGTTTTCATGAAAGCAATGTTTGTTGATGAAACAATGATCAAGATCTAATATCTCATCATTGTAGTTTAGGCAAGTGTCATTCAATGAAATAATTATTTCTTTAAATATTTCACAAATATTTATCACTAATTATTCCAGAAAATTAACAATTAATTTTCATCATGATAATTGAATGACATATCACAAGGTTCAAGATCAAAATTGTTAATTTCCAGCAGTGATCCCCAATCACAAAAATTAACTTATCTTGATCAATTTAAATCCAAAAAATGCAAACTCAGTTTCCAAAGATTGCCTATTTGATTTATTAAAGAACCCGTGATAATTCACGCATTTCAAGGCGGATTAAAACCGTAATCATCTCATTAATTACGTTCAAATCCGCAGTTCCCGCAACAGTGAATATAGTCATATTCAAAAAGCCATATCTTGAGCAAATAAAGTCCAAATTTAGTAAACTCAAGTCCTATGTTTTCCTTGTTTAATGGGGAACAAAATCCAATTGAAAATTTCGTGTTTAAACATTTTAAACAGTACAGAAAAATTCAATTAGACAGAGGTGCGAAAATTGAAATGCAGTAAAAATTTCGCAACCCATTCAAGAACCAAATCGTCTAAGGTGTATGGATCATATCCAAAACCTTATTCAACCTGGCTCTGATACCACTTCAAGGATATTGTGAATCCTTAAGCGCATCACGGAAGCGTGTCGATCGCATCGTATGCAATCGGAGCAACTAGTCGTACTAGATGCTAGATGCAGCGGAAATTAAAAATTTTTAACATTAAAGATGAAACCACATGATCACGAGAACACTTCTCGGATCGTTTCATCAAACCACAAAGTACAAGGAATACCTCTTGAAGCGTGGTTGTGATCGCGAGATCCCAAAGTAGAGATCCTCCTATCTTAAGTCCGACCCACGGAGAATGCGCTTGCGGGCACGATGATGAGTCGCGTCCTTCCCGCAATCCTTTGACGAAGATCCAAGCGAAGCCGAAATGCTCTCCTTCCTAATACACAAAGTGGACGGCCACTTGAATATTAAGGAGAGCCCACACGAGAATGAGAGAGAGAGAGAGTAGAGTTCTTCAACTCAAGAATGTTGTCACTTGGAAAGGCTACCCTAGCCCTCCTTTTATACTAGTTTAGGATCCAATGGATCTCAATCCATGGGATACATAGATCCAAGGGCTATGCTTGGTCCATGATAAATCAATGGCTATGATTGTTGTTGGTTAAAACCAACAACATCCATTTAAATATTAATTAACTAAGAGATAATATGATAAATGAAATGGAGCTAACCAACCTCCTAAAAAAGGGGGGGCATCACCCATGAACAATTCATGGGTGACGCCACCCATGGAGGTGGTTTTATTTTCTCCATTTTATTTATCTCATTATTCCTTAATTAATCACAATAAATATTCACCAAATTAATTCCAAATTAATTTGTGAATATTTCAATCTTGCCATTGAATATTGTGTGAATCATATTCACAACCCAAACTAATTACTAAATTGCATTTCCAATTAATTAACAAATGTGAATCCAATCCACATTATTAATTAACAAATGCTATTTACATAAATTCTCTCTCTCTCTTATATATGTATATTATAAATCATATTTATAACACACATATATCATGGATAGTGTTATCCACATTCTCTTAATCCTTGATAATTAAATCTCATTTAATTATCTTAGATAATCATTTTCACAATATGAATCATATTCATATTTAAGCTTGATAATTAAATCACATTTAATCATCAAGTCCTTGCTTGGATATTTCATCAAAAGAATTATTCTTGAACCCTTTCAAGAATAATGTGCTTTCTCCGCAGATACTTGGAGATAAGGACAGGGCGATTGTATTATTCCATGTATAGTGACTTGGATGTTGAGATATTATCTCAAATCCAGATCGAACGAACCTCCCACAGATGCTTGATTAAATCAAGACCGCAAATCCAATCTTCTCGTTGAATCTGAATCCCATTCAGACCAATGTCCAACACTTGGACTAAGACCGGATTGCTTCTCTACTGAAAGGAGTCACTAAAATCCAGACCTGTTTCATCACTCCCTCGGAATGGAAGCGTCATGGATATACAATCGTTTATGATCACATCACCCTTCAGGTATTCCCAATACATGTACATCCTGCATACTGGAAGACCCATGATCAACCCGAAGATCAAGATCATTTTATACTGTCTTCTTCAGGGTTTAACCATTAAGTTTCTCAATCTTGGTCATTGGGATTTGGTATCGATCATATGCTTTCCCAAAGAATATATCATACCTTCAAATTCATGTCATGCTTCCAAAGCATGACGACCATGCATGGAATTTGATCGGTCCCAATACCTCATGAGTGAGCTCATGTCTTCCGATTCACAAGTGAACCTGTATGATCCCTTCGAGAGATCATATTGCTCATATACCCTTATATGCACACCAGCTCGTCGGTGTATAGACCTTGGTTAGGTCATCAACCTATTGGTCTGCCAAATGTACATACTTAGATATATAGCAATATATCTGTCTCCGGTCAGAGGATGCATGCCTATGCTGTGACAGCATTCAACATAGGACTTAGGTTATCTCGATCTCATTAGGTCAACCCATTGACCTAACTAATCTGACACCTCCGAATCACTATTCCCATGCAGAGGACCTGCATCAAGAGGTCGGTCAGATATCAGCCTATGTGAGAAAGGATTGCCATCTCCTACTCAGGCTGGAGATCTCCACTTGACAATCATTTGACGGTGCTTGATGAGTCCTCTATCTAACTCTTTAGATATTCATCCAAACACCATCCTCTATGATTCATTTAATGAATCAACAGCTATATGATCATCAAGCTGGCCATGGTACATAACCCTAATTGTACAGAGGGACCTTATAGTGCATTCATTCATATAATTTCAGAAAGGGAGTGAAACATCAATAACTTTTATTGATAAACTTAAATTTTACAATAACATTTATTGTAAGAATGGTTCGCCCAGGGCTCACAAGTCTAACACCCGACGGGTAGCCTCTCTGGTAATGAGGCTGCTGGAACTGGTGCTGCTGCTGAGAGGGGTAGGAGGAAGGATGTTGCTGCTGGTATGCCTGGTGAGCCTGCTGCTCACGTCTCCAAGACTGTCCCTGCTGCTGATAGGGACAAGGAACGAAGGATGACTGCTGCTGTGGCTGGTGGGCTGGGGGTTGCTGCTGCGGCTGGTGATCTCTCTGCTGGCCATACTGCCCTCCCTGACCGGATGACTGCTGCTGGGGCTGGGTACCTCCACTCCCCCACCTGAATCCGGGATGGTCTCGTCGGATCCCAGGCTGGGGGCGGTCATACCAAATCCCGTTGACATCCATCAACGGCTCTGCATCGTAGGGGGCTGGCGGGAGTACTGCCAGAGGCTGATCTGGCTGGTATACCACCATCTGCATGTCGGGAGATGGTGGTGACTGGTAGGAGGGCTGCTGCGGCTGGTACGGCTCCGCCTGTACAAGGTGAACCTGTCTAGGCTGCTGTAAGGAGCTGGAGCGCTGGGACGAGCTGCTACTGCCGCCGGTATCGCCTCGCAACAGAAGACGGGGCTGTGAAGCCGTCTGTGCCTCCTGGAGACACATGAGCTGGGTCTTCATGTCGCTCAGAGTCTGTGCCATTTGCTCCATCTGCGTGATACCCTGGCACTGCTTCTTCTCGATCAGCTCCATTCGGTCCAACTTCTCGCTGATAATACCCATATCCGCAGCGGACGACTCTGCCTGTGCTGCAGCAACTGCGGATGAACTGGATGGACCGGCGTCGACCCGTGCTATCCTCTGGTACTGCACGGATCCTAGCTGCTGCTGGGGTCTCCCCTGTGTGTACAACCGAGTCTGGGACATCACCATATAATTCTCGGCCATCTCCTTGAAAATGGCCCAGACCTGGTCGTGATCCTTGGCGAAATAGGACCCGCCGCAAGAAGCATTCACCAGGCCCTGGAGCTCTGGTGTCAACCCGCTAAAGAAGCTCTGCACAAGGTTCGGCTTTGAAATGTCGTGGTGCGGGCATCAGTCTGTGAGCTCTCGGAACCTCTCCCATGCCTCATGGAATTGCTCGTTGGGGAGCATGGAGAAGTTGCTGATCAGGGCCCTCGCTGCATTGGTCCGCCCGAGTGGATAGTACTTGTTCAAGTACTCGGTGCGGAGCTGCTCCCAGGTGTAAACAAACTTTCCTAAATGCTTCAGCCAGGTGGCTGCTCTGTCGGCTAGGGAGAAGGGGAAGGCGATCATCCGAATCGTATCCTGGTCCACATGGCGGTCGTGGACAGTACTGCAGATCATCAAGAACTCCTGGAGGTGAAGATGGGGCTCCTCGGTGGCAAGTCCGTGAAAATGAGGAAGCATCTGCAGGGTGTTCGGGGGGAACTTGAAGTCCCCCACGATAGCAGGCACCACTACCCAATGATGCATCAGTGTAGATCCGGGGTTGTGCAACTCCCGCATCGGTCTCGGTGGTCCTCCTGCCGCAGCCGCTGCCGCTGCGGCGGCTGCGGCTGCTGCGGCTGCTGCGGCTTGTGCCTCTGCATCTGGTCCGTCCTCAGGCTCGCTCTGATCTCTCTCTGCTCTGAGTCGCTCCAACTCTCTCCTCATCTCAATCATGAAAGCTCCCTGATCTCTCAACTGCTGCTGAACGGTCTCTAAAGAGGCGATCAGGGTGGAGTTGATCGCTCCCAAGTCCAGGACAAAATGCTGATCTCCTCGTGGACCTCCAGGGTGATCCTCAGAACTGCCGGCCATAACGTCTGCAAAATCAAATGAGCCCAACTCAGGTGTTGTTAAATCTGCTAATCTCTCCTCGAGCTCATGTCTCTCAGTACCACAAGAAAGGGGATCGAGGGGGAACAGGTCGGAGTTGTACTCGGGCTCGGAGAGCTGGTCTCGGCACTCGCGGGCCAACCTAGATGATCGGGTAGACGTGCCTGAAAGCGGTGCAGCCAAAGGCTGCCTAAGAGAGCGTCTACCCATCATCTTGATCTGGCGAGTAGTGCGGATGAGATCTGGAAAAACTATGATCAAAATGCAAACCCCTGGTTCACCAACGCAACGCGAGCTGAAGACCGTAAAAGCTCGGTCAAATTATCTTGTCAATTTTATTAGGTGAACACACAAAATATCAGAGCGCTTACGTGACCTGTTAGGATACCCGATGCTATCCCAATCGACTGGCCCGCACGGAAGAGTCGGTAGTCAGCTAGAAATAGCACCGGAGGGCTCTACCTAGGGTGCGGGTCACTCTCTCGCGCATCCAAACCATACAATGAGGGGGTTTCTCTCCCCAAGACAGATTTTTAGGGTGAGTGTCTTTTAGGGTCAATAGTTTTATCCAGTCCCAATTTTATGATTTTTCTTTTTAATATTTTTCAAATAGCAAACAAACGCCTAACGAATTTTTCGGTTCTCCTGGTTATTAAGTCCAAAACAGGGGGGAGAAGACGAAAAAGCCGATGCACGATAAATCAATGATGCATGCAAAGTAAGGAAGGCATACCTGACTCCAGCACTCTACATGCAATATGATCCGCGCATAAATGTAAAGACAGGAAATAAACTACCTAAATGATGCAGGCGGAAAAACCGAGGCCCTATACAGCAGTGCTACTCGAAAGAACGGCTAGCCGACCACCAGCCTCCAATCCAAAGGGTCCGGTCTAGACCCACCCCTCCTCTTCTCGACTGGTCGAGTTCAGGAGTAGCGCTTGACGGGGTGGGCTCGCGGTGCGTAGGCTCGGAGGTGATGGAACGGCTATTTTATTATTATTTTTATTATAGGTCCAATTACCGCACTATAGGAACAGGCAATTATATTAGGGTGTTTGGATCCTATGAGTTACGTCACAATCAAGCAGAAAATCCTACGGTTATGGGCTCGATCAAAAACCGCGTAAACATCGGAAAAGGCAGTAAGAAAAGAAAAAGAAAACCACGTCAAAAGCCGCGAAAAACTCCTAAGGGTCCCCCGAGCACACCGGTGCTCGGCGAAACAGACCCGCTAAGTGTTCAAGTAAAGTCCAAGTCCAGTCTCTGAGTGTCCCTGTATTATTACAATAATAATGATCAAATAAAACCTAATCTAACCTCACCCACTCGACTCTCTCTCTCTCTCTCTCGCTCTCTCCTGCGGCTCCGTGCAGAAGGGAGCCGCCTCTGAGTCTCGCGGTTGCGTCGGCTTCTCGAAATCGGCCGCCTCGGGTCCTCGCAAGAAAAAGAGCAAGTGTCACAAACCAAATTATTATAAAAATGTCAGGAAAAATATGTATATCTACAGAAATCTATACAAAAAGCCGCGAAAAGAAAAAGCCACAGAAAAACTCAAAAAGTGACTACTAAGCCGTGCTCCCCGGCAACGGCGCCATTCTGACGACACGAAAATCCGAACAACTAAGGTAAAGGTATCAAAAATGGTCGTTGCGACCTCGGTCGCTCAGATGTGTCAATCAAGAAAAATGAACCGCTCCGAATAGATAAAATCGGTCAAAACTCAAAACAGCGGTCCTGTTATTGGATTAACCTGGTATAGCGACCAGGGTCGAACTCAAGGAGCACGGGTTGGCCTCTCGGCCTACGAAGTAGTCAAAATAAAAGGAGAAAATATTTTTAGTGGTTTTTGAATATTTTATATTTTTTTGGAATTTTTTAGTTTATTAAGAAAATAAGAAAAACAACCAAGCACGCACTTCAACAAATTATTAAATGCACTAAAAGTCAACCAAAAATTCGAACAAAAATGTTTTTATGTGTTTTATATTTTTTTGTGTTTTTGGTGAATTTTTGAGAATTTTCTAAGGTTTATTTAATTTTCTAAAAATCAAACAGTAGCTAAAAGAGATGGTATTGTCCAGCCGAGCCAAAAAGCCCTAGATAAAATATCTAAGAGCTCCAAAATGGCCTGGAGGTGATTTTCCTACAAAGAAGACAAAATGAGGAAAATTTAGGCACCAATTTTATTGTTTTTGGATTTTTAATTTATTTACTGGAATTTTTATGACGTTTTAGGTGTTTTTCAATTTTTAGTGGTTTTCTACAGTGAAAAATAGCCAAAATTGGCTAGAAAATCAAACTAAGCAAGACAAATAGTAGCTAATTTTTGTGGAATTTTTAAGTGAGTTTTAATATTTTTTGGGGTTTTTGAAGTTAGACAGTGGCAAAATTACAGGTTTTTGATTTTTTTTAAAAAAATATCAAATGAAATCAGAAATGTTCTCAAAAATCCACGAAAATTTTACACCATGGCAGGAGCCATGTATCCAATTTTTGTTGGATTTGGAGGTGTTTTGCTATTTTATTCAAAAATAAAGGAAGGGCACTGTGCACAGGGACCAAAGTGCAAATACCCAAAGTTCTGGGGGGTCTGGTGCAATTAACCCAGCAAAACACGTGCGATGCGCGTGTCTGGGGCACTCAGGGACCCAAATGTAAGGAAAATAAGTTCCGAGGGCTTATTGGTAACACGTACCAAAAGTCCAGGGGCTAATCTGCAAAACACCCAAAATATAACGCACATGCTCAAATAAATCACGCACAGGGGTATAAATGCAAATAAGTAAAAGATTTCATTCATTCAAGAACAACCAGAACTACAAGGGTCTCTATTGCAAATAAACCAAATAAACACGTGACGAAGCACGTGGCATACAACGCACAGGGGTATAAGAGCAAAATAGAATAAAGTACGGGGTCCACTATGCAAATTACCCTAAAACTAAACAACTAAGTTCAACATTTACAGGGCTAAAACGAAATGAAAGACAAGGCAGGGCCTAAGGGTAAATTACCCTTTATTAAGCGGGGTGCTGGATGCGCGCCACGTGTAGGATCTGACGGCGTGGAAGCGGGGTGGCTCGTGATCCAGCGGCTGAGATCAGACCTCCTCTGATCGGACGATATCTGCAGCTCCACAAGCGAACGGCCACGATGGAGTCTGGAGCAGGGGGTCTGATCAAACGGTGACGGAGGGTCCTGGAAGAACAGGTCCACGGCGAAACTCGCCGGCCTCGTGCAAGCACAGCTGACCTCCTGGAAGCACTCTGATGGTCGGAGTGTGCTCCCGCGTCTGTCGGAATGCTCCGATGATCGAGCCGAGCTCCGAGGAGCTCGGGCGAGGTCGGCGGAGCTGGACCTCCTGGCTGGATGACGAAGGGCCTCAGATGGCCTTCGTTTTGACCTGCAAAGTGAACCAGAAGACTCACGGGTCGAGGGCAAACTGCCTCGACCCGGTTAGGCGAGGCAAAGGTGGCTTGTGGGTCGGAACGGCGAACTCCGACGAAGGTGGTAGACGGAGGAGCTCGGTCCCCATCTTCTGTGCGAGCTGGGTTGAATGGAAACGTGGAGAAGGTGCGCGGGAGGAAGGCGAGGGCTATAGAAAGGCCCGATGGTCGAGTAGTGGTCGGGAACGGGCGGAATCGACGAAATGCGGCGGCGAAGCGAATTGGGCGAAAATAGAAAACAGCGAAAAGGATAGTCTATCGGAGCTACCTGGGTGGTCGGAGAGACTGGGGAGGAGCTGGGGAAGCTCCTGGTCATCGCCTCAAGGATCGTCTCCCTCCGAGGCTCGGAGCTCACGCTGGTGGCGGAGCTGCGGCGGCTGTGCTCGCCGGATCGATGGGTCCCCCTCCTCTCCTCGCTGCGACAGGTCGAGGCGCAAGATGTCACTCTCGCGGTCTCTCTGGAGCTCACAGGTGAAGGAGGCGAATGGCCAAAGATGGAGCAATCGAGTGGCGGAGCTGCAGCTATATACGGCTAGGGGTCCGAGAAAGATGGGTCCGGGCAAGCTCAGGAGCGCGCGGATCCCGAGGGTGCGGCTCCGGCGAGGATGTCGGATGTGAGGTGAAGGATTCGGACCCGGGGTTTGGTGAAATGGGTGTCGGATCAAGCGGGTAGAAAGGGGAGAAGTCGGATCCTTCGCCCAGATCCGAGACGGGGTGGTCCTGGGGGGGAGTTGACCGGGCGGTCAACACTCCCAGGACCCAATGGGAATGGGCCACGTGGCTAAATTTTGAAATGAAAATTAAGGGTAGCTAGGGCCCGATTCAGCAAAAACTTAAAACATGAAATATTTTTATTTTATTTTTTCTATTTTTTAATGATTTTTAATTAATTTTTGGAAATAAAAATAAGGTATATACATAGTATGTAATACATAGGTATATGTACACTATTAGGGTTTTTGATTTTTTTTATTTTTAATTATTATTTTTATGCATTTTTATTTTTATTTTATATTTTATTTATTTATATTATAAAATAAGGAATAAAAAGGTATTTCTATTTTATTTTTATTATTTATTTACATAGGTAGGCTAAATACATATATACATTCATATACATGGTATATGTACACTATATTTTTGTATTTTTAATTTTGTTATTTTTATTTGATTTTTTTTGCTTTGATTGTTTTCATTTTATTTATTTACAATATATAGTATAGAATATTTACAAAAAATTTGGAAATTAATTTTATTTATTTACAAGGTTAAATAAATATGGAAGAGTGGTTTATATACATGATGAAAGGGGTGTTTTAATTCTTTTTGATTTTTAACTTTTTCTTTTGTTTTTATATTTTATAAATATATACAAGTATTTACAAGCATATTTTTTGTGAGGAAAATATTTTTATTTATTTACATAAATATGTACACACATGACCCCTATCTCCCTCTACTTTGGCTTTTATGCGGTCAGGCCCATGCTGAGCCCTCCCTTGGGTTAGGTTGCTCAATATTTATTCTAAATATTTCCCTCTTTTTCTTTTTAATCTTTATTCTTTTATTTTTGCACAAAAACATGCTAATTATAGGTTTTTACACAATGCATGCTTTTGATAATTATTTGTATTTACACACATCTACGTGCATTTGCAAAGGTTTTTGTAGCTAAAATATAAGAATAAAGAGTGATGAATGAGTATTCATCAACTGTATAGTTCCGCTGTGCAGCATCCAATGTATGGCTAGCGTAGTGAATGGAAAAAGGCAATACAAACTCTAATGACCATGAATATTTTCTTGTACTGTGTAAGTGATATGTAACTCCCCACCTCAGAAATGGCAAAGTAACAACCTCCCTCAACATGGTAACTCTAATTCCCTAGTCTAGCAGCTCTTTCCTCGAGCAGCGGGGTATTCCCTTCTATGTTCAAGTTCAACCAGCTCAAGAAGAGGGGAAAGAAGAGAATGGATAGTGGCCAGTGTAGCTACGTATCCCTGGGAGCCCAACCAGTGTAGCTAAGTCTCCCTGCTGCAAGCTTCATGAGATGACAATGGATAACATAAGCTTTGCTTTATTGACTATACAAACTCCAGTAGGTATTTTATTTTCTACCAGACCCACCACTTTTTTGGAGTTTTTCTTTCTTTTGCACTTTTTTTATGTGCATATGTATAACATATCTATATGGTGCAACATATATACATAAGGACTTTTTCCTCTTGAGCTAGTGGACTATCCCTCTTTTAAAGCATTATTTCAACCCACAACTCTTGTCTTTAGACCTCAACACCGCCAGACCATGTTTAGGCATACTTCCTTCCCTAAAAGAAGACGAGAGGTTCCACCTATAAGTTCTACCCTCATTTGCTACCCCAAGCCAAAGGAAACTGCCACCTCACCACCTCATCCATGTGGAGCTGAGTGTAAAGTGGAGGTCCAAGTAAAGCCATTGTCTGTGAGAGTCATGTGTGTGTCGTTAAATATTCTACTTAGGCTTATCAAGATGACTTGTGATCATAGCCTAGTGTACTCAAAGAATTAAGTCATTAATGGACCTGAAAAGTCTCAACTCCAAATCCTATAAGGTTCCTCTTAGGATTAAGTGGATTAAGGTTTTAACCAAGTTCCATTAATTCTAAGCTAGTTTAAATCTAAACTATAATTCAGAAAAACTGTACAAGTATATAAAAAACTTTTTATGCAGAAAATTGAAAATGTGCAATTTTTTTGAAAAATGTTTGACTGTATGCATGGATGCAGAAGTTTTGCGAATTATTTACAAATATTTACACAAGGGTTTCTGCAAACTTTTATTTTTCAAAAATTTTACAAAAATTTTATACTATATACATAGTTTTGATAACAAAAATATTTACAAAGTTTTTACAAACAAAACATTTTTTCAAACATTTGTAAAAGAATAATTTTTATAAAGCTATGTATGTGCAAGAAAGAATTTTATGTACAAGAAAAAAATTAAAATTTTAACGATTTTTAGATAAAGGATTTTAGCCATTTTATTTATTAACACACTCATACAAAGTACGAGTTATGGCTAAAGCTTATATGTAATATATACAACACCCCCCTATACTTAACTCGAACGATGCCCTCGGAGTGAATCCAGAGCGATGAAGAAGAAGATATAACTCGTGCTTAGTATAGGGAATTGAAAAGGTATGGTATACTACGATGACGAATCAAATAATAGAATTAAGAGGGTTCGATGTTTCCCCCTATACTTAGGATCAAGTAATCCTGAGTATAGCGGATTGTACATAAAGGGAAAATCGAGTAAAAGGATAAACATGGTTTACCTCCCCTATACTTAGGGTAAAATATCCTTAAGTATAAAAGAGGTAAAAAGAATCAAAAGAATAATCAAAAGTCTGACACCCCCCACACTTAGGGTAGAGTACACCCTAAGTATAGCATAATCACAACATGCAGATGGGGTGTAAGACTAAAGAATTAGATGATATGGACATCTGGATCTATACAAGTTGGAAGACAGTGATAATCAGGCACGAGATGCAACTGATGTGAGTCAAGGACCACATCTCATGTAAAATGAATTGGGGTGACGTCAACGATCATGGGCTCATGATCTAGATATGGTTTGAGGCGTTGATCGTTAACACGAAAGGTGGACTCAGATGACATTTCAAATATGTCGATACTACCGTTGTCATGCATCCTTTGGACTAGATATGGTCCTTTCCACTTACTCTGCAGCTTCCCTGGAAATGATCTAAACCTGGCATCAAACAACCATACTCTCTGATCTGGCTCAAACTGCTTATGGTTAATATGAGAATCATACCATATCTTCAATCGCTCCTTATAATGTAGGTTGTGCGAAAAGTCTATATCTCTAAGCTCCTTCAGGGCTGCTAATTCTTCCTTCTTTTGATCACCTATACTTACTGGATCCAATAATATATCAGTTACATCCCAAAGTGACTTGTGCCTAATCTCAATAGGTAAATGGCAGGGCTTGCCATAAATGAGATGAAAGGGAGATGTAGTCAAAGGAGTCTTGAAGGAAGTTCGATATGCCCACAAAACCGATTCCAAAAGCTGTGACCAATTTTTTCGGTCTGGGCGGACTACCTTCTGCAATATCGTCTTGATCTCCCTATTCGATACTTCAGCAAGACCATTTTTATGAGGGTGATATGGACTGGCAACTCGATGGTTTATATTGAACTCGTTAGCAAGGGCCTTTACCTTATCGTTGATAAAGTGAGACCCCCCTCCCCCCCCCCCCCTCATATATCAATACTCTAGGCACCCCGAACCGTAAAATGGTATTCTTCCTCAAAAATTTGCAAACAGTCTTGGCATCTACGGTTCGGGCGGGAATGGCCTCAACCCAAGGACTCACTTAATCCACAGCCAATAGAATGTACTCGAATCCCTGACTCTTAGGGAATGGACCCATGAAATCGATGCCCCATGCATCAAAAACCTCACAGAAGTGAATGGGTTTCATCAGTATTATATCACGTTGTCCACAAGTGTCCATCCTCAGACTGTCAATACAACTCTTCACGAATTCATCAGAATCCTTGAAGAGGGAAGGCCACCATAGGTCGAATTGGAGCACTTTCTGTGCTATTCCTCCCAGAGTGATGTCCTCCTGCCTCAAGCTTGTAGCGGTATGTGAGGACTCTATAGTGCTCCTCCTGAGGAATGCACCAACACCAGACGATATCCCCTCCTTCATGATAAAGGATGGGATCCTCCCAATGGTAAGACTTGGCTTTCGCAAGGAAGGTCTCAAGTCACTGCCTGGGCCAACCTTGTGGAACTTTCTTGGTAACAAGATAGTTCACAATGTCGGTGTACCATGGGATCGAGGTGATAGCAAGGATCGTCTCATCTGGGAAGGTCTCAGAACTGGGACCAGTCTGCTCAGATTCCTCAAGATTCTCTAATCGTGAGAGATGATCCTCCACCACATTCTTGACTCCAAGTTTATCCTTAATCTCAATATCAAACTCCTGGAGTAGAAGGATCCATCTAGTCAGTCTCGCTTTGCCATCCTTCTTAGCCATGAGGAACCTAATGGCGGTATGATCAGTAAAGATAGTCACTTTGGATCCAAGAATATATGATCTGAATTTGTCCAAGTCAAAGACTACGACTAGCATCTCTTTATCCGTGACAGTGTATTTCCTCTGAGCGGCATCCAATCTACATCTAGTGTAGTGAATGGCAAAAGGTACTCCATTCCTTCTCTGTCCTAGCACGGCCCCTATGGCAAAATCGGAGGCATCCGTCATGATCTCAAATGGGAGAGACCAATCATGCGGCTGAAGGACAGGAGCCTCAACAACTAGATTTTTTAGAGTCTCAAATGAAGCAATACACTTATCATCTATAATGAACTCGGTGTCTTTTGTTAGCAAATCAGTCAACAATCGGGCAATCCTACTGAAGTCATGAATGAGCCGTCGGTAGAAACCAACATGCCCCAGAAACGACCGTAATTGTCGTAGATTGGACAATGGATTGAGTTTCCTGATGATATCCACCTTGGGCGGATCAACCTCCATGCCCTATTGGAGATTATATGACCAAGCACCGTCCCTTGAGTCAACATGAAGTGACTCTTCTCTCAGGATAAAACAAGATGAACCTCAATGCAGCGTTGAAGGATGCGGTCTAGGCAGTCAAGATAAGCATCAAACCCATCGCCATAGATTGAAAAGTCATCCATGAAGACCTCTAAAAAATCACCCACCATATCTAAGAAAATGGACAACATGCACCTTTGGAATGTCATCGGAGCATTACATAGTCCCAAGGGCATCCGTCTGAAAGTATAAGTCCCAAACGGACAGGTGAATGTCGTCTTGTCCTAGTCTTCGAGTGCAATGGCCACCTGGTTGTAGCCGGAGTACCCGTCAAGAAAGCAATAATGACTCTTCCCAGCTAGCCTCTCTATAATATGATCAATAAAAGGCAGCGGGAAATGATCCTTCTTGGTGTCCTGATTCAATCCTCTGTAGTCATCATAGACCCTCCAAGAAGTGGGTACCCGGGTAGCTATCTCCTCTCCAGACTCACTCACAACTGTAGTGATGCCCGTCTTCTTGGGCACCACATGTAATGGACTAACCCACTTGGAGTCGGATATATGGTAGATAAAATCGGTGTTCAACGATTTCAAAATCTCCTTCAATACTACCTCTCAAAGATTAGGGTTCAGTTGTCGCTGTAACTCACGCAATGGCTCAACGTCCTCTTCGAGATAGATATGGTGAGAGCACAGGGCCAGACTTATCCCCTGGAGATCAGCTACACTCCATCCTATTGCCTTGCAGTTCTTTTCAAGAATCTCCATCAAACGAGATTCTAGCTCTCTAATCAAATCTATTGAGATAATGACTGGGTACATCTCATGCTCACCTGCAAGGAACCTATACTTTAGCGACTACGATAAACGCTTCAGTTATGGACAACTGGGAGATGGCAATTTTGGCTTCTGAAATATATGAGTGAATGCAACCAAATCAGTGTGTGAAAACTCTCACTGATCATGAATATTTGGTGAAGCTGCCCATGCTGGTGTTTCAGTTATCTACGTCGGCTCACTCTCCACCCTAACTGCTGGCTCTATTGGAATCAGAAGGGGTAACAACTCATCAAATTCAGCCCAATCTATATCTGACTTTGAGGGATTTGTATCTAGATCACAAGAAATATACTCTGCCTCACTTTCCTGAACACGGTCTGTAGCTTCGAATGTGTCCTCTGCTACTCTGCTAGAATCAGTGAGTCTGCGGTATCTGAAGGTCAAAGGAAGGCCCGTGAAACGGGATCGGACCAAGCGGCTTTATCATCAGTGATCACAAAGTCGCACTCCTAGTGGATGCCTCGCTCAGCCTCTGTTATCTGCTATGAATCATTGTGCTACTCTAAGCAAGCTGAATCCCATGCTCTAGTCTCGTCGATCGTCTCTATTTGTATACTCTCACCATCGACGTGAAAGTATACCTTCCCACTATTATTGTTGGACACCGCCTTGGTTGTGACCAAGAATGGACGTCTTAAAATGATAAGGGTATCGATCATAAAATAAGGGATCTCCATGTCCAACACAATGAAGTCCACGGGGAATTTCAAGCCTTGAATTGTGATGACCACATCCTTCAACAACTCCTTCGGCCTCTTGACAGATCTATCAGCAAACTGAAGGATTGTCCCGCTCTATCGAAGAGGTCCTAACTCGAATCGGTCGAGTAAGGTTGTCGAAAGATGCTTGATGTAAGAGTCAATGTCTAATAGAGTCCAATCAAATATCTGCTCATGAATATAGCATCTAAAATAAGGAGCTCCTGCATCTGGCCTCTTGGTTGGAAGACGATTCTGGATGACGAAGCAGGTAGCACGAGTGAGCACGTGGATCTCTGCGTTATGGTTCCTCTTCTTCCTACGGATGTTGGTCTTCTCTCTCAGGTTCCTCTAGAAGAGGGGGTGTACTTAAGTGCCTCTTGTAGAGTCAGATGAATCTGGAATCTATCAATCATTTGCTGGATGAACTCTAACTGCTGTGATTTTTTTTGGATTTTATGTTTTCTTCCTCTTTACCAAGCGCAGTGCCTGAGGGAAGGGGATGGTTGGGCCCTCCTCAGATAGAGGGCCAGGAATGGTCCCTATTGTTGAGAAGAAATGGAATCTATACAATTATCGCCATGCATCACATATGGACTCTAAGATGAAGAACCCTTTCCTTTATTAATTTTTTTAGTCTTCTGTAAAGTTCTGGGGTACAAAAACTGGAGAAAATACAACTAGAATAGAAGGGGTGGCCTCAGCACCACCTACGGCATCAAGAACTGCGGCATCAGCACCGCACTCTAGCACAGCATCTAGATCTCGGGTGGCATCAGTACCACCCTCTGCATCTGAGGACGCGATGGTCTCAGTACCGTCGGATAGATCAACATCCTTGGTGGCGTCAACACCACCGTCATCATCATCATCATGAGAGACATCAGCATCGTTATCCTCCTCGTATGGTGCTCTTGCATCCTCGTGGTGTGGTCGCTCAAACGAGGCCCCGCCAGTTGGCATCCTACCGCTCCTAAATGTAACAAAGTCGGCACCAAATGTATATGAAGCAATGTCACCCAATAAATCACTAGGAGTAGTGATCTCTATGAACTGTACTTGCTCAGATTTTCTTTTTAGGTTATTCGGATTGTATTCAATCTGAGCGGGTATGGCGGCCTTGCCCTTGATGATCTCCCTCATCTCCTGGCGGAACTCATCCATCTCCCACCTGAATGTGGTCTGATGATCGGAAAGAAGGCGGGCTAGATCATCGAGTGTTGGGTTCTCATAGGCTGGCCCATGAGAACCGGACCGGTTGCCTCTTTGAAAGTGAGGCTACTATTGGGAAGGATGAGGGGGAAGCTGAGAGTACTGTTGAAGATGCTGGTGGTGTTTCCTCTACAATTGTCCTTGTTGGTAGGGACGAGGACCCGGTTGGTAATGTTGTTGTTGTGGCTGGTGTGGGAACTGGGGCCGCTGCTGAGGCACGTTGTACTGTCCACCCTGAGCTGGAGGTTGCTTCAGGGATGAGGCACCTCTGATCGACCACCTGAATCCGAGATGATCTCGGCGGATTCCATGCGGCTTTTGGTCACATACCAGATCCTATTAACTTCCATTAATGGATCCTGCTCGAAAGGGGGTGTATGAAGAACTACCACGGACTAATCCTACTGGTACACCACCATCTGAGTGTCTTGAGATGGTAATAGATGAAGGTACTGGTGGTGCGGCTGTTGGAACGGCTCTGTCTGGACATGGTGAACCTATCTGTATTGGGCGGAGTGCTGGGTCGAGCTGCTGCTGCTAGGGTCAGGTCATGACCTGAGACGGGGCTGAGAATCCCTCTGTGCCTCCTTGAGACACATGATATGGGTCTTCAAGTCACTCAATGTATGTGCCAACTGATCGATCTGCATCATGCCCTGCCAGTGCTTCTTCTTGATAACCTCGACACGGTCCAACTTCTCGCTGATGATGCCCATATCAACGGCTGACGACTCATGTGTTGCGGCTGCTGAAGAGGTGGGAGAACCTGCATCGACTCATGCTATCTTCTGATAGGACACGGCATGGGGTGAGGGCTTCCCATGAGTATAGAGACGGGTCTGGGACATGACAGTGTAGTTCTCGGCCACCTCCTCATATACGACCCAGACTTGGTATTCGTCCTTGGCGAAGTAGGACCCCCATAAGAAGCGTTCACAAGCTCCTGCAGCTCCGATGTTAGCCCACAAAAGAAACTTTGTACTAAATTGGGCTTGGATATGTCATGGTGTGGACATTGGTCAATGAGCTCACGAAAGCTGTCCCATGCCTCATAGAATTGCTCATTAGGAAGCATGGAGAAGTTGTTGATCAAAGATCAGGCTACATTCGTACGGCCGAGTGGATAGTACTTATTCAAGTACTTGGTCCGGAGTTGTTCCCACGAAGTGATGTATCTCCCTAAATGCTTCAGGTAGTAGGCTGCTCTGTCTACTAGGAAGAATGGAAAAGCCATTATCTTGATGGTGTCCTCATCCATGTATCTGTCGTGCACCGTGCTGCAGATCATCTCGAATTTTTATAAATGCAGATGGGGCTCCTCGGTGGCAAGGCCATGGAACTTGGGCAGCAACTGAATCGTCTGTGGGGGAGCTTGAAATCTCCCAGAATCACCGGAAGTTGAATCCAACGACGTGTCAGAGTCACACTAGGATTGTGCAACACTCCCATTAACCTGGCTGGTCGGACTAGCTCCTGTGGCTCCTCTGGATGTCCTCCAAATCCTCCTCCCAGCTCTGGTATCTATCCACTGTTTGGTCGGTTCAGTTCTCTGCGATCAGCTCGAATCTGGGCCATCTCTCTGCACATATCTGCCATGAAAGCCCCCTGGTCTCTGATCTGTCTCTACATCGTCTCCAAGGAAGCTAACACGGTGTTGTTGATGATGCCCTGATCTAAAACATATGTGGTGGTCTGGGGCTTCCCATCTGTGCGCTCCTCGTTGCTGGCCATCTCTTGGGTCTCTACAAAGGCAAAAGACCCAAACTCAGGTACCATCAAATGAATGAATACCCACTCTGATCTCTGTTCGAGCACCTCGGGACTGGAAGAAGGGTGGTCGAGAGGGAACAGGGCAGAATCGAACTCGGGTTCAGAGAGAGAGTTTGGGCTCTCACAAATCGACCTAGATGAGTGGGGCAAAGTGCTCGAAAGCAATGCAGCCAAGGGATGCCTAAGGGACCTCCGGACCATCATCGTGATCTCGAGAAAAGGCAAATGGGATCTGGAAACAAACAAGATCAGCAAACAAACCCCCTAATTCACCTACTCACATTGAGAGCAGATGACCGTAAAGGTTCGGTCTTTTATCTTATCAATTTTTATTTACGTGAAAATTCAATGTAGCACGGTGATTAAGCGAGCTGGTAGGAACCCGATGCTTTCAGGAGACTGGCCCATTCCCAAAGCTATATCTTTCCCAGCCAGTACAAGTTGTGGACCGTTTACCGGCTACCCGATCACCTCACTCTGTTAAGGATATCGCAACCCGTTTTACCAGAGATCGGAGCGATCCTCACTGGAGAATGACTAGCCCCAAGACTAGTAGTCTGATGAAAGTTCAAGTATGGATCTGACCTAAGGTACGGGTCACTCCCTCGCGCAAGCAAACCATACAATGAGGGGATTGCTCTCCAAGACATATTTTTAAGTCGAGTGTCTTTTAGGGTCAAGTGTGTTTAACAGTCCCAATTTTATGATTATCACTTTTTTAGGTATTTTTCAATAAGCAAACAAATGCCTAACGAATTTTTCAATCTCTTGATTATTTAAAGTCCAAAAATGGGGGGAGAAGTCAAAAAAGTCGATGTGTGATCACACACGATGATGCATGCAAAGTAAGAGATGCGTACCTATCGCCATCACTCAACATGCAGGGTGATCGACACATAAATTAAAAAACAGAAATAAAACTATCCTATATTATGCAAGAAGAAAACGACCTTAGATGATCAATTTCTACACGTGAAGAACTGTAGCTTACTGGTCAGAGAGAGGTCGAAGTTCCATCTCTGATGCCGATCGGTGTCTGCCACAATGGATTCTGCATGCGTTGTATACGACCTCTAGCGGCACGCGACCTCTCTAGCAACCAAGTTAACTTTTTATTAATTATTTTTATTAAGATCCAATTACGATCTATAGGTGCAGGCAAATAGTTAAGGATTGGGCCTTAACAATTACGTCACAATCAGAGAAATCCCTAAATCTAAGGGATAAATTCTTCGAGTATCAAAATAAAAATAAAAATAAAAGGCAAGAAATCAAAACCAGTGAAAACCGTTGTGAGGTCCCCCGAGCACAACGGTGCTCGGTGAAACATACCCCGATATAGCCAAGTGTCCAAAAATGTCCAAGGTCCCTATATTATTACAATAATAATAAATTGTGCTGAAAAGAAACTAACTACTCTATCCTAAATAACTATGCTCCTCCTGTCCTCATGCTCCTCTACGGGCGCGGGTCCTCCAACCAAAAGCTACAAACTCCTCGGGCAGTCCCTCGCACAGAAAAGAGAAATAGAAACAAGTCAGAAAATAGTTATAACAGAAAGAGGATAAAGATGAACAAAAATAAAGCAAAAAGAAAAAGAAAGGGAACTGAAAACCGACTACTGAGTCGTGCTCCCAAGCAACGACGCCATTCTGTTGACCCACCCAGAACATTCAGGTTAAGTTGTATCTAAGATTATTGTGACCTGAATCGCAAGGCAAGGTCAATCAAGAAGAATAAGACCACAAAAAAAACAATCAAAGCACAAAATCGAATGTAACGATCTCCGCTATTTATTTAACATGATATAGCAACTACGATCGAACACAAGGAGCACGGAAATGTACGAAGTAGTCTATTCAGCAAATAAAAGACCTATTTTTATAATTTTTAATTTGTAACTTTTATATATTTTTTTATTATAGAACAAGCAAGAAATTAAAGCAAAAATTTAATTTCAAAAATTTTTATTAGGATCCAAAAATACTCAAAATAGGAAATAATTTTTTTATGTTTTATAAATATGCAGATGTTTTTGGTAATTTCCTGAGGTTTTTCTGATTTTTATATGATTTTATAAAAAATGAATTAAAGTCAAAATAGTAAAATAGTGTACAGCCTAGACTAGAAGGTAACTTTAAAATATCTAAAGTGCCCCCAAATGCCCTAGTTGCAATTCTATGTTAAAATAGATAACAATATCTAACTATAGAAATTGAAAACTCATTTTTTATTTTTTATGAATTTTGAGTGATTTTTATAAGATTTTTGATCCTTTTCTATTTTTAAGGGTTTTATAAGGGATAAAATCACAAAATTGGTACTGAAATAAAACCACATAACAACGAGCAGGCACAAATTTTATAGAGTTTAGGACTATTTTCTATTTTTTTATGTATTTTCAAAAATAGACAAACAAAATTTTAAGGGTTTTATTTTTAGAAAATATCAAATAAAATTAAATCAAGTCTTGAAAATTACTATAAATACTACATAATAGCAGGAGCTATATGTAATTTTTGTAGAATTTTTGGAGCTAATTTAATAATTATTTGATTTAAAACAACAGACACAAGTTTTAAGGACATATATAAAATTATCCTAATGTTTTCAGAGTGAATATTAATGCATACAAAAAGCTTAGGTATATCACTGCAAAAAGTCCCAGCCACACACACGCATGCCAAATAAGTCATTCATTGGGGTATAAATGCAAATCCAGAAAACATTTCATTCAAATATTAACCATCAGAAAATGCAGGACAAGATATGCAAAAATACCACAATATCATGTGGGCAAGCATGTGTCTTCAGGTTCAGAGGACTAGAAAGTAAATACAGGAAACAATAGGGACTAATATGCAAAAAATGTTCAACTACAACTTTTATTAATAGACTATAAAGTAAAGCATGAAAACTATAGGGTAAATAATGCAATATACCCTCGATGTACGTGAGAAGGGCGCGGGTGATGGCACGTGGCGCTCTCTGGATGAATCGGGAGCGTAAGATGCTGATCGCCTGATGTGTCAGATCTGACACTCAGGGAACGTCGCTTAAGTGCGGTGTAGATGTGTCAGGGGATGGCAGATCAACGGCTCAAAGGCTGCAGCAACGGTCATCTCTGATGCAAACTGATGCCCTGCTCTTCATCCAACAGTGCTGGAGGATGGTGGATGAACTGGGGGTTGGCGAACTTCGAACAAGGAAAGGCGCATATCCTCTGGAGTGATCAAGCCTCCGACAGGTCGAGCGCCTCTGGAGAGGTGCTCCATGTCGAGCAGTGGAGTCTGATCATCTCGAGGACGGTCGGATGGATGGGAGGTCGGAGCTTCAGCTGGAGCTGCTCCTCCGAGCAGCTTGAGGGTCAATAGAGTCTCCTCCGGGCGCGGGGGTACCTGCAATACAAAGCCAGGACTCGGGGCTATGCTCCGGTCTAGGTTATTGAATCTGAAAACTAAAAAAGCGGAGGGGATGAAGTTTGATCTCCGGTGAAGGTGGTAGAGGAGATCTCGGCCCTAATCTCCACCTGAAGATCGAGGCTAAGGATGGTCAGGTTGTGGTGCAAGGTGGAGGGAGGGACTATAGATCGATTTGAACGGCTAGATGTGGATATCGAGGCTCTAACCAGCTGGTCGGAGCAGATGGGAGTGCGACGAAGATAAAAGAAAAGATCAGAACGAACACGAAGATGGAGAGGATATGAGGGATACCTGAAGATCTGGGAGTGCTCCCGAGCTTCAGGCGAAGATGCCTGACGGGGTAATGGCCTCAACCTCGATGCGGAAGGAGAAGGAGGCTGCTCGTTGCGGATCTCTGGCCACGAAGGGTGAGCATCGTCTTCACTACACCAAACCAAGCTTCGAGGGGTTCTCCGAGCAGTTGTCACTCAGCTGGAGGTGGCTGGGGGTCGAAGTGGGAGCAAGGTACGAGCTACCGCTCCATGGAGGTGGAAGAGATAATTTATAGCAGAGTCGAGGGTCTGGAAAGATCGAAGTGAAGCGCCAAACCCTAGAGTGAATCGGATCGACCAAAGGACCCACGAGGATGTCAGAGGTACGAGGATTATCGGGTCCAAATTTTAAGGCCAGAGGAGAACGGAATCGGGATGGGAAATTCGAGAAGAGGCTCTGACGAATAAGATCCGGGTCTGACCCGGGAAGTAGGAGTCGTTCACCAAC
Source organism: Ottelia alismoides (assembly GCA_037367405.1). Taxonomy (NCBI): domain Eukaryota; kingdom Viridiplantae; phylum Streptophyta; class Magnoliopsida; order Alismatales; family Hydrocharitaceae; genus Ottelia; species Ottelia alismoides. The sequence goes on from JAZKJV010007689.1 coordinate 135,388, forward strand.
GGTCAACAATCCAGTCGTCTAATCAGAAAATTAGGATTTCTATACTTACAAATTCAATAAGAAATAATAAATGATTTTAAATCAAAAAGTGTATAAAATAAAAAAATGTTTGTTATTTTTCAAACTATTTTTTGTGATGTTTATTTATTTTTTTGAAAAATAAATTAATCGTTATACAATATAATGTGTTATATACATGTATATTATACCTATGTATTTTGTAGAAGTATTTCTAAATTTTTATTTTTACAAAAAATACCCCACTTTTTATATTTTATTTTATTATAACACGATTTTTAGGAGTATAACATAATTTTTATTTTATTTTTATTAGTTATTTACAAGTATCTAATAAATAAAGTGTTGTATATATAGATGTATTTTGTACAAATGACCTCAAATTTTATTTTATTTTTCTATTTTTTTAATTTTATTTTTATGTTAAATTTAGAAATATATACAAGGAGGAATAAAAAGTATTTTTATAATTAGTTGTAAATATATGTAATAAGTACACACTTGAGTAGGTCATGTCTCCCTCTACTTATTTTATTTGGCGATCAGATCATGACTTGACCTTCTCTTGGGGTTCGGGTCACTCTGTATTTTATCTAAATAGCTCCTTCCTTTTTCTTTCCTTAATTCTTTTATTTTTTCACAATAAACATACTAATTATATATAATTAACGGATGCATGCCTACTGCTAGGTTATTGTATTTATAGGTATTTACATGATGCTTTGCCAAGATAAATAGCTCAAATAAAATAATAAAGAGTGATGGTTAGGGATTCATCAAGACTCGTATCCAATTTATCACCGTATCTAATTTATCATCGTATCCATCATCTTACCCATTTAATCAATGTTACACATTCTATTATCTAATATCTTAAATGTTGGACATGCGAGCCCACGATGAGCCATTGTGCAATAAATATTATTGCAAATATCATTCCCTGATCTGAAATAAAGAATAACAAATTTGCATAATAGGTACCTTAGTACAAATAGGGTTATGTACCATGACCACCTTAATGATAATATAGATGTTGATTCAATTATTGAATCATAGAGGTTGGTGCTTGGATGAATATCTTAAGAGTTAGATTGAGGACTTATCAAGCACCGTCAAATGATTGTTAAGAGATGATCTCCAGCCTGAGTAGGAGATGGCAATCCTTTCTCATTTGGTTGATATCTGACCGACCTCTTGATGCAGGTCCTCTGCATAGGAATAGAGATTCGGAGGTGTTGGATTAGTTAGGTCAAAGAGTTGACTAAACAAGATCAAGATAACCAAAGACCTATGTCGTATGTTGTCATGGTATAGGCACGCATCCTCCGATCGGAGATAGATGTGTTATTGTATGTTTGGGTCTTCCAATATGCAGGATGCACATGTATTAGGAATACCTCAGGGTGATATGATCATAAACGATTGGATAACCATGACACTTCCATTCTGAGAAGTGATGAAACAGGTCTGGATTTTAGTGACTCCTCTCATAGAGAAATAATCTGATCTTAGTCCAAATGTTGGGCATCGATCTGAATATGATTCAGATGTAATGAGAATATTAGATTTGCGGTCTTGATTTAATCAAGCATCTATGGGAGGTCCGTAAGATCTGGATTTGAGATGTGATCTCAATATCCAAGTCACTATACGTGGAACAATATAATCGCCATGTCCTTAGCTCAGTGTAGTTCCTGATATTTCATGGACCCTAGGCAAAAGAAAAAAATGGGCCCTTATAAAAATAAATTTAATTTTCTAAATTTATAAACTTCTTACAAAAAAAGTTCTTAATATGTTACAAAGAACATATGGATGTTTATGATAGGAAAGCATCAAACAATAAGTAATTAATTTAAAATTATAAAAAATGACTTCTACGAGCATTTCAGGATGCAAAATCATTAATAATAATCCGCATCAATGTTTTCTAATAAATCTTTCTCAATTGATAGTGTTGCCAACCCATTCAATCTTTCTTGCGACATTGATGATCTCAAGTAAGTTTTTATCAATTTTAACTTTGAAAAACTTCTTTCAGCTGATGCAACAGTCACAAGCATAGTTAAAAAAATTCTATATGCAATGAAAATATTTGGATAACAATCCGCGGACTTTATAAACTTAAGAATTTCAATAGCAGACATTGACTCATTTGGTAAAGTCATTTGTAACACTTTTAACTCAGAATAAAAATCATTGAAATCAACATCACACGAATCGTCATGAGAAAATTTGGAGTGGAAATTAACACAATATTCTCTTAACTCTTTATCATCCAATGCCTTTAATGTATTTGAATCGAATAAAAATCCAAAAATATTTTCAAATTCTTTTAATTGCTCAAATCTACTTTTTAAAGATGTGATTGTCATATCTACAACAACTAAAAAGTACTCAACTCTAAATAACTCATCAGCGGATTGAATTTGTTCTTCCTCATCATTCTCATCAAATTGTTTTTTTCTAATAATACGCCGTTTTACGAGATGAGTTGGATCTGTATCCATTTCAAGTGCAATGCTCTTAGCAATTTCTAAACTAGTAGCAAAACCTTCTTCTCTGTACTTAACAAAGAATGATAAAATACCTCCTACTTGTTTTATGATAGAGTTAATACAAATGGATTTAGATTGTAATTTCTTACTCACCATATTCACAGAAAATAAAATGTCATACCAAATTACCATACCATGAAGAAATTCAAAATTAAGTGCATTAGCCAAACTCTCAGCTTCACTCTTTGATTTTGCATCATCACAAGATTCATATAACTTTAATAAGGCATTTCTAATTTGTGGAGTTTGAAATCTGATTGCTTTAACACTTTTGATCATACTCTCCCAACGAGTATTACACAAAGATTTTACGGTTAATCCAGAAACATTATCAAGCAAAATTTTCCATCTTTTAGTAGAACTAGAAAATAATGAATATATATGTTGAATAATTCCAAAAAATGAGATGGCTTTAACACAAGAATGTGCCATATCACTAACTATAAGATTCAAACTATGACAAGCACAAGGCATATATAACGCTCTAGGATTTATTTCAAGAAATCGGCTTTGAACTCCTTGGTGTTTCCCTTTCATATTTGAACCATTATCATAACCTTGGCCTCTCACATCATGCACACTAAGATCAAGAGATTCTAAGACATCTAATAATACAGTAAAAAGTCCTCGTCCAGATGTATCATCCACATTTAAAAATTCTAAAAAGTATTCCTTAATCTTAAGATTTGACAAATTCACACATCTTAATATTAGGGTCATTTGTTCTTGATGACTAATATCGGGAGTGCAATTAAGAATTACAGACAAATATTTAGCATCTTTAATAATCTTAATGATAATATTTTTAATATTGTAGGCCAAAAGTAAAATCAACTCATTTTGAATTTTAGGTCCAAGATAATGATAATGAATTTCATGATTTTGAATACGTCTAATATGATCTTGCATTACGACATCAAATTCAGCTATCATTTCAATTAATCTCAAAAAATTACCATTGCTATCTTGATATAGTTTATCATTCGATCCTCGAAAAGCTAAGTTATGTTTAGCAAGACATTTTATAGCAGAGGATATCCTAAATAAAACATCTCTCCAACGTTTTTTCTCTTTCATAATCTCTTCTTGCAAATTGTTATCAATCGTTTGATTTTTATCCAATCGTTTTATGAATTCACTCCATTTATTCATAACATTACATAAAATTTGCACACTGAAAACTTCAATGTTTTTTTCACATAAATATAATCGTAACCTGCAATAGTAAAAGATACCCCTACAAACTTCACATCTAAATTAGTGCCATTGTAAGCTTATTCCATTACAAAAATTGCCATTTTTTAATAAATATTTTTAATAGATTCACCTGTAAATTTTTATTTTCCTCTCACCCATTCCCCCCACCAATGTGAATGACAACATAACTCGAAGCACTATCTAATACATATGCAAAAGATCGAATAGATATATGGCCGTAGATGGTAGTATATCCTTATTCACTTAAAAATATGTATATAGATGTAACGAATTAAACTTATGTAACGAATTCCCACGGTGAAATGCTCCATTTTTTTTGCATATTGTATATATGTTTCTTCATATGCATTCAAGTTAACAAATAACAACAAAAATATTACCAGATCATAGTCTCCTTCTTCGGTTCTTCCTTGACCAGTCACCGCAAGGTCTGCTATCCCCCCTCAGCCTTGAGGCCCTCGACGGACGCCTCCGCCTCGCCGGCACAAAATAGCCTCGATTGGCACCTGCACAACCGCATAAACAACCTGCAGGCTGCAGCCGTTGCACTGCACCTGATTGTATACAACACAGTTACACAGAACAAATGAACAACAGAGATGTGGTCGGATAGAGAGAGAGACGGATTAAATCAAGGGACCAAGGGTTGCTTAAAAAGGAAAAAAGTGGCCGTTGAGGATTGAGGATTTCATGGGGATTCATGGGAAGATGTAACGTCCATGGTCCATGTTGGGGAATTTGCAATGGGACACCTTGAAAAGGAAGAGATTTTTATTAAGAGACTTTTTTTCATATTTATCAATATGGAGTAAAATGGGCCCTCCAAGTTCATGGGCCCTGGGCGGTTGCACTTCAGGACAACCCCCAGGGCCGGCCCTGCCTTAGCTCTAACTATCTGCGGAGAAAGTGCATTATCCTTGAAAGAGTTCATGGATAATTTCATTGATGTATATTTATCCGAGCATTGAGGTATTGATAACTAAATGTGATTTAATTGTCATTAGCAATATGAATTTCATTCATATTATTAGGAGAGTTATCTGAGATAATTAGATGCGATTTAATCAGCAAAGATGTGAATAATGTGAGTGCAATTCATATTATTTGGGCACACGAGAGTAGAGATCCAAGATGAGTAAATATGATTTAATTATCATGGATATGAATAATGTCATAGAACTATCCATATTATTCAAGTATATTATAAATATGATTTATAATATATTAAAGACAACATATAGTGATTTATATTTGTTAATTAATTATTGATGTGAATTGGATTCGCATTAAATGATTAATTGAAAATATAATTACATTTTGTTTTGGGTTATGAATGAGATTCACATAATTACAATGGCATGGTTGATATTTTCCAAAAGATAATTTGGAATTATTTTACTTTGAAAATATTTTCGATAAGAGATCATGATATATCATGAGATAATGAGATCTCATGATACTTAGAGGACATAGATCTATTCCTCCTAAGAGGAGTGGATGGCCGCTACTCTCCATGTGGAAAGGAGTGGTCGTCCCCCTTTTGTAGGGAAAGAGGTTAGTCTCCTCATTATCCTATCTCTAGTCAAAGGTGATTTAATTTGAAATTAATTTTCTTGATTTATCAATATAAATTAATTTAAATTAAATTATTCGTTGTTATGTTTTTATAACAACATCTTAGCCATTGAAACAAACATAAATCAATCACAACCATTGATTTTGTGTTGTCCATGGATCCCAAAACCCTATATAAGAAGAGGAAATCCTTGATCTTTGAGTTACAATTTTACAACGACATATGCTCTCTCCCTCTCTCTCTCTACACACCAAATGCTCTCTCCCTCTCTCTCTCTTGTGGTCGTCCACCATGGAGCCCATGAGAGAGACGTCATTGCCACAACATCGTCGTTATGTTGCCGGAGTGTTTTCTCATGGATCTCTATATCCTTAGATGCACTTCGCTCGTGAAGAAGACTTCAGATCTCATGTGATGAGATCAGGAGATTCACCGATTAGATCATCAATATGGATTGCGAGAAGGACGCGTCTCATCAACGCGTTCGCAAGCGTCTCCTCCGTCGAATCGGACTTGAGACAGGAGGCCTCTTAGTTTAGAGACTCGATCACAACCACACTTTAAGATTTAAACTTTATACATAATTTTTATTTAGATGAAATGGTCTGAGAAAGGTTCTTGGATCATGTGGTCTCATCGTATTAAATTTTTAAATTCCACTGCATCGAGCAACTAGTGCGATTAGTCTCTCCCGATAACATACGATGCGATCATCACGCTTTTGTGATGCGTTTGAGGATCTCCCCATATCCTTCAAGTGGTATCAGAGTCGTGTTGGAGGTTTTGTATTGGATCCATAAATCGAAGAAGATTTGGGCTCGTTAGGGTTCGTGAAGATTTTAGCATTTCAATTTTTCGCAGCCCTATTTTGTGATATTTTTTCGACCCTGTAAAAATTTTAAACATGAATCTATCACATGAATATTGTTACTCATTAAATAAGGAAAACGTGGAATTTGAGTTTGCGTGATTTGGAATCTGATAACTAAAGATATGATCATTTTAATGAACCTATATCCACTGTTTTGGGGATGGCGAATCATGGTGTAATTAATGAGTTAGTTACTATTTTGACATGCCTAGAAATTCATAATAATCACTTGTAATCTGTTTTAGATTAAATTAGCAAAATTTAGAAACTGATTTTACAAAATTTAGATTTTAAGTGAATAAGATATGCTAATTTTAGTAAGTGAGGGTACCTGTTGGAAATTGCATACTTGATCATGTTATTGTCATTTAATTTTTATAGAAATTAATGGTTAATTTCTTGAGATAATTATTGATAAATATTTGTGAAATATTTAAACATGATAATTATTTATTTAAATGACATTGCTTTAACCAATAAATAATTAGATTTGATCTAGATCACAAATTGGTTACAACACTTTCCAACAAACATGTTGCTTGAATAGGTTTGGGGATTTGTTTAGAAAATCTTCTTATAATGTTAATCAAAATGATTTTGATTATTACTATATGGTATAATTTAGGTTGAAAAACTGATGATCATCTCAATTAGAAAGTGATTGACTTGGCATTATTTTTTCCTAAGGCGGATATGGTGTCTAGTCGGGGAGCGTTGGGGTAGCAGGTTGCACCGTGTAAGGTCTGTCCCACTCCTGTCGTTACTAGCCATGACAACTATAGGGAATGAATAATGCTTGAGAGATCATGATGTATTTTTCTAATTATTAAAATTCGAAATAATATGTATTTGAGATAATATCATATTTCAAGTAACAATTAAAAAATATTTGTTGGATATTAATTGGATCATTAATTTAATATGATTAGATTAATTGGAATCCAATTAAAATTAAAACACTCTATTATGAATAGAGTTTTTATTTACCTTGGAAGAATTAATCATAATGAATATGATTCGTAATGATTAATTAGATTTTGAATATGAGATGGAGGATCACATAAGTGACATCCATGGTCTCCCATCAAGGTGAAGGGTTCCGTCGTCAGGGATTGTATGTAGGAGACGCATGTCCGAAGTGACAACTAATGTATACAGACGCATCTAGATCGGGCTCTTTGCTTCTTTAAAGAGTAAGGTTGTATACGTAGTGGCTCCAAAATCAGGTCCTCATATTATTGGGGCGATATTGGATTGTGTATAGCAAGTTCTAATCCTGTTGACGGTTGGTTCAATTAACAACGGGTCAACATTGCCTTAGGGGTGATGAGCCCAGTTGTTAAAGACCGAATTGGGAAATGCAAGTTGGACTTGCAAGGTGGAATGTGTTCGCGCTTCTTTTTAACTGAGTTACATGTTCTCATATTATTGAGATGTGATAAAGATAAGAAAGGAGATCCCAGATCCTTCTTGAGATATAATGGTAAGTATATCTCTTGCATTGAAAGTGATAAAGGGAATGAACTTTCAATGTGGATAAGGCAAGACAACTTTGATATAACATTCCTAAATCAAAGTGAAATATGTGTATATATATATATATATATTTATGCAAATTTCTTATTTCAGATAATCCTTCATTAATCCCACTCAGTACTATACTCAATAATAACCGGTAAAATATCATGGATTGGATCCATGATCAAGATATTGTACTTGCAGTTGGACACATAATGTATGTGGTTGCAATGTGCAAGTTTCCTCATAATAATGAGGACTGACAATTAAATGGAGAATAGGTCTACAACCTTATGGTTTGTATGTCTCTATAGTCTTGATCTCTCATCGAATGTACTTTGGAAGTGACATGTCGATGATGATCGTAGTTGTCAAACAATCCTTATAAAATCTAAGAAGATGTTCAAGCATACATATGTGCTTTCGACATATAATTATAAATGACATGGTTCACTGCATCATGCAGAATGGTGGCTCTATAAGAGATTATGTATTCAAATGTTTGAGTACCTACCTAAACCTAATTCTTTAAGAGTTAAGATGCATGTAGATATGATGAGTGTCATCATTCTACTATCTATACTCTAGTCATTCATGAAGCTTCATAATATTCATATTGTAAGAATTGAATGAGGCATGTATAAATATTGAAGTACTCTTATATTGAAATCTTTTTGAATTCAACATAAAAGATCCTTTGTCTTAAGCAATGGTTGTGTATAGATGAAAGGAGCACAGTGGAAGCATGGGTCGGACCCAAGTTAGAAGGAAAGTCAAAGAGTTGATTGTACTTCTATGATTTCCTTACATATGGCATCCAAAGAGTTGGATGAATGGTGATACTGCAACAACTGACGTGTTGATAGTATGACTATCAAGTCTATATAGGTCCTTAGAGAAGGACTCAGATAGAGCTTCGGAAAAATCTACATTTAGTCATTGACATTGACTTCCTTATTTGATAAGACCAAAGTCTAATAATTGTATCTCATTCTTCTAATAACACCTGCAATTGGTTGCACATATTTTAGAAGACTAGAAAATTTGATCTTAAGGTTTAAATATTCATCCACATGGATATTGATGCAATTGTTGCAACAATCTATAGTGGATGAATAGATTTCATAATTCAGTGGGAAAGCCTCTAGTCTTAAAGAATGTCTCTATGACGTGGATTTTAGAATATACTCATAGTTTATATAAACATGAATTCTGAGATAGACCTGTCATAAAGAGTTATGATGGATATATTTCAGATAGTAATCTGGCATCTAGAGGACTCTACTAAATTAGAAATTAATGAATTATTCATTAATGTTTCTAAATACTGAAAATTAAACCTTATAAGATTGATAGGAGGATGAAGATCATTTAACAATGATGTAGCATTGAGTTTTGGACATATGTCTGTTGATAAGATCAATAGACTAGTAAGAGATGAAACTTTATATTTTCTAAAGGTTCAAAACTTACGTATTCACGAATAGAGATTCAAAGTAAAATGTCTAATGCACCTTTCTCTGGAAATGGTGTTAGATGCCAATGTATTCAAGATCTCATACATATTGATGTATGTGAATCATCTATATCATAATAAACATTGATGATATGTGATATTATTTGATGATTATTAGTGATATGAGATTTATTCCCTTCACTTTAGAAACCTTTGAAATGTTCAAAGATTTCATGATTTTGGTTTAGAACCAAAGTTTGAAGGAAGATGAAATGAATTGGATCTAATCAAGGTAATTTGTACCTATTAGATGAATTCAAGGAATACCTTATAGAGATATGAATATCATTCCTATCTCACTCCTCCTGATACACCTAAACTCAATGGAGTTGTAGGGAGATACAATTGATCGTGTGTGATATGATTTGATCAATGATTAACATCAACATAATTACCTTTTAATTTCCAGGGTATGTATGTAGTAGAGACTACAATATATATCCTTATAAGGTTCCATGCTAGTATGCTGAAATTATGCACCAGAGAGTGCTACTTCATTAGAAAAATAAATGATGGTATTGGATACCTACTTTATGACCTTGGATTCTTAAAAGATTTCATATCTGAGAATGTGATTCTTAGAGGATGACTCTTTTGAGAATTAAGATGAAAATGAAGTAAGGAACTCATTTAATCTTGAGAAGATAATGAGGCTCCTAAATCGGAAACTAAAAGGATAATTAAAGATGAAACACTCATACCTCTTCAAATGAGTTTGAGGATGGAATCCATATGTCAGAGAAATCCGATAATGATCGAACTTCATGTGATGATGCTTCTAAAGATCATGTCATGGAAAGATGGATGTTAGCAATAAAGTCTAAAGTAGACTTCATATGCAAGTGTTGTACATGGACCCTTCCATGATCCGCCTATAAGGGTAAAACCAATCAGGTATAAATGGATCTTTCATAGAAAGAGGGAACCTGATGAGAAGGTAGAGACCTTAAAAGCACGGCTTGTATCCTCAAGATACACACCGAAGAGAAGACATTCCTTGCAATGAGACTTGCTCTTCAGTGACCTTTCTTAAACCCATCAAAAATATTACTAAATATAGCTACACAGGTTGACTATGACATCTTCAAGATGTAAGTCAATATTGCATTCCTCTATGAATACCTCTCCGAGGTTATTCATATGAAATAGCCCCAAGGCTTCATAGTTGTGGAAAGAAAGTTGTGCAAGCTGAATAACTCCATCAGTGGACTCGAATAAGCTTCTTGTAGTTGGAACATAAGATTTGATGAAATTATAAGTGTTATGATTTCAGATAGAATCTTGATGAACCATGTGAAGCTTAGTGGGGGTGTCATTGTGTTCGATGTGCTAAATGTAGATGATATCCTAATCATTTGGAATGATATAATGATGCTAATAAGTGTTTTACAAACTAGCATTCCATACCTCGAGATATGATCTCAAGGAAACCTCTTAAGATCTTAATTCTGAAAGTGTTCATTAGCAAAGAAAAGAGGGCATTGGAACCGTCGCATTAGTGGTACACCTTGGACATATTCCATTCTTGGGAAATTCCAAGGAGGTCTTCTTTTCTTTAAGACGTGATATTGAACTGTCTGAAGGGGTAGCACCTCAAAGAATTGAGGAAGTGAATGCTAAAACCGATTACCCTTGTGCATCAGTTACGAGAAGCCGAGTGTATTCTATATATATGTACAAAAGCCAGATGTCTTCCATGTAGTGGGAGTAGTAAACTGTTACTAATCCTACTATGGAAATAAAATACTTAATTGCACTAATAACAATATCTTCATAGATGACAAGACTTTGGAGATAGTGATCTCTAAGTCTTATCTTCGAAGGCTTAAGATGGAGATCTAAAAGCTCTTAACTGTGGATACCTTAGGATATAGATATCTTCGGGAATAAGGGTATTATGATAAGGATAATGAAAATTACATATTGGTTATGATAATTATTGAGCTGTAGCGTCAAGGATATTGTAACTGACAAAATTGGTTATTGGTTGCATAAGATGCAACATTTGCGTCGGATGCAGGCACTATTACTGGGGATATGCAAGTGTCGTAAAAGGACTTGGCATAGTCTCTCGGGAACAGAGTACCTGATCAGCTTACCTAGCTATTTTTCTAAATAGCCTATAATTGTCACATGAGTGCAGGTTTAAATGATTAACCCATTAATGGCTCTTTGGGCTAGTGGGAGATTGTTGGACATGCAAGCTCACGACGAGCCATTGTGCAATAAATGTTATTGCAAATATCATTCCCTGATCTGGAATGAAGAATAACTAATTTCCATAATATGTCCCTTAGTACAATTAGGGTTAATGTACCGTGGCCACCTTAATGATCATACAGTTGTTGATTCAATTATTGAATCATAAAATCTGGTGCTTGGATGAATATCTAAAGAATTAGATTGAGTACTCATCAAACACCGTCAAAATGATTGTTAAGAGATGATCTCCAGACTAAGTAGGAGATGGCAATCCTTTCTAATTTGGTGGATATCTGACCGACATCTTGATGCAGGTCCTCTGCATGGGAATAGAGATTCAGAGGTGTCGGATTAGTTAGGTCAAAGAGTTGACTTAACGAGATAAAGATAACCAAAGACCTACGACGTATGCTATCACGATATAGACACACATCCTCTGACCGGAGACAGATGTATTACTATATGTTTGAATATGTACATTTGGAAGACCAATAGGTTGATGACCTAACCAAGGCCTATACACCGGCGCGCTGGTGTGCATGCAAGGGCATATGAGTAATACGATCGTTCAAAGGGATCATACATGTTCATTGCTGAACCGGAAGACATGAGCTCACTCATGAGATATTGGGAAGAATAAAATTCCAAGCGTGGTCATCTCGCTTTGGAAGATTGACTGCATTTTTATGGTTTGATATATGCTTTTGGAAATTATATGATCAACACCTAGGTATCATATATGCTTTTGGAAAGTATAGTGATCGATACCGACTCCCAGTGATCGAATGAGAACCTTAATGATAAAATCCTGAAGGAGACAGTCTAAAAGAGATCTAAAACTTCGGATTTGTTCTGGGTCTTCCATTATGCATGATGTACGGGTATTAGGAATACCTGAGGGTGATGTGATCATAAACGATTGTATAACCATGATGCGTCCATTCTGAGGGAGTGATAAAATAGGTCTGGATTTTAATGACTCCTCTCATAAAGAAGTAATTTGATCTTAGTCCAAATGTTGGACATTGAACTGAATGTGATTCAGATGTAATGAGAAGATTAGATTTACGATCTTGATTTAATCAAGTATCTATGGGAGGTCTGCAAGATCTGGATTTGAGATGTGATCTCAATATCCAAGTCACTATACTTGGAAAAATACAATCGTCATGTCCTTATCTCCAAGTATTCGTGGAGAAATCGCATTATCCTTGAAAGAGTTCACGGATAATTTCATTGTTGTTATATATTTATCCGAGCATTGAGATATTGACAATTAAATGTGATTTAATTGTCATTAGTAATATGAATTTGATTCATATTATTAGGAGAGTCATATGAGATAATTAGATGTGATTTAATTATCAAATATGTAAATAACATGAATGTAATTCATATTATTTGGGCACATGAGAATAGAGATCCAAGATGATTAAATATGACTTAATTATCATGGATATAAATAATGTGGATAGAACTATCCATATTATTCAGGTATATAATAAATATGATTTATAATATATTAAAGAGAGCATATAGTGATTTATATTTGTTAATTAATTATTGATGTGAATTGGATTCACATTAAATGATTAATTGAAAATATAATTATATTTTATTTTGGGTTGCGAATGAGATTCACATAATTAAAATGGCATGGTTGATATTTTTCACAAGATAATTTGAAATTATTTTTTGTGAAAATGTTTTCGACAAGAGATCATGATATATCATGAGATAATGAGATCTCATGATAATTAGAGGAGATAGGCCTATTCCTCCTAAGAGGAGTGGACGGCCACTACTCTCCATATGGAGAGGAGTGGCCGTCCCCCCTTTTGTTGGGAAAGAGGTTAGTCTCCTCATTATCCTATCTCTAGTCAAAGGTGATTTAATTTGAAATTAATTTTATTGAGTTATCAATATAAATTAAATTAAATTAAATTATTCCTTGTTGTGTTATTATAACAGTATCTTAACTATTGAAACAAACACAAATCAATCTCAACCAATTATTTTGTGTTGTCCGTGAATTGAGATCCATGGATCCCAAAAACCTATATAAGAAGAGGCAACCCTTGCTCTTTGAGTTACAAGTTTACAACGACATATGCTCTCTCCCTCTCTCTCTCTCTCTCTACATGCTAAATTCTCTCTGCCTCTCTCTTATGTCCGTCCACCATCGAGCCCTAAAGAGAGTCGTCATTGTTGCAGCATCGTCGTTATGATGCCCAAGTGTTTGCTCCAGGATCTCTGTCTCCTTCGATGTGCTTCACTCGTGAAGAAGATGTTGGATCTCATGTGACGAGATCAGGAGATTCACCGCTTGGATCATCAACATGGATTGCAAGAAGGACGCATCTCATCAACGCGTTTGCAAGCGTCTCCTCCGTCGGATCGGACTTGAGACAGGAGGTCTCTTAGTTTAGAGACTTGATCGCAACCATGCTTCAAGAGGTAAACCTTATACCTAATTGTGGTTTAGATAGAATGATCCGAGAAAGGTTCTTGGATCATGTGGTTTCATTACATCAAATTTCAAATTCTGTTGCATCGAGCAACTAGTCGACTAGTCACTCCCGATCGCATAAGATGCGATCATCACGCTTCTGTGATGCATTTGAGGATCTCCCTATATCCTTCATTAAATTGTTGTTTTGATACAACATGGTTCCACTAATAATATAAATTATAAAATAACTATAATGAAGACGTGGGTCGATTATGGTCAAACCGGATTTCCACGGGTTGGGGAGGGCACAAGCCCATCCCATATATGTTTGGGTTCAAGTCAGATTCGACCTTTTGCGGGTCGAGTCAGTGTTGATTTCAGACCGATCATACCACATGATCCACCCTATACATCGATATCCATTTCAAAATATCAATACGGATTTAGATACATCTATTAAATTAAATTTAAGATAACATGTTATATTTCTCCTAATAGTTCTATCAAATCTGATTGATTTCGTATATGTTTTAATGCATTATCTTACATTTTTCATATTTATCAATATATGTATTCATAATCATATCCTTATTATAAAATGTATACCAATAACACAATAATTATATTTGTGCCATATTTAACTTTTTTGCATTTTTTGAATTAAAGGACAAGTGAAAGCTTCTAATAGGGTACCTGCGGGTACCCGTTATGCCACATGAATATTTTGAATGGGGCATGGGTCAAGACAAAGCACGTACCCGATCTGGTATTTTCAAATATGTACCCGTGAGTTTAGGGTCAATATGTATAGGTCAAGCTGAGTACGCGCTTTACCCAGGTTTTTTGAACAGCCCTAATCCACATGCCTCCACCATCGTTGTGCATGCATACCAAATTAAATCATTTAAAAATCTAGAAAGGCAATGGACTTTGAATGGTCGAACTTGGAGGATGATTGTGAGACTAGTATAACTAAGGTTTTTGTTGATATCTATGATTAGACCTGGTCAAAGTGCATACAAGGTTGGGACATGGGCCGGGTCGAATGGGTCGAGGTTCTAGAATTCTTTGTCCAAAGCCCAACCTGACTTGTCCCATGGGTCATACTTCAAGGCCCAAGCCCGACCCATGTCTAGGCGGGATAGGGTGGGCCAGTCCATGGGTCGAATGCAAAGTATTTTTTTCTCATTTTTAATCTAATGTATAGAGATAAATAAAGTTTTTGAACAACAATTTATTATTGTAAATCTAAGTTATCATAATATGTGTTGCTTGACATGTAAACTATAAAAAATGATATAATATTGATAATGTAAAATAAAAACTTGAAGTATATTCTATTAGATGTATGTAAATTGTAATTTTTAAATATATTTTTTATATTTGTGGGCTGGGATGGACTTTGTGGTACTTGTCCATGGCCTGCCCAATTAACGAGCGGGCCAAAGAGCGGGCCGGACCAGACTGACCCATTCTTGAAATCTCTTGGCCCGAACCCAACCCATGAGCAGGTTGGGCAGGAAGCCCCCCGTCCCATTGGCCCGGTCTATCCACCATCGGGACCGGGAGCATTCGCCTGTTGTAACTTAGGTGTTGCTTCGGGTGGAGAATGGACGACTCGGATAGGGGGTGTCGTCCATTCTCCACCCGACGCATTCCCTGCACTACAATAGGGGGAAGACACCACAAAGTGTTCACAGGGTGGGTACCTGACCCGTTCGCACGTTGACTCGCCCCATCCCACCTCATTATAATCGGGTCACGGGTCGATCCAACTTGTTCAATCGGGTACCCATATCTAAGGGGTGCCCGGTTCATTTGAATGGGTAACGGGTACCCACGGGTACCTGCGGAATATCTTTTCAAAGAAAAATAATGATTTCCACATCATCCACCAATTTATATTTATAGGAATAACGTGTCATTAAATTGAACAAGTTATTTATAAAACCAATCATCATATTCTTGTACTATTCAATTATTTTAAATAGATGTCAAAAATGTGATGGATCTAGACATTGAAATCAAAAAAAATAAAATTATCCACGTATTAGATTACTTACATCCCTAGCTAAGAGGGGATTAATTAGACATTAGACAATGGGTTAATTGCATGAGCATTCAATTGAAACATGGATATGTATGCTCGATTATCCAATTCATTGTCGTATCCGTTTATTCATAATGTATAGTGAAAATGTTTAATTGAAATATTATTAATTTTTTCCAAGGTAAAGTTATTTATACTCATGAATGTGTAGCCTCGTATCCGATTTATCAACGTATCCATGGGTTATTTTTTTTTGCAAAAGTGCTCGATTTGATATCTTAAATTGTATTATTTAATATACAATGCCGTGTATATGATTTATACAATACCTCGTATATAATTTAATATACAATGCTTCGTAAAATTGTATTATTTAAATTATTTGTAATCACAAAAAGTGTAGACTCGTATTCGATTTATCACCTATCCGCCATCTTTCCCATTTAACCAATGTTACACTTTTTATTATCTAATGTCTTAAATTGTTGTTTGATACAACATGGTTCCATAATTAATATAAATTATAAAATAACTATAGTGGGGTTGTGGGTCGATTCCGATCAAACCGGATTTCCGTGAGTTGGGGAGGACCCAAGCCCGTCCCATTTGTATATTTGGGTTCAAGTCGGATTCAACCTTTTACAGGTCGAGTTAGTGCTTGTTTCAGACCGACCATTCCCCATGATCCACCCTATACATTTATATCCATTTCAAAATCGATACAGATTTAGATACGTCCATTTGAAATAAATTTAAGATAACCTATTATATTTCTTCTATTAGTTCTATCAAATTTGATTGATTTTATATTCATATCCGTTTTTAGTGCATGATCTTACATTTTCCATATTTATCGATATATGTATTCATAACCATATCCTTATTATGAAATGTATATCAATAACATGATAATATATTTGTGTCATATGTAACTTGTTTACATTATTTTGAATTAAAGGGCAAGTGGGAGCTTCCAATAGGGTACCTGCGGGTACCCGTTATACCATATGGATATTTTGAATGGGGCATAGGTCAAGACAAAGCAGGTACCCGATCTGGTATTTTCAAATGGGCACCAGTGAATTTAGGGCCAAAATGTATGGGTCAAGCTGGGTACCTGCTTGACCTGGATTTTTTGAGCTGCCCTAATCCACATGCCTCCACCATCATTATGCATGCATACTAAATTAAAATCATTTAAAAATCTAGGAAGGAAATGGGCTTCGAATGGTCGAACTTGGAGATGATTGTGAGGCTAATCATATGATTAAGGGTTTTTGTTGATATCCATGATTAGACCTGGCTAAAGTGCGGGCATGCTCGGGACATGGGTCTGGCCGAACAGTCCGGGGTTCTAAAATCCCTTGTCTAAGGCTCGTCCTGACCTATCCCATGGACCATACTTCAAAGCTTAAGCCTGGTCCCTGGGTCGAATGCAACTTTTTTTTCTCATTTTTAATCTAATTTATAGAGATAAATAATTTTTTTATCATCAATTAATCATTGCAAATCTAAGTTACCTTAATATGTGTTGTTTGACATGTAAGCTATAAAAATGATATAATATTGATAATTTAAAATAAAAACTTGAAGCATATTCTCTTAGATGTATGTAAATTGTAATTTTTAAATATATTTTTTATATTTGCGGGCTAGGCCGGGTTGGGCTTTGTGGCACGTGTCCACGGCCTGCCTAATTAACGAGCCAAAGAGCAGACCGGATCGGGTCGGCCCATTCTTGAAATCTCTTGGCCCGAGCAAGGCCCATGAGTGGGCTAGACGTGTCCCCCCCACCCCACAGTGATTATCATGTTGAGTGCAGAGTCAGAGTAAAGATCGATGGCACACGGGAGTGCAGAAATGATTTGGATCAGATCTGTTTTGATTGCCCTAGCTATTGAGGTGCTTCTTCCCATTCATCTCCAATGTGACAAGTAGCTCTTTTCATTTCCAAAAAGAACACCAAGCATGTCGAGGTCGACTGTCACTACACTCGTGGCATGATTTAGAAATGCTTTATTTCCACTTCTCATGTCAACTTCGGGGAATAGACCACGGATGTATTGACCAAGGCCCTCGCTAGAGGATCATTCCAAAAATGTTGTTACAAACTGAGCGTGATTGATATCTATGCTCCATCTTGTGTGGGAGTGTTGAGAAATTATTTATCTTTCCATATGTTTATGTATTTTATCTTATTTCAGTCTCAATTATGTAATTTTTCAAACATGTTTCTCCTCTTATATAAGAGAACTCTAGAGCCTCATATATAAACAATTCATTTATCTCTTTCCTCAAACTTGAAATGTGTTTATTAATTCTATTAACCTGAAGCTATTGTTAAGATTCTTATATCTCTTAGTCTTTATTTATATTTGTTTATTTTTCAGTCTATCTTATGTAATTTTTCCATAGAGCTTTTCTCCTATATAAGAGAGCTCCAGGGCTTTGTGGAGTATAACTTTCAAATTTCCTTTCACATGTTATCAGAGCGACGATCCTAGATCAGAGCTTGTGCCCTAGAGCCCTACCCCCACCAAAAACCCTAGCACGTGGCGCCCCAGGCGCCTGCACCGCCTGTGCGTCGTCCACTGCGCCTACACGTCGTCGCGTGCTGCCCATGCCGCTTGTGCATCGCCAACACCATCCACGCTCCTTCACGCCACCCTACCTCTTGTGTCGCACCAAGTGCGGCCTGCCCGATGCAAAGGGTCTAAGCTCAAGATGCCGCACTTGGGTAGAACCTATGAAGAAAACGACTCCAACAAAGCGAGTTGGGTGATACGCTAAACCTTATCGCCTGGATACATTCTTAGTCACTTGACATACTTTTGTAAGATATATATTAATACTGATGCAGCCACTTCGAGTGTTATTTCAAATGTTGGAATAAAAAAGATGTCTAGTGTGTGATCATGAAGTTAAAGATATCGTGAACACGATTTTCTAGTCAAACGTGAATCGGAGTACTTTAGGTTTTCATTTGAGAAGCATATAAGAAAAGAATCCATGGTTGTATGTTTATTATGTTCTTTGCACCATTTTAGACTCCTGCTAACATGTGATGGTGTTAATATAAGCATAACACTACTCATAAATGGGAAATCATTAAATGACTAACTGCACTGGTCGGATGGGGAACTTGGCGTGCGCTAGGGTATATATAACTGTAGGCATGTTTCACAGCACACATGCAAAGAGTGGGATTATGAATTTTATCAAGTAAAGGTCAAGTGTACAACTATTATGTATGCTTAAAAATAGAAAAATCATTGCATTTTGAAATGACATTTTTATTTCAATAAAGTGAATCTTTTTCAAATGAAGCATCTTTCAGTATTAATAAACTTACAATTTAATATATCACTAAGGTTATATTTTCAAATAAATCATTATTTTCAATAGAGATTTTTAATTTTTTGACAAATCTAACAATTTAAGCATCTTTAAATCCGTCCTAAAAAAACAAAATTATCAAGTGAAATTCTGAAACAAAAAAGTTCATAGTTATAAGGAAACAATAATTGCTTATTTTCAAGGAATACTATAACGGGAGAGATAAATGAACTTGAATATAATGTTATATCAAATTATAATTAAATATTTGATACTTTGAAAGTGATTGGATGAACTATATAAAATAAATTAAAATTGAGGGATGCAAGATTCGAACCTTGGTCTCCAAAATAAGAAGTATGTTACTCTACCACTTGACTTTTAAGTAACTTTGAATAGGTTTTTTTTCTTCTATTGCAGTTTTATGTTTTCTTTTAAAGGCATTGTGGTCCTTGGTATTTAAAAGCTCTTGTACACTTTTGTAGTTATACTTGTGTATCAAGTTCCCAGACATGGACATGATATACATAAGATCAAGGAGAATAGTCTAAATTATATACTATTTTTATTTCTCCTAGTGTATATTATTTTGAATGTTAATCTTATGTGCATAAGCATGATTTATTGAGTATGAAATATCCACTACAACAAAATTGAGCTATAGTGACGGTTTTTCAAAATCCGTCACTAAATTAGTCGTTGTTAAATATATAATGACGATATTATTCATTGCGAAATAGGTTTTCGTACTCAAAATTAGCGACAAATATCATATCTATCGTTATATCATTAGCAACGGTCCATATAACGACGCTTATCCATTGTTATTTTTCAAAATATCAACTAATCATCACTATTTTTTTAGTTCAAAATTTAGCGATGATCAATTAGAAGTTTGAAAAATAGCAACAAATAAGCGTCGCTACGTTGACCGTTGCTAATAATATGACAACATATCTGATATTCGTCACTAACTTTGAGTACGCAAAATCATTTCGTAACTAATAATATCGTCGTTATATATTTAGCAACAGCTAATTAAGTGACGAATTTTGAAAAAATCGTCACTATAACTTAATTTTTTTTAGTGATCATGGGAAAGTTGGATCGTCCATCTGACGCCATGTCTCGATAGCATGAGGGTGGCGTGTCAAAACTTTATCCTCGTCGTCATATTTACCATGATCAGCAATTCAACTACTTTGATATATGCCCGATCTTATGACCTTGAAGCTTGACTCAATGTCAGCCATCTTGATGGAGTTAGTCGATTAGAGGACATGGCAAAAACAATCACATGACATGTACACGTCATTATACAAATCATGGTTTGTTAAGTGAAATCCCGCACACCCATACTAGGGTCATCCATTTAGGAAGTACTTATGTTGCATGGGTGGAATGGTGCATCCTTCGTGTAAATGATCGAACTACGCACCACTAAGATTATCGATCCTAAAAATGAGTATGTGTATGTGTAAATATATGTGTAGATGTTTGTAACTAAACGGAAAATTGGATTATGGTTTCCCTGTGTGAATTATTGTATACGTAAATAGATGCATGTATACTCTATAATGTTTGTGAAGAAGTTGTCGGATTATTTAATGGGATTTTTACATTCATAACCTTGAGTAATTTCGTAATAACATTCATAACCTTGCATAATCGTGAATTACATGAGAAACCCCGAGTAATGCTTAACTCTTATATGACATAACCCTGTGTTCTGCTCCGTTTGGGATGCCCGTTATATTTGATGGTTTCCGTTAAAAAAGACAAAACTGTCCCTATTGTTCACGCTTATTTGCAAAACATACCAACGTTCTCATGTCTCCTCCGGCATCGACGCCCTCCCCTCTCCCACTGCCGAGCACCACCTCCTCCCTTGCTTTGAAGCATGCATCGAACCCTCACCCCCCTCCCCCGCCCCGTCGAATTCATCCCCTTCGCCCACTCCCATCCGCCCACTCGAATCAACATATGCCACCCACTTGAATTCATGGCCCTCGCCCTCGTCGATCTCCCTCCGCAAACCGATCACCTGCTGAAAGCTCATCCCCTCCTGGTAAGAGGAGAAGGTGTTCTTAGGATTGTTGGTGTCGAAGGCATAGGAGGTGAAGATGTCATTTGGGTTGGTGGCGGACTCGCCGTAGTTGGAGAAGGTGGAGCCTATGACGTTGGAGTTCTTGCCATAGCTCAAGAAGGTGGTGGGGGTCGTTGTGGAGCTCTTGCCGTAGCCGGAGAAGGACTGGTTGCCGATGTTTGAATCGTCTGAGTAGACAGAGAAGGTCTGGAGGTGGTCGCGGGCCCTTGCGCTGTAGTTGGAGGACTTTGTCGTAGGCGGTGAAGTCACCGTGGCTAGCGGTGGCGGTGGTGGCATAGGAGGTGAAGTTGGCGGTGACCACGTTGCCGTTGGGGACATTGAAAGCAAAGCGATCATCGTGGGAGGTGGAGTCGTGACTGTAGTGGCGTAAGGTGTCGAGGGGAATGTTCTCGTCCTCGGAATAGTTCTTGAAAGAGTTGAGCCTGTCGGTCTCGGCGGTGCCGTAGTTGGTGAAGTTGGAGAACTCGTAGGAGGTGAAGGTGTCGGAGGAGCCCTTGCGATTGAGCTCCGAGTTGAGGTCGTGGAAGCATAGGAGGTAGGCGACGGAGCAGAATGGGCGAAGCCGCTGTAGGAGGGAGCCACTGGCAGTGAGACGCTCGTAGAGGCCAGCATCACAAGCGGAGAGTGGAGAGGCCTTGAGAGGAGGAAAGTCGGCTTTGGGAGGGATTGTTGGGTATCTCGCCGTAGTTGGGGGGGGGGGTGGTTAAAGTAACAGAAGGTTATGGGTGCAAGAAGACACACTTACTCAAGGTGCTAAGTGTAATTCACGATTATGAAAGGTTATGAATGTTATTACGAAATTACTCAAGGTTATGGATGCAAAAATCTCTTATTTAATTTGTATTTTTTCATGTATATATGTATGTGCATGCATTAAGAAGGTGCATGGAATATGCATGTGTATCTACTTTCCATTTTTTTATAATTAGATATCCTTCCACGTGTACGCTAAATCCAATAAACTTATGGATTATTAGAAATGAGAGGATATTAATGATTTTCCCTTCATTTTAGTACATTCGACTACATCGTTGATATCATTATCCCATTTGGCTTTTGATACATACCATGTTTTTGAGTTGGTGCCATGTCATATGAAAATAATCGACCTTAAAACTTTTGTTAGATTAAATAGAATACTTTCCTAATCTTGTTAATTAACTCATCAAATGCTATCTCCACATGATACCAATCGATATCACGTGCCGTTTACCGTTTCCAGCTTCAGAATAGATCAAATCACACAATAAAAATACTATGGTGCCTTTCCAAGAGAATTAAATCACACTAATATTCACAAAAAAAAATATGTTTTTGAAATGTAAATAGACAAAACCCACATTTTCTATACATCTAAAACCCTAACACACGTAACATGTGCATGACCACCATAAGAATCAAGCAGTACCATTGTTTACATTTCGTGGGCCATAGGAAAAGGAAAAAATGGCCCTAATAAGTAATTCTGATGAACAATGTATCCTTATATAGTTCTATTAAATTTTGAATATTAGCATTGAGTTGTTCACTGAAAATTTAACTCTATAAGGGTCCACTATCAATGATTTATTTTATCAAAATTCGATTCCATAACGACCCATTTTTCAACGAGTTATTTCATAGAAAAAATTAGTTCTATAAAGGCTCAGTTTTCGATGAATTGTTTTACTAAAATATGATTGCACGAGGCTCCATTATCGAAATTATTTAACATATAAAAATAAAAATAGACCCCTAAAATTGATAAGTCCTAGACCGTTACACTCGGAAACTACCATCAAGAACGACCCTTGAATCGAGTACCAACAAAAGCTTGTGCAAAGGCAATATGATTATCTTCTTTTTAAGTCTCCTTCTCAAAAAATATATATTTTTAAGTGGTAACTTGATACGTCTTATTTTTTAATGATGTACAAGTGCACAAGCTATTCATGAAACCTTGAAATTTGTGAAAAAACTTTTAAATATCACACCAATCCAAACACGTTATGCAACTCACCTCATGAAAAAGTCAAACATTTTATACTTCCCTCATGGAAGTCAAATATTTTTATTGTGCAGAAATGGTATACTACTTGTCAGTTGTCAATGAATGAAGGTTGAATTGCTTTTGGTATAAGAGAAGAAAAAGACAAATTTCCATTAGTAGGTTCTTTGCTTCAGATGGTTTGCAATATCCCACAAGCCTAATCATCATACAGAACAGCTTCTCTTTACATTTCGGCCACACAATACCGCACTCAAGCGAGCAAAATCGTGATTAGAAGCAGCAGCCCATACGGAAAAACCTCATCCAACGGCCATCGTCCTTCCCGAAGCTCCCATCCGACGGTCTTCCCTCCTCCGATCATAACGGATCACCTAACCTCTCGCACGTGTCCCTCACGATCAAAACCCCTCCCCGCCCCCGCTCTCTCCCACACGTAACGCCATTTATTTTCCTCCTCGCGCTCCCGCGATCGATCCTCTCTCCCCCCGATGGCCGCGAGGAGGATCGCGATCTCCATCTTCGCGGCGGCGGCGATCGCGGCGGCGATCGCGATTGAGGTCGCCATCGCGCGACCGGACAAGGAGACGATGGCGAGGTTCTGGGGCAACCTCACCGGCGACCCGTCGCCGCCTCCTCCCGGCGACCGGAGCATCGCTGATATCTTCGGGAAGGTCCTCGAGAACGAGTTCAAGGAAAACGACGCCCCCGAAGGTACGCCTCTCCAATCGCTCGTTCGGATTCCGTGTTTTTTTTGTGGGCTTCGTGGATGTTATTGGCGTGTTTGACTTAAAACTAGATGTATGCTTAAAAAATGGAGTATTTTGGTGCCCGGTGCTTTGGATGTGCTCGTAGTGAAGCTATGGACGAGTGATAGGCTGTGCGGTTATCTTCGTTAAAACCCTGCGGTATTTTCCATGTCTTTCGTACTAGCTAAATGAATCCCTTTGATCATTAGATCGAGATGAGCTTAATCGTTACATCAGTTAATGCTGTGGATATCTTCATCAAAAGGCTTGCAATATTGTCCACGTCCTTCGTACCTGATAGTTGCATCCTTTTGATCGTTAGATCGAGCTGAGCTTAGACGCCACATCAGTTGAAACGTACTTACTAACTGCATCCCTTTGATCACTAGATTGAACCGGGCTTAGTCGTTACTTCAGTTAATGCCGTGGTTATCTTTGTTCCACGTCTTTTATACCTGCTAAATGCATCCCTTTGATCACTAGATCGAGCTGAGCTTAGTTGTTACATTAGTTAAAAGTGTTTTATATTTGTTGTTATCAAAATATTAATCATGCATTTTGATATTTCCCGATGCTTGTATGATGCAATCAAAATGAACAATGAATGAAATGACGTTCCTATCAATTAGACTAAAGAATAAAATGACGAAAACGCACAAAATGATATGTGGTACGCGAAAATCAGCAACAAGAGTCGTCAAGGTACTCGTATCTTAGCACCGATTTCATTCACAATTTAGGGCAATTAAGTAGTTACTGAATTAGAGGAAACAAATCACGATGTTGCAGGTTTTTGAATCTCAATTAATCACCAATTTAAACAGCGATATATCAACCCACAATGCTAATTTTGTACGGTGGAAAAATATATGAAAAAATACGCTCGTACCACAACCAACAAGAGGAAACGTGCACACTTCAGATCTGGTCGGCGTTGTCTCGAGGTTTGTGGAGCTTGCTGCAGCGCGGGGAGGCTCGAAACGCGACACAGGACGACGGGGAGGTGGTTGGCCTTCGGCTGGGTGGCACCCACGGCAACGGGCGAGGGGAGGGGGAGAGGTTACGGTCACAAAGGTAAGGAGATGGGTGGCAGTACAGGGAGGGGAAAACTGTGGCGGTTCAAGGGGGTAGACGGGGCTGGAGTGACGCGGGAAGGGGAAGAAAGATGGCAGCGGCGGCGATGGGCGCTGGCGGGCCGAGTTGGGGCGCCACCGAGTCGGGGAGAGGCGCGGCGACAGCTGAGGTTGGAGAGGAGCGGTGCGGCGGGCTGGCGAGGAGCGAGGCGAAGGGGAGGAGGGACGTGGAGCCGGGGAGAGAGGCGAGAGGGAGAGGGAGGCGGCGAGAAGGGCGGAATCGGGAGGGAGGAGGGGAGAAGGGGGCGGCACTGGGTAGGGTTTTGGGAGGTGGCGCACGGGAGAGGAAGAAGAGCCGGGGGAGGAGGGAGGGATTTCGAGAGAGGGAGAGGGTGAGAAGGCGGCGGGGTTGGGAAGAGAGAGAGAGAGAGAACCGAGAGTGGGAGGATTAGGGTTGGGAAAAAATATTCAATTTCAACTTTTTTTAACCCAATACAAAGGGAGCCCTTTATAGAGGCTACTCCCCCTCAAAATAAGCAACAAATCCCTAAAATTAGGGAAAAAGAAAACAAAAGGGAAAGGATAAAAAAAGGCCTTTTATAATGAGCCTCTTACATGGGAAATAAAATAAATAAAAACAAATGGTAAATAACATGCTCAAAATAAATGTTCACAAAATTGTTATCATGCTGCATCAACTCTCCCCTGCTGAAAAGAATCTCGCTCCGTCGAGATGGCATCGTGGAAATTCTGAAGTATATCGGGGCGGAGTTGTTGGAGTTCATCCTCGTCAATCCAGGTGCAATCGGTAAAAGGTCGTCCCTTCCATTTGACTAGATATCGTCGGAAGAGACCACGTCTAGTCGTCGTATCTCGGATGTCTGCAGTATCTTCAATCTGCTCAGCATCGGTTGCGGCTGGCGGTTGACGCGTATCATCATCAGGAACCTCTGGTGCGGTGGCATCTGTCTGTTCATCTCCATGATATAGGAAGAGATCTGATACATTAAAGACTGGCGAAGTCTGGACGTCTGGCGGCAGATCAAGTAGATAAGCATTGGGCCCAATCCTTTTGAGGACTCGGAATGGACCATTCTTTCGTTCACTCAATTTTTGGTGGACTCTCAAAGGAAACCTCTCTCTTTTAAGGTGGACCATCACTAATTCTCCAACTCTGAACTCGCTCTCTCTTCGGTGTAGGTTGGCTTGAGTTTGGTATTTCTGGGTCATGGATTGGAGTTTGGCTCGGATTTCCGTATGGAGGTGGGTTAGGTGTTCGACCAGATCCTCAGCAGCTGCACTACTTCTCCCTTGCATGGTTGTGGGTTTTAGGTCAAGAAATTGGGGAAGTGGAAAGCCGTACACACTCTCAAAGGGCGATTTTCCGATGGACCTATTAGTGGAACTGTTATATGCGAATTCAGCTTGGGGAAGAATTAGATCCCATTTGGACGGAGAGTCCCCTGCAAGACATCGCAATAAATTTCCTAATGATCTGTTAACTACTTCAGTTTGCCCATCTGTTTGTGGATGATAAGCGGTGCTATATTGCAGACGAGTACCAAGACGAGACCAAAGCGTGCGCCAAAAGTGACTCAAAAACCGAGTATCATGATCCGAAGTAAAAGAACGAGGAACACCATGCAAACGAACGACATCACGAAAGAACAGATCAGCGACATGAGATGCATCTGAGGTTTTTCTACATGCAATGAAATGTGCCATTTTAGAGAATCTATCCACAACCACAAAAATAGAGTCGACTTTTCGCACAGTGAGGGGTAAGCCTAGCACAAAATCCATGGTGATATCTTCCCAGGGTCGTAGAGGAACGGGCAGGGGTGTGTACAGTCCAGTGTTCTGCCGGTGGCCTTTGAATCTTTGACATGTTTGGCATTTCTGTACAAATTTTGTCACATCCTTTCGCAACTGCGGCCAATAAAAACGCTCTTGGAGAAGAGTCAAGGTTTTGTCCCTTCCAAAGTGTCCAGCTAAACCTCCGTTGTGTAGTTCTGAAATTAAGTTCTCACGAAGGGACGTGGCAGTGGTGCATAGTTGGTGGCCTTTGAATAGGAAACCCTCATGAAGAACAAAAGTGGCTGTTGGGTCCTGCCCAGTACCAACACCTTCGGCATGAACTTGACCGAAGTTAGGATCAGTGGGGTAGAGGTCCTTGAGAGTTTCAAATCCTGTTGTGTTGACGGTCATTGTGGTCAGGGCATGTGTTCGCCGGCTCAAAGCGTCGGCCACGCGGTTCAGGGTTCCGGCTTTGTGCTTGAGATGGAAGGTGTACTCCTGGAGGAAACTAACCCATTTGGCATGACGTTTGTTAAGGGTCTTCAGAGAGTTCAGAAACCGTAAGGCTTCATGATCAGAGTTAAGGACAAATTCTCGTTGGATCAAGTAATGTCTCCAATGTTTGAGAGCTTGGACCACGGCATAGAATTCGACATTGTAAGTGGAATACCGTGATCTGGCTTCGTTCAATTTCTCACTATAGAAGGCGACAGGTCGTCCTTCTTGACTTAAGACAACACCAATCCCGACATGTGAGGCGTCGCAATCGACGACAAAAACCTCGGTGAAATCAGGAAGTGCCAAAACAGGGGCATGTGTCAATTGGTGTTTTAAGTTTCGAAAGCTGGTTTCTGCCTCAAGAGTCCAAGCGGGTGCGCCTTTCCGCGTACAATCTACCAACGGAGCTGCACAAGTGCTGAAGTTCCGTATGAAACGTCGGTAGAAAGAAGCTAATCCCAGAAAGCTGCGAATTTCAGTGAGTGTTTTGGGTACGGGCCAGCTTTGAATGGCCTGGATTTTGGAGGGATCAACCTTAAGTCCATCGGCGGTGACAATGTACCCCAGGAAGAGGACTGTGTCAGACATGAAGGGGCATTTCTTAAGGTGAACATACAGTTTTTGGGCTCTCAGGGTTTCCAGGACTTGCCGAAGGTGAGACAAATGGTCTTCTTTAGTCAAGCTGTAGATCAGGATGTCATCGAAATACACAACCACAAACTTGCCAATGAAGGGTCGCAACACATGATTCATGGTTCGCATGAAGGTGCTTGGGGCATTCGACAAGCCGAATGGCATGACCGTTCATTCGTACAGGCCCTCTTTGGTTTTAAAAGCAGTTTTCACTCGTCTCCAGGTCGGAGGCGAATCTGATGGTAGCCGTTGCGGAGATCCATTTTGGAGAACAATTTGGCACCTGATAACATATCAAGCATATTGTCAATGCGTGGAATGGGAAAACGATATTTGATCGTTATCTTGTTGATAGCACGATTGTCCACGCACATTCTCCATGTGCCATCTTTCTTCGGGGTAAGCAGAGCAGGAACCGCCATGGGGCTCATACTCTCTCGAACATACCCACGTCGCAGCAGATCGGTAACCTGCCGGTTCATCTCTTCATGCTCACTTGGGCTCATTCGGTAATGGGGTAAGTGAGGTAGGCTGGTTCCAGGGACTAGATCAATGTGATGTTGAATGTCTCGCAACGGGGGCAGTCCTTCAGGCAACTCTTCAGACATGATGTCAGCGAACTCTTGGATGATGGGCTTTATCTTAGGCGGGACTTCAGGTGGAGTTATCTCTTGGTTGTCCACTTCACGTCCCATTAACGCATAGATGGTGGAGCTCTCTTGAATTTCACGTTGGAATGTTTGGGCTTCCATCAACAATACGGAGCCCGTGGTCACAGTCTTTGATGGTGTAGCCTTATTACTAGTTTGGGCGGTCGCGGCTCGAAGTGTAGCCACTTGGCGAGGGCTAAGGGCTTCACGTTGTGGTTTGAGGGTTACACGAACTTTGTCTATGAGAAAGGTGTAAGTGTTCAGTTTTCCTCGGTGTTCAGTGTTTCGATCGAATTGCCACGGTCTCCCTAGAAGTATGTGACATACATCCATAGGGGCTACATGGCACCACACCTCGTCCTTATATGAAGGACCAATGGAGAAGCTAACGAGGCTTTGACGGTGGATCGGGATTTGGGTACCACCTCGAAACCATGCCACGCTGTACGGTTTCTCGAGTGGTTGTGTTGGCAGACTCAACTTATCTACCATTTCTTGTGAAACGAAGTTCTCAACGCTTCCTCCATCAATGATCAGCGAACAACGTCATCCGCCTGAGGTGCAAGTGGTTCGGAAGATGCTGCGTCGCAGCCAGCTATCAACCTCGTGGACAGCGGGGGTGAGCAGAATGCTTGTGGGTGCGCTGTCGGGGGCGATAAAGTTGTCATGTTCGATTACTAGGAACGGACCAGACTCGTCTCCATCCACTCCTAGAGGTTCATAGTCATCGGCTCTCATGGTGTCAGCAGTCAACGCAGTCGGATCATCTTCAGGAAATTCTTGCTGGTCAGGGTCGGGGTATTCATGGTTGTCGACGGTGCATAAATGGGCGGGTTTAACTTTAGGGTTTGGGCATTCTGCTGCGCGGTGCCCTTTCTGAAGGCATCTGAAACAAGTATCGGGTCCTACTGTAGGACGAGCCCCGAGAATTCCTGACCCCGCATGAACTGGTCGGGGTTGTGAACTTGTGCTTCCAGTAGCAGTGCGGGATATAGGGTTCCCCGATTTGATGCTCGACTGTGCGCCCACCCTAGTTTGTCCGGTGGAGATGGTTGGTGCCGAGGGTGTGGCAGCAGAGGCAGTTGTGATCGCCGTGCGCCGTGTGAGTTTCCTGGATAACTTCGCTTCAGCCCTTTTAGCTCTATCATGGGCTGCATCTACTGTTCGACAGTCACACATGTACAATTCATCTTGGATGTTGGTTCGTAATCCATGTGTGTATCGGGCTACCAGTTGAGAATCGCTTTCTTTTAAGTTGTTCCGAGCTATCAGAACTTGGAACTCTTCAGTGTAGTCCCGAACAGTGCGTGTTCCCTGACGGAGGTTTTGTAGGCGATTGTACAAATTCTGTCGATACTCCTCCGGAAGAAACTTATCCCGAAGTTTCTGTTGCATCCGTGTCCAAGAACAAATGCGTTCTTTTCCCTGACGATGGCGTTCCTCCTGGAGATGTTTCCACCAAAGTAAGGCAAATCCTTTCAGCTTTAACGTGGTAAACTGTACTCTCCGCTCACTCGGAAGTTCCTTCCAAATAAAGAAATGTTCCAACTGATCCATCCAATCAAGAAAGACGTCTGGATCACGTCGTCCATCAAAGTCGGCAACGTTAATCCTTATTCCCCGATCCCAATTAGGATCTTGATTTTGATTGCGTGGTCGACCTCGCAACTCATGTTCTCTCCTATTATGTTCTTCAGGTCGACGTCTACGAGGTATTCGGTTCTCACTCTCCTCGTCACCTGAAGGTGGCGGCGACTCCATGTGTAGGGATGGTTCATTGCTAACATCGCTTTCAGAGCTAGGATCAAAGACAATTGCGTCACGCTCATGATGTCGGGGATTACGAGGGTTATGATGTTGCCCACTTGAAGTGGAAGAGCGGCTAGTGTCCCTTCTACCCTGTTCCCTTTTGTACTCCCTATCCATTCTGTCAAAATTCAAGACCTCCAACTGTTGAGTGTTATTGGCTACCGTCCTCTCTATGTTTTCTAGACGAGTGTTAGTGCGACTGATTTCCTCACCCAAGTTTGCTATCATGGCTTCCAACCGCGCCATGGGATCGGGACGGCGAGCCATAGGGGTCCGGTTCTCACAGGTCTAGGGACCCAACAAGTGCAATATGATTTTTTTTGTTTTTCTTGTGGTGATTTGTTTTTTTATATGCAATGAATAAATGAAGTGCAAGTGAGGTGCAAGATCGTGATGCTCTGATACCAAATTGATGCAATCAAAATGAACAATGAATGAAATGGCGTTCCTATCAATTAGACTAAAGAATAAAATGACGAAAACGCACAAAATGATATGTGGTACGTGAAAATCAACAACAAGAGTCGTCAAGGTACTCGTATCTTAGCACCGATTTCATTCACAATTTAGGGCAATTAAGTAGTTACTGAATTAGAGGAAACAAATCACGATGTTGCAGGTTTTTAAATCTCAATTAATCACCAATTTAAACAGCGATATATCAGCCCACAATGCTAATTTTGTACGGTGGAAAAATATATGAAAAAATACGCTCGTACCACAACCAACAAGAGGAAACGTGCACACTTCAGATCTGGTCGGCGTTGTCTCGAGGTTTGTGGAGCTTGCTGCAGCGCGGGGAGGCTCGAAACGGGGCACAGGATGGCGGGGAGGTGGCTGGCCTTCGGCTGGGTGGCACCCACAGCAACGGGCGAGGGGAGGGGGAGAGGTTACGGTCACAAAGGTAAGGAGATGGGTGGCAGTACAGGGAGGGGAAAACTGGGGCGGTTCAAGGGGGTAGACGGGGCTGGAGTGGCGCGGGAAGGGGAAGAAAGATGGCAGCGGCGGCGATGGGCGCTGACGGGCCGAGTTGGGGCGCCGCCGAGTCGGGGAGAGGCGCGGCGACAACTGAGGCTGGAGAGGAGCGGTGCGGCGGGCTGGCGAGGAGCGAGGCGAAGGGGAGGAGGGCCGTGGAGCCGGGGAGAGATGCGAGAGGGAGAGGGAGGCGGCGAGAAGGGGGCGGAATCGGGAGGGAGGAGGGGAGAAGGGGGCGACGCTGGGTAGGGTTTTGGGAGGTGGCGTACGGGAGAGGAAGAAGAGCCGGGGGAGGAGGGAGGGATTTCGAGAGAGGGACAGGGTAAGAAGGCGGCGGGGTTGGGAAGAGAGAGAGAGAGAGCCGAGAGTGGGAGGATTAGAGTTGGGAAAAAAAATTCAATTTCAACTTTTTTTAACCCTAATACAAAGGGAGCCCTTTATAGAGGCTACTCCCCCTCAAAATAAGTAACAAATCCCTAAAATTAGGGAAAAAGAAAACAAAAGGGAAAGGATAAAAAAGGCCTTTTATAATGAGCCTTTTACATGGGAAATAAAATAAATAAAAACAAATGGTAAATAACATGCTCAAAATAAATGTTTACAAAATTGTTATCATGCTGCATCATTGTAACTAAACATCTGTTTATGTCATGATATTTGTGTTGTGATTGGGTTAGAAATAGATGCATTCCTTGGTTTCCACCAGGGCTGTCAGAAAATTCTCAGGTTCGACATTTGCTCAGATTCGGCTCGCTAAAAGTTCGATTAAGATTCGATTCGAAAATAAATGAACTGAACCTGAACACGAGTTTGGGCTCGATTAAATAAACAAACCAAACTTCAAAACATAGGTTCGCTTAGGTTTGGTTCGTTAACAGTTCGATTATATACACACATACATACATAAAAGTATATATACATACATATTGTGTGTGTGTATAAGGAAAAGAAGACATTATATCCTAACATAAGGGTTATTCCCTTATTTTTCCAAACCTATCCAGTCATCCACTCCCTAAGTTCCTATTCCCTATTCCCGAAACACCCGCAAAACCGTCCCCTGCAGGCTACGGTGCTACCCTATTCTTAAACGAACCTTTAACGAGCCGAATCGAACCGAACCTTTACGAACCTTACCCGAGCCGAACCTGATTACAGTTTTCATTTTATCGAACAGAACAAAACCCGAGTATGAGAGTATGTGATGCCACATAAATTTAAAATATAGGGCATGATGTTTTTATCCGATAATTTTATTTACGTTTATTCGGACCGTCGCATTTTTATAAAGAGATCGCGAGTGATCTCGAAATTAGTCAGTCAATTTTAAATTTGAATTTCATATTTTGAATTAAAGTCAAATTAGGATAGAAGTCGATTTGAATTTTAATTCAAATCAATTAAGGCCAATTAAGATCGAGTCAGATTTTAAATTTTGATTCACTTTCTATTTTTGTAATTCCACCTCTACTATATAAAGAGGTTGGTGGTCTATTGTAAGGGGCAGTTCAGTTGATATGGAAAATTGAGTTTATCTCATTATCTCTAGTTTCTCTCTCTCCGTTGGCGCGTTTCTCCGCGATTCTCTCCTCCAAATCTCTCGCATCCGGCGAGTTATTCTCTTCTTCCTCCCTCCAACTTCTTCCACCTAAAATTCCACCATCAAATAATTTTTTTATCCGTTGCAAAAAATCCATTTGCATCATTTGGTATCAGAGCATGGAAACCGAATCATTCTTACGATTCAACGATCCTGTCGCATATTGGCGTTTGCAACTCGATCTGAGCCGCCTATCTCATTGCCCGCAGTCTCGTTCGCGCCAACAAAAGTTCAAGCGACGTCTTATATCAAGTTTCAAGGTTCAAGCATGGCTGGGCACACCAATCGATGACGATTCGCTTGCCGACAACAAAATTCAGACCGCTGTAGCTGCTGTTCAACACGATGTCGGTCAAGAATATGAAGGTATTTTCATTCAAGATGAAAATTTATCTGCCGCAACTTCGTTACAAGACAAGGAAGACTCGGGGCCCATATTCGATGAAGATCCTATGGGGGAAGAATATGAAGTCGTCGAGTTTTTCGAGGTTGAAGTTGCTGTCCATAATTCAAAAAATGAGAAAAATGGAGATTTGAGGCCCATATTTGATGAAGAACCAGTAAAAGAAGGTTATGAAATCCTAGATCTCTTCTTTGACAACGTTACTGTTCTTCAAGACAAAAATCTGCTTGCTGTCCATACAGATCCAGGCTTGCAACCATCGCCGAAATTGACCTGCAGCCCACGTAGGACCCATTCGCTGCCTCCCTTCCACCACGACCCCGCACCGTCAACATCCCCTCTCCCCACCACTCGCACCACCACTTGTCCCCTCCTACCCCGCGCCCTGCTCGATGCAGCCAGCACTTGCATCACCTCCGCAAATGTATGTCCCGCTCGGGCCCCCCACGTCGCCGTAGCCGATCCATGTACCGACCGCCAACAACGTTCTCGTGCCGCCACCCTGTGCTCCCATCACGCGGCCACCGCCAACTTAAGAAGAGGCGAACCCCAACGAGAGGCTTATTACATGTGGGATTCGGATCCCATGAAATTTGGGATGAGGATTTAATTTGGACAGATTGCAGAAAAGGTCCTTCTTACAAGAGCTTTTATTTCAAAGGTCGATTGGAGAAATTGTCTCGTGGTATTGTTTTAAATGAAGGGGTAGAACATTTGCAGCCATACCCCTCGGTGGAAAAAAATTACAAACGTAACATGGAAAAGGATCAAAATTGGGGGATGTCTGTCAACCAATCCAGATGGAATTCTCCACCGACGGAACGAAGATCGAGCAATTCGTCAGGAGACGAATTTTTTCAAGCGGAGGAGAATTGATGCAGCATAAATTTAAAATATAGGGCATGATGTTTTTATCCGATAATTTTATTTACGTTTATTCGGACCGTCGCATTTTTATAAAGAGATCGCGAGTGATCTCGAAATTAGTCAGTCAATTTTAAATTTGAATTTCAAATTTTGAATTAAAGTCAAATTAGGATAGAAGTCGATTTGAATTTTAATTCAAATCAATTAAGGTCAATTAAGATCGAGTCAGATTTTAAATTTTGATTCACTTTCTATTTTTGTAATTCCACCTCTACTATATAAAGAGGTTGGTGGTCTATTGTAAGGGGCAGTTCAGTTGATATGGAAAATTGAGTTTATCTCATTATCTCTAGTTTCTCTCTCTCCCTTGGCGCGTTTCTCCACGATTCTCTCCTCCAAATCTCTCGCATCCGGCGAGTTATTCTCTTCTTCCTCCCTCCAACTTCTTCCACCTAAAATTCCACCATCAAATAATTTTTTTATCCGTTGCAAAAAATCCATTTGCATCAGTATGCTAAACGAACCGAACCGAGCTTGGGTTGGTTCGCTCAGGTTCAGCTCGTTTACACACCTAGTTTCCACATCAGAGACTTCAAAAAATGCAATTTTTGATTGTTTGGTTTGTGTTTTGTTATCTGTTTGTCAATGAGTGTGAAAGGCTGATCTACTCCCCACAACTTTCGAGCCATCACCTTGAGAGGCCTCCCTTCAATCACAATGGTTGAGCTAAGCATATTGTCATCTGTCTGAAGCATTTGGTATTTGTTATTATTGAATATTAATCATGCTATTTGTCTTTGTTGGCAACATGCTTACTGTGGTTATGCCAAAAATGGCATAGTTGGTTGTTGGTGCTTTCATGCTTTGCACGCACTCCTATTGATGAATATGAAGTTATTGTTGAGTATATTGTCATTTGTGTATTTTTGTTAGTCTGTTTATCAAGGAGTTCAAGATGCTTCTCTTTTCTCCAAGTCTTTTGCACTATTGCCATTAAATTCTCTCTTAAATACATCGATCAAGAAAATCGAGGTAAATGCTAAGGGAAACTGTTTTGAGCTTGTCAATATAATGTCTATTGGAAGTATTTGATATTGTTTCTATCAAATATGCTTTGCTTGTTTATGCTTCCCGTCTCCCGACGTCAGTACCAACCAAATAACAGTTCCTTGCGAGAAGCTCTGGCCTTCAGAATCCAGACTAATTTACTATATGGTATTGTGATAGAGATTGCCAATGTAGTGGTGACACGACTAGTTAAATCTACTCATCTTCGACTATTATTTTTCTTGGCATCTGGTTTTTACACTTCAACTATATTTTAAAGTTTTGCTCGTTTCCCATATCAAGATTTGTAGAAATGTGGGGAGGATGACCATCAAGGCACTGTTTAGTTGCATGGTTACAACTCTGTATTTAAAGCGACAACTAAGAGGTAGCCCTATGAATAGTAATGCCATAACCATTTTCATGGGTGCCTGGTTCATTTTTTTTCATGCGTGCCATCAGAGAAAAAATCAACTTGAACACGAATCATCTACCTGATTCTTATGCATGTTAACCTCCTTATACTTTGGATTGCGGATATCCATCTAATGTCTAGGGACAATCTACATACTTGCTTTATACGGTCCAGTCACAGTTATTAGGACTCTTTAACTGTTTCGGTGGTGGCTAAAATCCCGTTTAAAGCATGATCCTATACACGGCGCTAAAAGTTAACATATTGAAAAGTTCTATTATATTATCCAATATTGTCATATTCACTCTAATGAATGTATTTAAAATGTGTTCCACCTTCTTCTCTCATTTCAAATGCACATTTTCTGATATATTCCTTCAGTGAAATCACATCTCACTTCACTTTTTGTCAGGAGGAGATGCTAACAGCTTCAACAATACCATGGCAGACAATCAAGTAGGTGTGATTTTCCTCTTTGACTTTGTATATTTGTCGATGTTAATCACAACAAACTGGTTATTTTCATGAATGCTATAATACATTTCTTGAATGATGCGATCTGAATTTCGTTGACGAAAAAATATAATTTTGATGGTGATTTTTTTTGGGTGGAAGAAGAGAGAGGGTTGAGAAGAAGAACTCGTCGGGAATACGAGAGGTTGAAGGAGGAGAACCGCGGAGATCGCGTGGAGAGAGAGGGAGAGGAGAAAGGAGAGAGATAAATCTCAATATTTCATTAATACTTGACTGAATCAAAACAATGGACTACCATCCCTTTATATAGGAGAGATGTGGTTACAAAAATAGAAGATAATTTAAATTGGACAACTAACTTATCCTAATTTGACTCTGACAAATTTAAAATTCAAATTGACCTCTAATTACCCTAATTAGACTCTAACTAATTAATTGACCAAACTAAATGTACGAATAAACGTTGAGATCACATGCGATCTCAATTATTTAATTAGACAATTACGACCACTTAAAAACGTAAATAAAATTGACCACTAATTAATTAAATAAATTCGACCCTATAATTTGAGGTCACGCTGCATCAACTCTCCGCCGCTTTAAAAGATTCGTCTCCCGACGAATTGCTCGATGTAGGCTTGGAGGTCGAATCTGCATGTTCCTCCGTCTTCTGGAAGAACTGGTGTGGGGCGAACGACGGAGTCCATACGCGGGCGTAGATGTCGCGGTCGTCGTGGTCGAAGAACATGTGCAGCGCGAATGGCGGCGTCTTCTTGATTGTGGTTTCTTCCTTGTGGTGACCGAAGAATTGATGGGGCATGAAAAATACGGCCCTTGGAGCATCCATAGTGAAGCAATGGCACAAGGAGAGGAGGGGAGGAGATGTGTCCAAGGAATGGAGCCATGGGGTCCTTATATAGGGAGAACCCAAGGTCCTAGTCCTATTTGGATAAGGAAGATCCCCTGATTTCCTGATTACAACATGTTTTTTTAAATATTTTTGCAGCCAGGGGACTGGGCACAATTTTCGTACCCCTGCATTCTTCTTTTCATTCCTATTGCTTTTGGCCTGTCTGCAAATAGGCGATTCTTGGGATTTTTCTTTGCAAATTTTCCCATTCAATCTCAAATCCCTAGAATTGAGGGATTCGGGTCCTGTGATTGAAATAGCACCTGCTAGGGCTTCTTTCTTCTCCACCAAGAGGTGGCGTGGCGTGGGATGGGGAGGCTTCGGGCGACGCCCGATCTGGAGTCTGGCTCCGACGCTACGGCAACGCTCCTCCAGCATCGCCATAACGCCATCGCACTGGTCATAGAGGAGGTGCTGTCCCTCCACGCGGAGGGGTTCGGGGCGTGGTAACTCCTCCATTCCGTGCTCACGTGTTCTGCCTGGGCCCTCGAGGCCTTCCACACGATGGTCATGATCTTCGCCGACCGCGAGGCACCGTGGCGGTGCACGAACGCAACCGGGTGCGGCGGTTTGGGCATATGTGGGCTGCGGCCCAGGGAGTGGGTTGGCGGCACGGCGTTGTCGACGGTGGCGGAGTGGGGGCTGGTGTGCGGGGACAAGTACCAGGTGGGGCTCGACGCATCTGTTGGGGTTTGGGACAGGGGGTGGCGCAGGAAGGGGGTGCGGCATGTGGCCGTGGGGTTGCAGCAGGGCGGGGGCTGGTATCGGGTACATTATCGGCGCTGGGGGCTGATCATCCTGGACAGCAACATCGACTGCACAAAATTTGAGGTTTTCGTATTCCTCGTCCGCGGGATCTTCGTCGAAGATGGGCCCTTGGTCCTTCTTTTCTCCTCGTTCAATAATTGTATCAAATAAACCCTCGGTATTAATGAGAATACCTTCATTTTTTGCCTCAAAATCGGGTTGAATGGCAGCAACGTCGGTCTGATTTTTGTTGTTGTCAATGGCCGGATCTTCATCGACTTTCACATCCAACCATGCTTGGACTTTGATGCTCGACATAAGGTGCTTTTCGAACCTTTGTTGACGTGTACGTGAACGTGGACCATGAGATATGCAACTCAAATCATATTGCATCTTCCAATACGCGACGGGATCGTCGAATCGTGAAAACGATTCGATTTCCATGCTCTGATACCAAATGATGCGGATCGAATGTTCGCGGCTTCGAAATAATAATATTTTTTGTGGTGGATTTTTGGTAGAAGAAATAGAAGGGTTGAGAAGAAAAAATTGGGAGGGTTGAGAGAAGAACTCGTCGGTAACGAGGGGTTGAAGGAGGAGAACCGCGGAGATCGCGTGAGGAAAGGAGAAGGAGAGGAGATAGAGATAAACTCTCAATTTTCATTAATACTTCAATGACTAAAAACATTGGACTACCATCTCTTTATATAGGAGAGATGGGGTTACAAAAATAGTAAACTAATTAAAATTGACAACCAACTTATCCTAATTGGACTCTGACAAATTATAAAATTCAAATTGACCTCTAATTACCCTAATTAGACTCTTGACCAAAATTAACTCTACGAATAAACGTTGAGATCACATGCGATCTCAATTATTTAATTAGACAATTACGACAACTTAAAAACGTAAATAAAATTGACAATTAAAAATAAATAAATATTTGGCCCTATGTTTGGGGCCCACGCTGCATCATTTCCCTTTTTACATTGGGCATAAAAGCGCTTGTTGAGTAAGATCTGGAGAAGATGTTAAAATGAGAATGATAGAATTGAAGATAGTCTTGTTTACCCGAATGTTCTTGGAAAATAAACAGAAATGTTGAAGAGTAAGGCAAAGAAACCATTCTATGGAAATATAAAAATAGAAACGTAGAATCAAGAACAAAAGGAGAAACTCTTATTTACGTGGGATCCTAGTTCCAAAGGAGCATGATGAAACCGCAGAGAAAGTCACGATGAGTTGGATTGTCTTTTATGTTTTTCATTAATTAGAAGGGGTGTGGGGCTTCTATATATAGCATCATCTAACCCTATAGAGTTCCACCAAAAGCAATACAAACTAAAGAGTAGTTTAATTGGTTTTTGAAGAGATTCAATTACCCAGTGAAATACATTCTCGCTCCCTCAAGATGGAGTCATGAAAGCTGTAACTTGTTACAAAAGTAAATAATTCAACTTGTCATCATTTGATACATCTTCTAAGGACCTGGGAGGAAATCCGCTTGAATTACTTGTTGTTGGGGAGAAATCCGGGCAGAGAAGACAACATTGGTAGAAGACCTGTGTGACCTTTTCTAAGCGGATGCTCAATGAAGATGCATGGCAAGCAATACATGGGTTGGAGTTTTTATCTTCATGCAATCAGTTGATGGGTACCAATATTTTTGAAATGATATGATCATTATTAGAAGTCCATCTGAAATAGTTGATGCCAAACATCAAAAGCAGGGATCCTCGCCCATATAGAAATTTTAAGAGCGGACCTCTCCCACACAAATTCTTTGAGAAATGGCCTCTTCTATACATATGGGGCTTAATAGAGTGACTTTCTTTCATATAGGGACCTCAAGAAGTGGGTTCTCTCGCATAAGAACCTTGAAGAGGAGGTTTTGTTTTGCAGCTTTGCTGGCCATAAGGTGATCGATCATTTAATGACCATTGTCCAGTAATTTGAAAAGTGATTGATCATGGTCGAAGTATGAGTAATCAAGGTTGATTGATCATGATAAAATTACATGTTGATCATGTAAGAAAATCAATAACCTAGTATTAATCGATCGTAATGATCAGAAGATGATCGATTAAGGATGCTTGTTTATGGTGTCAATGTGATCAATCAAATGCCTCAAAACCATTTTGAGATATTGACTATTCCAACGTAGTTTCGCTTGCTGATCAAGAACATGCAAAAAACTACAAGATTGTTATTCAAAACAAAATAAAAACTTTGTAATATGTCACATTGGTCTTCTTGATCTCCAAAGTCTTTAAAAACACTTTTGGAATTTACTTTTTCTGCAATTTGATTTTGAACTCTGAGCCTTCAAGTCGAGGCTTTCAGAATTGTTTTATGCTTTGAGTTGGCTTCATGGCTTTTCTACACATTTCATCACTGAGCTTATGCCTAAAAGCTAATTAAGCTACAAAATAAGTGTAACATCCATATTCTGGCAAACCCGAACTCGTCCGATTTTGGGTCTAATGAACCCAAAAACGTTGTCAGTAAATATTAAACAACTTAAAACAACCAATTGGTGGTGAATCAAAAGTTGTTTGGGCGAAATCGACCAAAAATCGGTCACTTCGTAATGCGCGCCGTGAAAAAGCCGCGACGCAAATTCAGAAACCGCAAAATGAACCGAGACCATCATTAGATCTGATTCGACGATACAAGACCAACGGAATCGACCGTTCGTCAATCGGAGGTCGTTTGATAATTTTAATTCGTAAATTTAAACCTTAAACAAAAACCGTATCCGAATATTTCGGGTATTCAAAACTCGACCGAAAGTATATGAATATTATACTCAAATTGATCGTCGTCCCGAGACGATCAAAACGAGATATTATGCGTCAAAATCCGAGGTTCGAGGTGCGATTAGGGGCGACTTTAAAATGGGAGAGAAGTTAAAATATATATATAAAAAAAAATTTACTTTACTGTCTGCTACTGTAGACTGTAGCGGCACCGTTGTTCTTCTTTCTTCCCCTTTGTTGTTTTGTTCTCTTTCCACATGTCTCTTATTCCCATTCCACTTGGCAATTTATCAAGACCTTTTAAGGCCTATATAATTCCACCCACTCCCTTCTAGTTCTCCATCTTTTCCACCGAGAAAGAGAGAGCTATTGCTGCTCCCTTTCTCTGCCGCTGGAGATCTCAGGAGCGGAAGGTTGGAGGACCCCAGGAGCTCCTGCAAAGTTGGCTATTGCTGATGCCATTTCAGCCGTCCCTTGCTGCTGATTGGAGGGTGTCTTGAAGCCTCCATTTCATCCATTTTCCCCTCTCATAAAGCTGCTGCATGCGAGATATATTCTTCTCCAAAAGTCGATCTAAATTGGTACAATTCCCTGCCCCTCAATTCCTCCACCTAATTTCCTATAAATATCAACCGAGGTTTTTTTTTTCCGAATTCCTATTTTCTTTCCTTTATAAACTCCAGCAGTGACTCCCTATCGTTCCTTCCTCCCAAAGCTTTTCCCAAAATTCCAAATCCCTTCCCAATTTCTCCAACGAAGGAGATGTAGCAGACCTTCAGAGCTGCTGTCCAGCATCTCCAAAATCCGTTGTTGTGGCTGCTTGCAAAAGGGAAGTTACCATTTCTTGCTTCAAGACAGCCCCCGACTGCATGCAACCATACCTGCTGCTGTGAGTCTGCTACTCAGCCATTTTCATACAATTAGACCTCCATTTTGGAGACCTAATAAGGTACATCCCCTTTCCCCTTATTGCTGCCATGCATGAATATTTAAACTTATCTTTTTCAGCCAATTGTTACATGCAAGATCAATATTTTTCTCCAATTTGGAGATCTGATGTACAATTCCCTCTCCCATTCTCGTTTCTGCCATACATGTTCTACCATTAGAATGGATACATTTTATTAAGAAAATTGGGAATTTATCCTTCAAATTATGTTACTGTAGAGATCAAATAATCTTCGTTTCTGACATAGATAGGGTCAAGTTTACATGCCAATAACCCAATAAGTTGATTCCATAGTGGTGTGATTTGACACTATTAAATTGATCCTTTTACATGCCTTTAAATTAAAATTTTAATTTCTTAATGTTATTATATTTGATGATCAGTAGTACTTCAACAAAAATTTCTGCTGTTACATACAAAAGTAAACTTGATGATAAGAGAGGGGGATAAAATATAGTACGAATCCCAAATCAAATGATTCAGAAAAATAGCAGGATCATATAAAAATATTATTAACTTGTTCACCACATACAGTGGAGGAGTGCATGTGCCTCCGCCGACGCCGATATCTATGTTCTGTGAGAACTCAAATAAAGGAACTGTGGATAGTCGTGATAACATGAGAACTCGGTGAAGATTCTTTATATATATATCACATCCTGAAATTGTTCATCTCTGTATTAGCAATGCCCTCTAATCTAAAAATTTTATATTCATCTTTTATACTAGAACCGATACTGATGTGGGTTTTCTGAAAATACTCTCAAGTAATATTGTTAATTTCACTATCATTACTGGAATATAAAGTATCTTAATTGATGGTGGATAAATAATTAGTACAAAACAAGAAGATGAGGAACTGTTGATTAAAATAATGATAATAATAACTAAACTTTTAGTAAAGGATTAGGCTTAAATGTTCAAAGATATAATTTTCGGTAAAAACTTCAAAGCTATTCAAATTAGTGCATGGTGATTTGGAGTGTAGTTGTATGGTCAGTAATTACGAGGTATGTACCGGAATAACCTTGAATCAATATTTTTCTCTTTGTGACAAATTGGGAATGATAAATTGATTCATCAACCGTTAGGATTATTTATATCTAGGACATGCAAGCCTTAGGTCCACACATAACTGTTACTTCTAATGACTGAATTTACTGAGGCATGAATGATTACTGGTTTTGTGTCCTGGCAATCAGTGGCCTCCCATTTGGTGCCTTAGATGCATGTCATGAGGCTCAATGGATGACTGACTTGTAATGGACGGAATATCGACACTCTTTCTTCTTTGAGTTATAAATGACATGATATTAATGCATTGAGAACAATTCCAAGATGGCGGTGACAATTGATGACTGACTTTGCAACATATGGAGTAGTCAAATAAGTACAATTGAGGATGAATCAATGTTATGAATAAGATCGTTGACTTAAGGACTTAGATATGTACAGTCAATCACAAAAAGAACTGAGAAGAAATGTATAGTTATGCAAAAATTGGTAAATCAGTGATGACTTATAATTATAGTGCCGGTCACGGTGAATCTTACACCTGACTGTGCGAGGGCGCGGTGACCCTCACCTGGGCGGAGGAAAGGAAGCCCAGTTAGGGCAGCGACCGCTTAATGCGCGGGTCTAGGATCCCAGTCCCTTTTTCGTTTTGATGCAAGCTTGCAGTGTTTTTACGCCTCGTTGAGATCCAGACTTTAGACCAGTTCCGCTGACCCTGTTTTAGGATGCCCAGGCGGGGGATCCTGGTTTTTTAGCTTTACGTACGAGCTCGGTTGCCCGTACTAGTCGGGCTGTTTTTCTAGAGCGACTTTTCTAGGGAGTCTCTCTCACCCGTCTCAGTGGCGTAGTTGGGGAATAGACCTATCCCTCTATTGGACCGCGCTTCCAATTAGAGGGCGAGACGGAAGAGCCCTTGTGTTGGCTTCTTCACTGCTTGAGTTTTTCTTTCGCCAACAGACTTGACGATTCTACATCCAGATCATCCATATCTATATCTATATCTACATCATCGGGAGTTACATCAGAAAGAGAGTTACAGTCATGGTTTGGTGGAAATCACAATTAAAATTGAGATGATTAGAAGTGACTATAATCAGTTTTGAAATCTCTATAAAGATCACAGTTTAAGTTGAATAAATGGAAGTGACTATAAGCTGAATTCGAAATCTTAATAAGCTAGTGGACGTGTTGGGAACTTAGTTAGGATGCATTATACAACACCGCATGCCTACGGAGGCACCCCAACCCTAAGACATTCCCCTAGTCTTAGAGTCATAGTGTGAGGTTTCACACGAACCAAGACCACAGACTATCCACTAAACTTAAGAATTTAATAACTCATTATATCTTCTTATCTCATCTTTCCATCATCAAAATCCACAAATATGATCTCTAACTAATATGAGAATAAAATATACATACTTATGATCAATTAGTTACCATAGAGATTTGCTCATTTGGGAAATATTGGGATAATGGCTGATCATGAGAGGTGTTTACTAGAAATTTGAAAACCTTTTTCATTTGCAAGTAGAATTAAATTTTAATTTGAGTTGTTCCTGCCTCTCTACTTGCTTGCTTTTGGTAACAATAAATGCTTGTTATTTTATATAAGTTTTTGGGAGGTACCAGCAACCGCTGACGCCTCTTCTTTCCTAACATGCTTGGCAGGCAAACAGCCTGCTGTTCAATAGCTATACATGATTCCAGGAGACAAAGTCTATACCAGACGGTATGTGATTTTTGTTACAGTTTTTAATTCAATTGATATTGTAGAAAGCTTCTTCTCTTCAGTCAAATTTTTGGGATGTTGTATGTACTAGCAGACATTGTACATGTTGTAAAATCATATGGAAATTAATGAATTAAGATTTTGGTGCCAATTGTCTCTATTAACTTGTGGTTATGTTTGTGGATGTGAATGTCGAGTGGAAAATTAACCGCGCGAAAAATTTCCCTGTATTTCCGTAGCTTATACGATCTAATGCGAATGAATGTTGTAACGCGAAATGTGTGTAAACGGGTACCCGGATCCTAGGGGGTTCACAGTTTGGTATCAGAGCCGTGGTACCCCGATACACACATTCGCAGTATTTCAATTTCGATCGCATTGAGTTCTCGGATAGCGGCAGTCTTCCGACTTGTCGTAAGTCCGAGAAGGGAAATAAGACATTCAGATTCAAATACCACA
Source organism: Ottelia alismoides (assembly GCA_037367405.1). NCBI lineage: Eukaryota > Viridiplantae > Streptophyta > Magnoliopsida > Alismatales > Hydrocharitaceae > Ottelia > Ottelia alismoides. The sequence goes on from JAZKJV010007689.1 coordinate 180,360, forward strand.
GTTGTCACCGATTTCATTAATTTTCATATTATATCCCAAGAAGAGAAAAAGCATGTATTATAAGTATTTCCAAATGGTACTTTTATGACTAACAATGGTTCTCATGCAGAGCCATGTCATCCCGACCAGACCAGGAGATGACTAACCAACTAGTACACATACTGACTACTCTTGTCAACCTTTCCATGATCTACTTAATTCTAGCATGACACATTCTTTTCTAACTTCGAGACTACTAGTTTCTTTAGGTAGAGTCGCAGAGACTCTCTTCTCCATATCACATTTGAAGGCCAGGTGGCCAGTTGTTTACCATTTCTCTGATAGTCAGGCACTTGCCGTACTGATTGGCGGACACGTGATGCTCGCAGATTGTTTACTTCTACAGCTTGATGAGTTCGACTCTTTATCAGCTCATCATGCACTTGTTAATTGATTTTGGAAGACAGTTGTCTTCAGGATTCCGGATTTACCTGAGTTTACTTTTAAGGGCACTATACATGACTCCACCATGGAGTACATTTCAGTATTACGAGCTCAACAACTTGTTGATCAGGGTTGCGATTCTTACATTGCATTTGTTCGGGAAGTGTCTGATCAGGAGCCGATGATACAGGACATCCGAGTCAGATATTCCGAAGACAGCTTTCAGGACTCGCTATGGACACTACGAGTTTCTGGTGATGCCGTTTGGGCTCAGCAATACACCTGCGGCTTTCATGAATATGATGAATCGGATTTTCTGTCCATACTTGAACAAATTTATAGTAGTATTCATCAATGATGTGCTCATCTACTCACGAAATGAATGGGATCATGCTAATGATCTGCGGATCGTCTTAGATACATTGCGGGAGCACAAGCTCTATGCCAAGTTGAGCAAATGCGAGTTCTGGTTATCCCAGATCTCATTTCTGGGCATGTCATTCTGGAGCAGGCATCACAGTTGATCCTGCGAAAATTTAGGCAGTTATGTCTTGGGAGCAGCCCAAGACAGTTACTCAGATTCGGAGTTTCCTCGGGCTAGCGGGATATTACAGACGCTTGGTCGACGGATTTACATGCATTGTTTGCCCTCTGACACGATTGACGCAGAAGGGAGTTCCATTCATTGGGACGATTCATGTGAGCAGACCTTCCAGACACTGAAGGAGCGATTGACGACGACACCTATTCTTGCTCTTCCTTCAGGCACTCAGGACTATACGGTATACACAGATGCATCTGGGGAAGGTCTAGAAGCAGTATTGATGCAAAGAGGACAGGTGATTGCTTACGCATCACGGCAGCCGAGACCGCATGAGCGAAACTACCCCACGCATAACTTAAAACTAGCGGCAGTTGTCTTTGCCTTGAAAATCTGGCGCCACTATCTTTATGGGGTGAATTTCGAAATTTTCACTGATCATAAGAGCCTGAAGTACATCTTTGATCAGAAAGAGTTGAATATGAGGCAACGCAGATGGCTCGAGCTACTGAAGGATTATGATTGCACGATCTCTTACCATCCCGGTAGGGAAAACGCGGTGGCTGATGCACTTAGCAGGAAAGCATATGCAGAGGGTACGACGAACTGGCTATACACGTGGGATATGCTTGCAGCTCTGACCGATTGGCATCCTCAGGAGAGCGCATCCATTTCTACTACCATGACTCCACGATTCAGCAGTTTGTGGGATCGTATTGTCGACGGCCAGAAAACAGATCCTTGGATTTGTAATAGATATATGCGCGTCGTCAAGGATGAGGTTGATGATTTTGTTGTGACGAAGTCTATTTTATGAAAGGCAGGACGGGTCGTTGTACCCAACGACGAGCAGTTATGCAGAGATATTCTTGATGAGGTACACGGTTCACGATTATCTATCCATCCAGGCAGCACGAAGATGTATCGTAATCTACGCCGACATTTCTAAAGGGGATGGAATGAAGCGCGATGTGGCGCTACATGTCTGCAGATGCATGACCTGTCGAGCACAGGAGACCGCCAAGATTGCTGCAGTCTCTCCTATTCCCGATTGGAAGTAGAACATTTCTATTGATTTTGTCACAGGTCTACCGAAGACACCGGGTAGCCATGATTCCATGTGGGTAGTTGTTGATAGGTTGACCAAGTCAGCCCATTTCATACCTGTCAACACGACTTACACTCCATCTAGATTGACCAAGCTTTATGTGCATAATATCATTAGACTTCATGGTATACCACGAGAGGTGGTGTTTGATAGAGATTCGAGGTTTACTTCACATTATTGGCATCAATGTCTGCACTACAGACAAAGTTGAAGATGAGTTCTTCCTGTCATCCGCAGACTGATGGGCAGAATGAGCGCACCATTCAGACATTGGAGGATTTGCTCCGCGCTTGCACTTTAGAATGGAAAGGGTCCTGGAGGGACCATCTGCCATTAGTAGAATTCACGTACAACAACAACTATCATTCCAGTATCGGCATGGCACCATTCGAAGCCCTATACGGGCAGAGAGGTCTTACACCCCTCAGTTGGCGGGAAGTAGGTGATCATGCTCTTTACTCATGGATCTCCTGGAGAAGACCGCAAGAGCTGTTGATCTTGTGAGACGGAGGCTTCTGACAGCACAAAGCCACCAGACGAACTATGCGGATCGTCGGAGGAGAGACATAAAGTTTCATGTAATTTAATTATTTCCTCTTCACCATTCAATTATGACATATATATGTTCAACTAAATCTCATACTAACGACATTCCTACAAAATATAGATAGGAGATTGGGTATTCCTCCGTGTATCTCCCATGAAGGAAGTGCAGAGATTCGGTGTCCGTGGCAAGTTGGCGCCCACGATAGGTTGGACCGTTCGAAATTCTTGCTCGAGTGGGGAAGGTTGCTTACTGAGTAGCCCTTCCTCCACATCCTTCAACCACTCACGATGTCTTCCACATATCCAACCTGAGGAAGTATGTGCACGACCCTCGACACATCATCAGCTACGAGAATCTTGACGTGGAGCCTGATTTGACATACGAGGAGAAGCCGGTCCAGATACTTGACCGTGCTGTAAAGAAGCTTCGCAGCAAAGAGATTTCATTGGTCAAGGTTTTGTGGCACCGACACAGTGTCGAGGAAGCGACATGGGAAACCGAAGCTAACATGAGGGCACGATACCCGCAACTTTTCCGATGTAATAATTAAACAAACCTTTGTAATTAGATACATGTTAAAATATATGGCTTGTTCTCTCTTTGAGGTTTTTATGGGTTCAAAACCCTTTGAGGTTTTTATGGCCATATGAAATCCAAACAAGAGTACCTAATGACCTTAACTCGAGTCTCGAGGACGAGACTCCCTTTGAGGTTTTCATATTTGTAACATCCATATTCTGGCAAACCCGAACTCGTCCGATTTGGGTCTAATGAACCCAAAAACGTTGTCAGTAAATATTAAACAACTTAAAACAACCAATTGGTGGTGAATCAAAGTTGTTTGGGCGAAATCGACCAAAAATCGGTCACTTCGTAATGCGCGCCGTGAAAAAGCCGCGACGCAAATTCAGAAATCGCAAAATGAACCGAGACCACATAGATCTGATTCGACGATACAAGACCAACGGAATCGACCGTTCGTCAATCGGAGGTCGTTTGATAATTTTAATTTGTAAAATTTAAACCTTAAACAAAAACCGTATCCAATATTTCGGGTATTCAAAACTCGACCGAAAGTATATGAATATTATACTCAAATTGATCGTCGTCCCGAGACGATCAAAACGAGATATTATGCGTCAAAATCCGAGGTTCGAGGTGCGATTAGGGGCGACTTTAAAATGGGAGAGAAGTTAAAATATATATAAAAAAAAATTTACTTTACTGTCTGCTACTGTAGACTGTAGCGGCACCGTTGTTCTTCTTTCTTCCCTTTGTTGTTTGTTCTCTTTCCACATGTCTCTTATTCCCATTCCACTTGGCAATTTATCAAGACCTTTTAAGGCCTATATAATTCCACCCACTCCCTTCTAGTTCTCCATCTTTTCCACCGAGAAAGAGAGAGCTATTGCTGCTCCCTTTCTCTGCCGCTGGAGATCTCAGGAGCGGAAGGTTGGAGGACCCCAGGAGCTCCTGCAAAGTTGGCTATTGCTGATGCCATTTCAGCCGTCCCTTGCTGCTGATTGGAGGGTGTCTTGAAGCCTCCATTTCATCCATTTCCCCTCTCATAAAGCTGCTGCATGCGAGATATATTCTTCTCCAAAAGTCGATCTAAATTGGTACAATTCCCTGCCCCTCAATTCCTCCACCTAATTTCCTATAAATATCAACCGAGGTTTTTTTTTTCGAATTCCTATTTTCTTTCCTTTATAAACTCCAGCAGTGACTCCCTATCGTTCCTTCCTCCCAAAGCTTTTCCCAAAATTCCAAATCCCTTCCCAATTTCTCCAACGAAGGAGATGTAGCAGACCTTCAGAGCTGCTGTCCAGCATCTCCAAAAGCCGTTGTTGTGGCTGCTTGCAAAAGGGAAGTTACCATTTCTTGCTTCAAGACAGCCCCCGACTGCATGCAACCATACCTGCTGCTGTGAGTCTGCTACTCAGCCATTTTCATACAATTAGACCTCCATTTTGGAGACCTAATAAGGTACATCCCCTTTCCCCTTATTGCTGCCATGCATGAATATTTAAACTTATCTTTTTCAGCCAATTGTTACATGCAAGATCAATATTTTTCTCCAATTTGGAGATCTGATGTACAATTCCCTCTCCCATTCTCGTTTCTGCCATACATGTTCTACCATTAGAATGGATACATTTTATTAAGAAAATTGGGAATTTATCCTTCAAATTATGTTACTGTAGAGATCAAATAATCTTCGTTTCTGACATAGATAGGGTCAAGTTTACATGCCAATAACCCAATAAGTTGATTCCATAGTGGTGTGATTTGGCACTATTAAATTGATCCTTTTACATGCCTTTAAATTAAAATTTTAATTTCTTAATGTTATTATATTTGATGATCAGTAGTACTTTAACAAAAATTTCTGCTGTTACATACAAAAGTAAACTTGATGATAAGAGAGGGGGATAAAATATAGTACGAATCCCAAATCAAATGATTCAGAAAAATAACAGGATCATATAAAAATATTATTAACTTGTTCACCACATACAGTGGAGGAGTGCATGTGCCTCCGCCGACGCCGATATCTATGTTCTGTGAGAACTCAAATAAAGGAACTGTGGATAGTCGTGATAACATGAGAACTCGGTGAAGATTCTTTATATATATATCACATCCTGAAATTGTTCATCTCTGTATTAGCAATGCCCTCTAATCTAAAAATTTTATATTCATCTTTTATACTAGAACCGATACTGATGTGGGTTTTCTGAAAATACTCTCAAGTAATATTGTTAATTTGACTATCATTATGGAATATAAAGTATCTTAATTGATGGTGGATAAATAATTAGTACAAAACAAGAAGATGAGGAACTGTTGATTAAAATAATGATAATAATAACTAAACTTTTAGTAAAGGATTAGGCTTAAATTTTCAAAGATATAATTTTCGGTAAAAACTTCAAAGCTATTCAAATTAGTGCATGGTGATTTGGAGTGTAGTTGTATGGTCAGTAATTACGAGGTATGTACCGGAATAACCTTGAATCAATATTTTTCTCTTTGTGACAAATTGGGGATTATTTATATCTAGGACATGCAAGCCTTAGGTCCACACATAACTGTTACTTCTAATGACTGAATTTACTGAGGCATGAATGATTACTGGTTTTGTGTCCTGGCAATCAGTGGCCTCCCATTTGGTGCCTTAGATGCATGTCATGAGGCTCAATGGATGACTGACTTGTAATGGACGGAATATCGACACTCTTTCTTCTTTGAGTTATAAATGACATGATATTAATGCATTGAGAACAATTCCAAGATGGCGGTGACAATTGATGACTGACTTTGCAACATATGGAGTAGTCAAATAAGTACAATTGAGGATGAATCAATGTTATGAATAAGATCGTTGACTTAAGGACTTAGATATGTACAGTCAATCACAAAAAGAACTGAGAAGAAATGTATAGTTATGCAAAAATTGGTAAATCAGTGATGACTTATAATTATAGTGCCGGTCACGGTGAATCTTACACCTGACTGTGCGAGGGCGCGGTGACCCTCACCTGGGCGGAGGAAAGGAAGCCCAGTTAGGGCAGCGACCGCTTAATGCGCGGGTCTAGGATCCCAGTCCCTTTTTCGTTTTGATGCAAGCTTGCAGTGTTTTTACGCCTCGTTGAGATCCAGACTTTAGACCAGTTCCGCTGACCCTGTTTTAGGATGCCCAGGCGGGGGATCCTGGTTTTTTAGCTTTACGTACGAGCTCGGTTGCCCGTACTAGTCGGGCTGTTTTTCTAGAGCGACTTTTCTAGGGAGTCTCTCTCACCCGTCTCAGTGGCGTAGTTGGGGAATAGACCTATCCCTCTATTGGACCGCGCTTCCAATTAGAGGGCGAGACGGAAGAGCCCTTGTGTTGGCTTCTTCACCGCTTGAGTTTTTCTTTCGCCAACAGACTTGACGATTCTACATCCAGATCATCCATATCTATATCTATATCTACATCATCGGGAGTTACATCAGAAAGAGAGTTACAGTCATGGTTTGGTGGAAATCACAATTAAAATTGAGATGATTAGAAGTGACTATAATCAGTTTTGAAATCTCTATAAAGATCACAGTTTAAGTTGAATAAATGGAAGTGACTATAAGCTGAATTCGAAATCTTAATAAGCTAGTGGACGTGTTGGGAACTTAGTTAGGATGCATTATACAACACCGCATGCCTACGGAGGCACCCCAACCCTAAGACATTCCCCTAGTCTTAGAGTCATAGTGTGAGGTTTCACACGAACCAAGACCACAGACTATCCGCTAAACTTAAGAATTTAATAACTCATTATATCTTCTTATCTCATCTTTCCATCATCAAAATCCACAAATATGATCTCTAACTAATATGAGAATAAAATATACATACTTATGATCAATTAGTTACCATAGAGATTTGCTCATTTGGGAAATATTGGGATAATGGCTGATCATGAGAGGTGTTTACTAGAAATTTGAAAACCTTTTTCATTTGCAAGTATAATTAAATTTTAATTTGAGTTGTTCCTGCCTCTCTACTTGCTTGCTTTTGGTAACAATAAATGCCTGTTATTTTATATAAGTTTTTGGGAGGTACCAGCAACCGCTGACGCCTCTTCTTTCCTAACATGCTTGGCAGGCAAACAGCCTGCTGTTCAATAGCTATACATGATTCCAGGAGACAAAGTCTATACCAGACGGTATGTGATTTTTGTTACAGTTTTTAATTCAATTGATATTGTAGAAAGCTTCTTCTCTTCAGTCAAATTTTTGGGATGTTGTATGTACTATCAGACATTGTACATGTTGTAAAATCATATGGAAATTAATGAATTAAGATTTTGGTGCCAATTGTCTCTATTAACTTGTGGTTATGTTTGTGGATGTGAATGTCGAGTGGAAAATTAACCACGCGAAAAATTTCCCTGTATTTCCGTAGCTTATACGATCTAATGCGAATGAATGTTGTAACGCGAAATGTGTGTAAACGGGTACCCGGATCCTAGGGGGTTCACAATAAGTATACAAAAAAGTCATTAACAAAATCTAAGTCACTAACACTTATGTCTATCTCCCTCTCATTCGAACCGAAAGACACAAATTCAAATTTGATCTGTTAAGCCGCAAACTAGACACCACACTAAAGAGATCTAGGACCACATGCACCTCTATAGCACTCTGGATCACCCTCTGTAAAAATAAATCATATCGTCGACATACTGAAGTGAAGAATGTGGAAAGATTACTCATCCCTCGAGTAGCTACAACATATATCACCTGTAACCGCTCGACCAACCATGATCGACAAAGCATCAGTGACCAGGACAAAAAGTAAAGGGGCTAGAGTGCACCCCTATGGAGCCCTTTTGAGGTTGATAAAAGCCATATATAGGCTGACCATTGGTCGGGATAGTTTGGAATCTGAGGTTAACTCAGGTTTTAGGCCTTCGCTTAGAACCGATGAGTTGATATTACTAAATACTTCCCTACATTCTAGTAGAAAATGGCAACATATTAGTTATAACACTGGTTAGATGATATATAGCTCTATACTTGGGGGACTTCCGACAAGGATGTTGGGGTTCCTACTTTAGTCCAAGCCAATAGTGCATCACTTGTATACCTTTTAAAAAAACCATGCTAGGTACTAGAGTCACAAATATCGAGGATTGATACTTGTTTTTTGCGACCTTTTAATAATAGTCAATTGTAGTATTTGGAAGAAGCAATTACCAAACAATTATTTCAACTTTTTTTGATAACCATGATGGAAGCAATCTGGTACCGCTACCGGTCTCTGCAACCTTGACCATGGAGAGAGAGATAAATGTCAATTTTCATATATTCTGAACTCTTCAAAACAAATGCCTATCATCCCTTTTATAGTGGGATTACAAAATTAGAAAGTGAATAACATAAAATCCTAATTGATTCTAATGACTCTATCTGACTTCCGAATTTGACTCTAACTAAAATGATCTGCCAAAAATGTCGAGATTAGAATCAGTCTCAATTTATTTAAATAAAGTAAGCGACTAATTTAAAATAACTAATTATGGATGGAAAATCCTAATTTATCAAAATCTTCAAATCTGTGATGACTTCAATCTGGCTTGACCGGTCAATTAGGGAAATATTGCATCAATTCATCACCGTTTGAAGAAAATTCATCTCCTGACGAATTGCTTGATCTTTAGGCTTGAGACTTGATAATTTAATTCCAGCTCTCTCGATCTTGTGTTGAAAGAACAGATGTGGAGCATACGACAGAATTCACATGTCCTTGATACAGTGGTTGGAGATGTCAACTTCATGTTGGAAGAACATATGTGGTACAGAAGGTGGCGTCCACGTGAATGTTGTTCCCCTGATGTGGTGCTTTAAGAATTGATGGGGCAACTTCATCTCAAACACCGTGGAATTTGAGCCTGAAGAAGCCACGAGAATGAATTGCACAAGTCTAGGATGAGAGGAGATGTGGGTAATGTACTGGACCATAGGGTCCTTATATAGGTAATTCTCACGTTCCTTGTCCTAGTTAGAGAAGGTGGCAACCTCAATTTCTTTTTCTCAGCATGTCTCTTTAAATATTCTCACTCTAGGGGGTGGAAGCGCAAATTTTCTACTCCAACTAAAGCAATTCCTCTTAAGTTCCCACCAACTTTAACCTTTAGATAAACGGTTTTCTGCGAAGGTATCTTTCTGCAAATTCCCCAAATCAATCTCCAATCCCTTATTTTAAGGGTTTTAAATCCTCTTGGAGAGAAATCCCAACTAGGGTTTCGTTTCCTTCGAGTAATGATGGAAACAACCTGAGAAGGAAGGCCATGGGCGACGCTGGGGGTGGGGGTTCTCATTAGTGCAACATATACACGCATGGGGAAAGCGATAGCAGAGGTGGGAGGGGCCCTCATCGGGAGTCGTGGCGATGTCGAGTTTGCCTACGGGGCCTCCATCAATTGTGGCAAAAGAGATGGGGCTTCGTTGGTGGCGGCAACAACAACAGGGGCTACCATGCAGATAGAGCAGGCGATGGCTTCTTTTGCAGTGGGGTCAGATGCGGTATGGGTTCTGCCTTGATATCGCCTAAAGCTATTCCAACGATGGAGCTTCCCTCTAAATCCCCATCAGGGAGGGTAGTGGTAGAAGCCGTGCGAAGCACTGCAATGGTGGTGGTTTGGGGCAGGGGCTGCATCGACGGCATCGATAGTAAGGGTAGGAACGACGTGGTTGGTGGAAGGATTGGCATCGGCAGGGCGTCGATGCTGGCGGTAGTGATGCCACCTCCTTTTGGACAACATTTGTTAGGGTGTCGATGGTGATTTCGGTGGCTTCTTTTACCGCCAAATATAGGGCCCCAAATTCCTCGATGTAAATGATTTCTTTTTCTTTATGGACACCAACTTTGTCCGCGAATTGTTCAGTGATCTCAAGTTCTTCCTCCGTAGGATCTTCATCGAATATTGGTCCTATATATTCGTCTTCTTTTTGTAGAAAAATGTCTTCTTTGTGGGATGAATCATTGTTGATGAATATATCTTGCATAATAAATGATTCCAACCATTGTTGAACTTTCACACTTGATAGTATGCGTTGCTTAAATCTTTGTTGCTGTGGATGCGAACCGTGATCGTGACAACTCAAATCAAATTGCATTCTCCAATATGCAATCGGATCGTCGAATCGTGAGAACAATTTGATTGCCATGTTATGATATCAATTGATGCAGATGAAAAACCGACGGTGGAAAATAATTTTGAGGGTAGAATATTTGGTGGAAGAAATTGGAAGGCAGGAGAAGAGAAGGCTCTCATCGGATGCGAGGGATTTTGGAGACGAATCACGAAGATCACATTGAGAGAGAAATAAATTTCAATTTTTCATATATTCTGATCTTTTCAAAACATATGCCTACCACCCCCTTTATATAGGAGGGGTATGATTACAAAATTCGAAAGTGAATAACATAAAATCCTAACTGATTCGAATGAATCTAACTGACTTCCTAATTCGACTCTAACTAAAATTATCTAACAGAAATGTTGAAATTACAATCGATCTCAATTTATTTAAATAAAATAAGTGACTACTTGAAAATAACTAAGGAGGGATGGAAAACCCGAATTTATCAAAATTCCCACATATGTGGTGGCTTCAATCTGGCTTGAGCAGTCAATTTGGGAAATATTGCATCACTTGATCTTTGTCAAGAATTTTTTTTAATTAGGCAAATCGAGTGGGAGATGTTTAGTTCCACATGGATGAGTGGGGGGACTTGGTTGAATTGGTGGGGCTATATATAAAGCCCCATACCCTTGTACTCATTGAGAAGAGATAATTGAATACGTAGTACGTGAACTTTTTTCTCGTGGTTTCATCATGCTCCTTAAAGAGTAGGGTTCCTCTTAAAATCTTGATTTTTTCTTGTCTTAGACTCGGCTTATTTTAGTTTATTTTTTCTGGTCTTGGTTTGGACATTTGCAAAGAAGATCTGCTGATGCACCAGTTAGGAGATGCGATTGTTGGGATGTTGAGCCGGCTAAGAGAGGACGAGGATGGCCCAAGAAGTGTCGGAAAGAGACCATACGAAGGGATCTTAGTTTTGTGGATATAAGCCCGGGATTGGCCCAAGATAGATCTGAATGGAGGCAAAGAATCCATGTAGCCGACCCTACTTAATTGTGGGAAAAGGCTTTGTTGTTGTTGTTAGACTCGGCTTATTTTAGTTCATATTTTACATGGTACATGAGTAGTTCAATTTTGGGAGCCATCTTTGAGTTTAATTTTATTTCAAGTATTATCATCTATGATCTCAAAGCTCTTTCCGCGACAATAATGGCTTAACAACTCTTTCAAAAAAACAATGGTTTAGCATTAACTTAAACAATGAGCTACGACTTTATTTAAAGGAGTCATTAATGATGGTTTCCAACTTGGAACACTACGTTCTTTGTAGAAATCCGTGGCCATAATCAAGGGTATCACTTATCTTCCAAAGTATGTGTTACGATGATCATATGAAGAGATGTCTCTAGCAGCTTATATGGTGGAACAAAGGCAACGACACCCTGTAGGGTTCTTCTCGAAACTTAAGTATAGCAACCAACGTCAATGAAGCCAATAATCTGACCACTGTGTCGCCGCTATATGAGACAATAGGTTGATTTCACAGGCGACAAAACCCCAACATTTGCTTGATGAAATGTCTCTAGTTGAGAAGACTAGAGGCTATGCTAATTAGGTGTAAAGATTGGGGGGGGGGGGGGTAGGGCTCTCGTAATCGGGATGGTTGGAGACTGGTTTCTCCCCCAAAAAGGTGCGATACGAGAGACCTTTGCTCCTGGTGGTTTGATGGTGGGAGGTCTCACAAGGAAGGATGTTTCAGTGACGTGGCATCTGATTCGAAGGGATGAAGCTAACCGTTCAAAGGTGTCATTTTGCGTTGGCTAGAGGGGTTTCTTTTGTTGCAGCGAAACCGATCATATGGTCGCCTTCTATCAGAGTGCCACTACTTGTTTTGCCTGCGGTGGAGTTGGGACTGTCATAGGGTTTGTCCCTGTTTGTTTGAGGGTTTGCGCGTCAAGCTCAGCTATGAGGGTTGCATAGGGTTTCGACTTGAAGTGCATTAGCGTTTGCTCAAGAGAGTCCTTGTGGGGATTTGTCCACACCCGATCACTGCCTCCATCCAAGATGCGATGGCGGACATCGTTGTTAGGATTGACCCTTTTTTTAGAGGCAATGTTGTCCTTCTTGAGAGTTCTATTGTTTGTATGTGGGGTATTTCAGAGGAGGAGGTGCATTCTTTGTTGCAAATTCGATGACCGGACCCTGCGGTGGAGGTGATGGTGTGGCGACGACCTACTCTTCGTGATGGTGCATCTCAAGCCATGTTTTATAAGGTGGCATCTCATTTTGAAAGGTCTATCTCTCCGGGCATTGGATCTCATATCCTTGGATTCCTTGATGGCAAGGTGGTCTTCGTGATCAATGATTGCCTCTCCAAAGAAGTGGAGGTGGACATGAAGATCGACATCGTCTACAGATCGAGGGTGATACCATCTGAGGTTTACCCAACGATCGACAAAGCTTTTTTTAAGCGGGTGTACATGAGGTTGATGCCACCGTGTGCGTCAACGCGGATGGCAGAAGGTTGTTGTTGGCGTTGTCCCTGGGCAGCCGGAGCGTCTTGTTGGGTGCGCCTCCGGAGCTGATTTTGCGGTCGACTTCGGGCAATGATTCTGGAAGTGGGCATTGCCTAGGCTTTCGATGCAAATGATCTAGTCAAGGATCCAGATCCAAATCACTTTGCAAGAATGTCGGTTTACGCTTTCTCAGTCATGGACTTGGACCTAAACCGAACAACACGTAGGTCGGGTTTCGCTCTCTCGAAGCCCCTTCGTCCGGTGCCATCTTTTGGTTTTTTGAATCCTCGCCGATGTACCTCTTGAGATTCGATGTTCCCTTTCCCCTCCAAGCAAAGATGCCTTCCTCGAAGCCTGCAACGGAGCATTCCCCTTTATACGGGGCTTGGGTGATGTTCTCAAGATGGCTCCAGTTCTTCCAAGGGTCCTTTGGTGGGGCTTTGGTTTCTAAGCCATGGGGTTTTGCAGCCGGAGGTGTACGAGGCCATGAGGCTCTCTCCTCAAGATCTCGCCACCTTGATGCATTGGGAAATTCTACGCTAGGTGGTACTCAAAGGAGAGCCGCTGACGGCCTAGACTCGTGGTTTGTAGTAGCTTGGAGTCTCTAAGGGGGTCTTGCTGGTGGTTTGTAGGTGGTTGGCGGTGCCAAGGGTGGGGACTCTCCCAGGCTAAAGTTCTCCTTCACGGGACTGTGCATAACACTAGGAGTTATAGTCGGGGCATGCTGCTGCAAGAGGAGATCGAGGCCCTCATGAGTCAATATCTTAGGCCTAAAGAAGCTGCAAATGTTGCTGTTCAGAAGTTGACCATGAAATGGTGGAATGCGTGGCTGTCATCCCACCATGTGGGGGCAAAAACTATGTCTGAATGAAGATCGTTACGTGGAATGTGAGAGATCTTGGGAGACCTGCAAAGAGAGTGGTGGTGAGAGACATGTTTAGAAGGGGAGGTGGATATCATGATGTTAAATGTCACAAGATATGGATGGGATTTGGCAATCAATGGTTGGTTCAATTCTAACATAGTTTCGTGTTTCGTGCACTGGATTATGTTAGGGATTTTTGCGACCTTGTTTGCGGTTGTTCTCAAGCACAAGGTGGATAATTTTGGAATTTCTTATTACCAATATATATATATATAGAGAGAGAGAGAGAGAGGGACCTCATAGCGCTACTGACATTGTCAATGGCTTGCTAGACGATCTCTGTCTCTTGAGAGCTCAATACCCTTCATTGGCCTCGCTTTTAGGAGGAGATCTCAATGGCATGCTTTGACTTGGTGATCACTCGCATATGCATGGGGGAGCTAATGATGGTTATGAGGGTTTCTCTCTTTGCAGTTGTGAGCGTGCTTTGCAGATTTTGGATGCTGGTGATTGTTAGTATACGTGGAGAAATGCCAAGTCCAGGTCCGCACCGACTGTCTTTTTTGCATTCGTGGAGTTGACTCTTTTTCTTCTCTTGGCCCGTGCTTGGGCCCTCACCTCGCTCCTCTGGTCCTCTGGTGAGGAGGATCGCCAGAGTTATTCTTTAGGTTTGAAAGTGCCTGCTTTATGAAGATGGGTTTCATGATATGATGGGAGAATTTTGGTGTGTTTGCCAACCTGATGGCTCGACAACGGATTAATTGGCAACAGAACTTTATTTGCTTCATGATCACTCGGATGTACAATAGAGGTGTGCGTGAAAACGACAAAGCATGAGAGCCGCAACGCAAGAGGAGATTGTTCGGTTGGATGCCTTGGAAGTTGAACGAGATTTGACTGCCGAGGAGCTTGAATCGAGGACCAACCATTATTGGAGATTCAGTTGGAGGATCATAAAAGAGAGGTCGAATGGAAGTAATGATCGCGACATCGGTGGCTCAAGGAGGGGGGTAGCAATTAGCAACACACGGTTTCTCCATTCTGTTGCATCTGGTAGACGACGCATGAACTACATCCATGGTTTGGAGGTGGATGGAGTCAAAATGCGTGGTGATATGGAGGTTGAACGTGTGCTCCGGAACCATTTTTATGCTTGCAACAGAAGGCTCGCCCGTGTGGGTGGGGTTGGTGGGGGAAAGGGATGATGGCCATCTCGCCTGCCCAAGCGGAGGCAATTGTGACCACTTTTTCTGAAGTCGAGGTTAGAAGGGAGGTTTTCTAACTGAATGCAGAGGGTGCCCCTAGATCGGATAGTTTTTCAATATCCTTTTATAGAGAATATTGGGATTTGGTGAAGGAGGACATCTTTGCCGTTCTGCAGGAATTTTGTGATGGTAGTCGTGGCTTTGAGCGCTTGAATAAAGCCTGCTTTTTCTTGCTTGTGAAGAGGAACAATCCGACCAGAGTGGATGATTTCAAACCCATTGCGCTTTCAAAAGATATTTACCTGATTATTGCTAAGGTTCTCATGAACTGCCTGCACGACATTTTGTGTGACTTCATCTCTCATGATCAATCTTCTTTTGTTCTGGCCGACTCGTGGTAGACAGTTGGGTGTTGGTCTCAGAGATGGTGCTGGATTGGAAGAGGAACCACAAGAGAGATGTTTTGTGGAAAGTGGATTTTTCCAAGGCATACGACTGTGTAGACTGGCGGTTTTTTCTGGGCATTTTTGGAGAAGATGAATTTTCCAGCTTGTGGATCGTCTGGATGAAGAGGTGTATTACAACATCTTATGCGATGCTGGTTAATGGTTGACATGAGGGGGTTTCTTTCTAACCACAGCAAGGTGTGCATTAGGGATGTCCTTTGGCATCCTTGATGTTTGTGATTGCAACTTATGCATTGGTAGTGATGATGAGATTAGCTGATGATTGAGGGATTCGCACGGATATTGCAAAGGTGATATTTCGATACCCATAGTTTAGTATGTAGATGACACCTTGCTTTTAGATGACACCTTGCTTTTCCTCGGTGGTGGTTTGGCATAGGTCCAACATGTAGTAGGGATTATGGAAACTTTTGATGATACTTCTGGCCTACTTCTCAATAGAGAGAAGTCCACCTTCATCCCTATTGGGTTATGTCAGGATGAGATCCAAGAGGCGAGCACGCTCCTGCTTCCCGAGCGCTTCCTTGCCCGTTAGCTACCTGATGTCGCCCTCGCACCCTATGTTAATTCGGTCAATTTAATGTCCATATTAATTAAAGTGATTCGTTGTAGCCGGATACGAGGGGTTAATCAAAAACCACTTATCGATTAATGTGAAATTAATTTTAAGCGGCAATATATTTTTTTACTTGGTGGAAGTCCAAGGTCGATCTCAGGGAGGCATCTGTCTCCTTAGGTGAATTTAAGCAAGGATCCGAGTGTTGATTTACAAGGAGTATTTTTTTTCTTTTTAAGTTTTTTATGCAGACTTATGTAGACAATGCATGCCAATTTAGTGTTCAATTTAATTATAATATCAAATGAAGTCCAAAAATTATGAAAATTGGCCAGATGGTTAATGATGATGAAAATGACCTACACTAATTTTTTTGGAATTTTTCGACACTAAATAAATTTACTGTGAATTGAATGAACAGACAGGGTGATTCTCAGTATTTAATTTTTAATAAATATCAAACCACAATTTTTTCAAGAACTAAAATTATCCTAGGTGGCTCTAATGACAAGAGACCTAGAAAAATTAACAGAACTTAATTTCACTGTGAAATGAATTAATTAAAATTAATCTAAGAAAATCGCTCACCAATTTATTTAGGCCTCGATATGCGTGAAAATGCTATGAAATTTTTATGGTATGTTAAAAATGATGTCCTTAAGCTACTGTAAATTTTTTGATGAATTTTGGAAGCACAAAGAATTAACTATAAATCAAAAGGTTTCGTAGTAAAATATGTCAACAATTCACCAAGTTAATTCATGAATAATTCAAATGAACTTACAAAAATATGACACGTGTACCAATAGACAGAGGACAAAATTCCAACAAAATGCAATTTTTAGATTTCAAAATGATGTAAAATGCAACCTAGGGATGCGTGCAAACACAGGGGTGTAAATGCAATACAGGAAATTTAAAATTACAATAAACAAATATGCAGACAGGGACTCAAATGCAATTACCTATAATGCGGGGGACTCTTGTGCAAATTCTCCACAGGGCACGTGCTCCTCACGTGTGGTCTGCTTCACAGGGACCTTTTTGCAAATTTGGAAAGCTCCTGGGGCTTCTGTGCAATTTACCCAGGCTGCACCTGCTCCTCACGTGGGCGGCCTAGGCTCGGAGGACTGCGGTGGCTCGGAGCGAGGTTAGAGCTCTCTGGAGGTCCGGAGTGAGGCTCGGAGTAGGCTCGGGTTGTCCGAGCCTAGGCTTGGGGCCGGCGCTCGGTATATGTTGACGTGGCGTGATTCGGACCGTTCGGATCAAGATCGATCCAACGGGTGGCGGTGAAGACACGTGGCAACGGGAGGACCCGTCAGATCTGGGGAGCGATCAACGGTTGAGGACGGCCGCGGTGAGGGGACGCGTGGCAACGTGAGGGCCGTTCGATCGTTTGATCGAATGGCAGCTGCTCTTCTTCCTCGACGGCCCTCCGCCTCCTGCGGAGGAGAAGGCGGGGCTCCGGCGATCGGGCTGTAGCTCCGCCCGGTCCTTCCTCGTGTTGCTGATGCTCTCCGGCTTGTCGGAGATCGCCCGGAAGCTTCGTGGCGTGGAGGCGGAGATAATGGTGGTCTCGGGAGCGTCGGAGAGGGCCCCGGTGTCTCTGACGATGAAGCTCGATGGCGGGCTCCGACGAGCTTCCGTTCAGTGAGAAGCCAAGTACCTGCAGGGGGTTAGAAGAGATAGCCTAGGCGTGCGAGTGCTCGTTGAGATATGTAGATGGTCGGCGAGGCCTACGGTGTGAAGGAGATGAGCTGGAGATGAGCTCCGGCCAAATGGCGGAGCTGTTGGTCGGGATTAGTGCGAGAGGCGTCGTCGGAGTGTGTAGATGGGACAACGAGGAAGGGAGCTTCGACGCGAAGCTCGTCGAGGTGGATTGGAAGCGAGAAGGTGGCCGGTGGCGGCGAATAGAGTCGAGAAATCGGAGAAAAATAAGAAAAAGGATCGGACGAGTGGATGGGAGGGATCTACCTGAGAAATGGAGCTCAGGTTGGAGCTCCAGGTCGTCGCTCGAAGGTCGGTAGGTGCCTGAGCTCGCGCAGCTCGCTGATGGAGGCTGCAGCACGGCGGTGGGCGGCCGTGGATCTCGCCGGAGTCGAATCCCTTTCCTTCGCTCAACGATTCGACGAATTGCTGTCACCAGTTGGTAGGTCGGAGCTCAGGGAAGCTCTCTGGGAGTGGCGGATGGGGGTGAACGTTGCCGGTGGCGACATATTTATAAAGGTGAAGGTGGTGGGTTGGCTGGTGACGAGGTGAGGTTGGTGGACGACGTGGGGCGACTCTGGTGGGAGTGGTGGGGCGTGAGGTAGACGGCGAGGGAGAGGGACGAGTGGGTGACGTCGTGGGGGTGTCAGCGGTGGCAGAGGGGAGGCTATCGTGCAGTCGGAAATAGAAAGGGGGCGCCCCTCCCGCAAGGCAAGGGACGTGGGAGAGAGGGCGCCCAGAGGTAGGAGACGAGGTCTCCACCGTTGGATCGTGTGATCCAACGGTGGGGATCCAGGGGGATCGGGTCAGGTAGGATTAGATCTGGGGCGCGGAAGAATGAAGGGCTGTGTGTAGCCACGTGGCGCGTTGTGGGCGAAGCGCGAACGAGCGGCCTGGATAAGGAGATGGAGCGGATCGAAGGGCCAAGACTCGCTGGAAGAGGGGCGGCTGTGATGGGGTAGATCAAAAGTCTGATCAAGCGGGTAGATGGTGCCCCGTGGGATGGCTCTGGTGAAGGCGCTAATGGGCGGTGCAGATCGTGGCAAGAGGAGATTCTGATGGCTATGGATTTAAGCGCGCTGGGAAAAGGCTGGACCGTTGGATCTGAAGCGAGATCCAACGGCTGAGGACGCAGGCGGGTGAAGGCGAGGGGAAGCGGGCCGCGTGGCGCAACCAGAGGGCGCCACGTGGCCTGCTGTGAGTGGTTGGAGAAAAATACACTTGTTGAGGGAAGAGGGGACCGAATTTGGAAAAACTCAAAACATGATAGTTGTAGATCTCGATGAGATCTACAAGTTTCATGTTGACCAAAGACGGAGATGAGGTCAAATATGATACATAAATACAAGGATACATAGATATACATAGATAGTATACAAAGTGGCCCAAAACCCATCTTTCTCATACAAGCTCCAAATTCAATGAAATTAGTCTCATTTTAAAGGTCTTTTAATGTGTAGTATTCTAAGAGTAAGTAGACCTAATTCGGAGTTTGCATGAGGGCTTTATTTGCATTCTAATGTACAGGGGTTCTCAGGCTTTATTGGCTATTTTACAAAGGGGATTTTTGGCCTTTTTCCCTATATTATTAACTAAGGAGTACATATTATAGAGCATAGGTTATTTTAGTGCATGGGTATTTTACAGGGGATTTTTGGCTTCTTATTTAAATGCAAATGAGCTGCTAAATTGCATGAGTTATGAATATATGCATGAATGCTATTTATGCAATATAAGGGGAAATATGCCTCTATTTTCTCGGGAACAAGGCTCTATTTTTGACTTTTGAAGTGATGAATCACAGATTCATCAACCCCCTATACTTAAACCTTGCTCGTCCCCGAGCAACTAAATGAAATGCAAGAGTGAAATGAGATTGGGTTCCTTACCAAGTTCATGAACAAAAGTTAAAAATAGAGCTTGACTCGACCTTTGGATTAATCATGTGTCGGAACCTTATTGGGATCTGAGTTTAAGACTTAACAGACTTCAAGTTCCACAAGTCTTCTATTGAAGACTCCTCAACTCACCTAATCAGAACAAGTCTACATACACAAACTCTAATGACCATGAATCTTTTCATGCAGTGTAAGTGATATATGACTCTCCACCTCAGAAGTAACAAAGAAACAACCTCCCCCAACCTGGTAACTCTAATGCCTCGGTCTAGCAACTCTTTCCTCGAGAAGCGGGGTACTCCCTTCTAAGTTCAAGTTCAACCGGCTCAAGAAGAGGGGGAAGAAGTATAGACTTTTGGGAGCTCAGCCAGTGTAGCTAAGTCTCCCGCTGCAAGCTTCATGAGATGTAACATGGTGACCATAAGCTTTTGCTTTTCTTGTCTACGTATACTCCGGTGGGGTTATTAAATTTTCAATCCGACCCACCATTTTTTTGGAGTTCTTTTTGGCATTTTTTTTTGAAAATGCCTCTGTACAACATATTTACATGGTGCAGCATAGATACAAGAAATTTCCTCTTGAGCCAGTAGACTATCCCTCTTTTGAAGCTTTATTGCAACCCACTGCTTCTGTCTTTAGCCTTCATCACCACTAGTCCAAGTTGAGACGCACTTCCTTCACTAGAAGAAGAAGAGAGGTTTCGCCTAGAAGTACTACCCTCATATGCTACCCCAAGCTAAAGGAAACTGCCTCCTCATCACCTCATCCGTAGAGAGCCATGTGTAAAGTGCTGGTGCACGTCAAGCCATTGTCTCTAAGAGTCATGTGTGTGTTGTTAAGTGCTCTACTCTGGCTTGTCAAGATGACATATGAACATAGACTTGCAGACTTAAAGAATTAAGTCACCTGACCTGAAAAAATCTTAACTCCAGTTCCTATAAGGTTCCTCTGAATTTAGGTGGATTAAGGTCAAATCATTTCCATCCTCAATATCTGCTCACAACTTGGTCCAGAACCCACTAGCTTTTCACTTTGCATAAGCAAAGTATGCATATGAGATGTCATGTTATGAAAATGCAAGACTCTTTTTATTTTTCTATGCAGAGATGATATGCAAGAGTAGATAAGAAGCCTATTTTTATATTTTTCATTTTTTTTTCGATTTTTACCCACCCATATTTATTGTAAAATATATACAAAAATACGCGAAAGTACGAGCTATGGGTAAAGTATATATGTAATATATACATGCCCCCCTATACTTAGCGTGTGCTATGTCCTCAGAGCACGAAGAGCGAGGAAAAAGACATAGCTCGTGCTAAGCGTAGGAGAGCCAAAAGTAACAGAAAGTATAGAAGTCGTCTCGCCCCCCTATACTTAGGCTCTGGCAGCCTAAGTGTAGAAGAAGATCAGAAATGGGGCGGATGAGGGAAAGATGGGTAGTGGATAAGTATCAATGCGGGCATCGGTCCCCCCTATACTTAGGCTCAGGTCAGCCTAAGTATCGGTAAGAAATGAGTATGAGGACCAATGTGATCTGGAGGATGTACAGTGAATCGACTCGGGTGACCCCTCCCCCCTATACTTAGGATCTGGTCATCCTAAGTATAGTCCAAGATAATGGCTCGATGATGTGGGGATGGGTTACTAGAATCGTGGGGGTAAAGGATAGGATACACAGGAAGAATGACATATACATATGAGTCGGTCTGAATCTTTCGAAGATGCTGCTGATGGCTGGGTTTTATTGCTGCAAGGTTTCATACGCGGCTTGAGGTGTATCTGCTGTATCTGTGTCGCGCATGAATACAATCTCCTCCACATGGACTAACTGTTCATTGGATTCAACGAAGTGCTTCAACAGCTGCCCATTTACTAGGAATGTCGGTGCGTCATCTGCGAGATCCGAGATCTCGACACATCCACTATCATGCACCGTACGGACGACAAACGGTCCCGTCCACTTAGACTTTAACTTGCCTTGGAAAATCTTCAGCCTAGCATTGAACAACCATACCTTCTGTCCAGGAACAAAGGTCTTTCGTCTGATATATCTATCATGCCAACGCTTCACCTTGTCCTTGTACACCAAACTGTTGTCGTATGCTCGGTTTCTGACTTCCACAAGCTCATTCAGATCCATGTCTCTCTGTTTCTGACCCAGGTGTGTGTTCCAGTTGACCTTCTTTATTGCCCATTCTGATTTGTGCACTAACTCTACGGGCAAATGGCACGGCTTTCCGAATACCATTCGGAATGGGGAGGTGCCTAACGGTGTCTTGTAAGCCGTCCTATACGCCCAGAGGACTTGATCTAAGATCTGAGACCAGTCCTTCCTGTCCGGGCGGACAAGCTTTTGCAATATGGTTTTCACCTCCCTATTCGACACCTCAGCCATACCATTGGTTTGTGGGTGGTAAGGACTCGCGACACGGTGTTCGATGCCGTAGTCCTTCAGGAGTTTCTTCACCTCCCGATTCACAAAATGGCTACCCCCATCTGATATCATCATTTTGGGGATCCCGAACCTAGAGATTATGTTCTCTCTGATGAACTTACAGACAGTCCTGCTGTCTGCGGCTCGGGTAGGGATAGCCTCCACCCATCTGGACAAATAATCTACCGCAAGAAGGATATATTCGAACCCGTGGCTGACAGGGAACGGGCCCATGAAATCGATACCCTAGGCGTCAAAGACATTACAAACGATGACCGGCTGCATTGGCATCTCATCCTTGGAACCAACGGTTCCTCCCATTCTCTGGCAAACTGGGCACGACTTCGCGAAAGCGGTGGCATCGCGAAACAGAGTCGGCCAGTAGAAGCCACACTGAAGTACCTTCCATGCGGTCCTCTTCCCGGAGTGGTGTCCTCCTGCCTCTAAGTTATGCCATAAAGAAAGGATACTCTGGTATTCCTCCTGAGGAATACAACGTCTCCAGATACAATCCGGTCCTTCAAAGAAAAGGATCGGATCCTCCCAATGGTAGTGCCTAGCATCCGACTTTAGTCGGTCGATTTGGCTCTTGGGCCAATCCTCGGGAACTTTCTTGGAGACAAGATAGTTCACGATGTTGGCGTACCATGGGAGTGAGTCGATAACAAAAATCGACTCGTCAGGGAAGGAGTCTCGAATTGGGGAAACCTCGGAAGTATTAAGATCTTCGAGACGAGAAAGATGATCGGCCACTACGTTCTTCTTTCCAGGTTTATCACGGATGTCCAAATCAAACTCCTGGATAAGTAAAATCCAACGAAGAAGACGTGCCTTCGCGTCCTTCTTCTCCATCAAATATCGTAGTGCCGTGTGGTCTGTGAACACGGTTACCTTGGATCCGATTAAGTGAGATCTGAATTTGTCCAAGGCAAACACTACCGCAAGCATTTCCTTTTCTGTAACTGTATAGTTACGCTGAGCAGAATCAAGCACTTTGCTTGCGTAGTGAATTTCAAACGGGACGCCATCTCTTCTTTGTCCCAATACAGCCCCAACAGCATAATCTGCGGCGTCCGTCATGATCTCAAAAGGTAGAGACCAATCTGGGGCTTGTAGAATGGGTGCGTCCATGATCATTCCTTGTAAAAGCTTAAAGGCCTCAAGACATTTGTGATCTACAATAAACTCCGTATCTTTGCCTAAAAGCTCAGTTAGCGGTCGGGCAATCTTGGAAAAATCCTTGATAAATCTTCGATAGAATCCGACATGCCCGAGGAACGACCGCAACTGCCTTACGTTGGTTGGTGGCTGGAGTCGTCTGATCACGTCCACCTTGGCAGGGTCAACCTCCATTCCTCTCTTGGAGATGACATGCCCCAACACTATGCCCTCTGTCACCATGAAGTGACTTTTCTCCCAGGAGAGCACCAGATTGACCTCACAACATCTTTTGAAGACTCGGTCCAGATTCCTAAGACAGGAATCAAAAGAATCGCCGTGGACCGAGAAGTCGTCCATGAAGACTTGCAGGAATTCGCCGACCATTTCGGCGAATACAGCAATCATGCACCTTTGAAAAGTACCTGGAGCATTGCATAGCCCAAAAGGCATGCGCCTGAAAGCATGGGTACCAAAGGGGCATGTAAACGTGGTCTTTTCCTGGTCCTCCGGAGCTATGGCTACTTGATTGTAGCCCGAGAACCCATCAAGGAAGCAGAAGAATTCTTTCCCCGCTAATCTTTCTAGGATCTGATCAATGAACGGTAGGGGGAAATGATCCTTCTTCGTCGCGGCATTCAAGCGTCTGTAATCCACACAGACGCGCCACGACGTGGGTACTCTCGTCACGATCTCCTCTCCGTCCTCGTTGGTGGTCGTCTGAATTCCCGACTTTTTCGGGACAACATGGATTGGGGCCAACCACTTAGAGTCGGAGATTGGGTAAATGAAACCCGCGTCGCACCATTTTTCTATCTCTTTTTTCACAACTTCTCGTAAATTTGGATTCAACCGGCGTTGGAATTCACGAGAGGGTTTGGCTTCGTTCTCCAAGTAAATATGGTGCGAACACAGAGCGGGATTTATCCCGTGGAGATCGGAAATGCTCCAGCCTATTGCCTTGCGGTTCTTATCCAGGATCTCTAGCAAGCGAGATTCCTGCTCCTCGGTCAATTGCGAACTGATAATGACCGGAAATTACTTATCTTGGCCCGCAAGGAAGGCATATTTCAGGGTTGTGGGTAGAGGTTTGAGCTCAAGAATAGTGTGATCGTCTAAGAAGTCTGGCTCAATCTGATCTGGTTCGGTGTTGGAAGTGGCTGGATCATGTTCTGTAATAGCTGCCACCAAGCGCTGCTCTGGAGTCGGATCGTCAAAAGTTTCCATACAATCGGCAAACGCCTCGTCCGACTCGTCATCCTCATCTTCCAATTGTCCTAAGGATGTAAGGACTGACAGGCCCAACTGGGCCTCTACGTCATCGAAGATGTAGGGCGATGCAGGTTCAGAGCTGTACTCGTTCATGAGGATCTCGCAGACTGACTCATGCCCTGGATCATCTTCAAAGGAGATGGACACATCGATGCTGGCTGGGTTCTGTCTCCATGGCCCAACTACGTCTACATGCTCACAGTCTGTTCCGGTAGAAGAGTACTCGGTGCTGGATTCGGAGTCCGGTCTCTGCCATCTCGTCTGCTTCATCTCAAGTTCCCCATCTCCGCCGGGAGTTTGGAATTGAATCTTCCCATTCTTATAATCAAATAAGGCCCCCGCTGTTCTGAGGAAGGGCCTACCTAAAATGATCTGGGAATCTCTCCAATTACGAGGGGTTTCCATATCTAGGACAGTGAAGTCCACCATGTATTCTTGCCCCTCTACTTTGATCACAATGTTCCTTAACTCTCCTTGGGACCTCTTAGTGGATTTGTCAGCAAACTGAAGAATAGCTCTAGATTTCCTAAGAGGTCCGAGATTAAGCCGCTCGTAGAGGGCTGTGGGCATTAAGTTGATCGAGGAACCATTGTCTAGGAGAGTGCGTGCAAACGCGATGTCATCAACATGACTCACTACATAGTGTGCACCCATGTCTCTTCGTTTCCGAGGAAACGAGTTCTTTATTGCACAAGTCGTGGCTACTAATAAAACGTGTTTCTCAACACGGCTTTTGGTATTCCTGCTAACCCTAGTGGGTGTGCATCTCACCTTAAGGTATTTTTGGAATGCAGGGGTCATTTCCACGAACTTGTCAAAAGGGATTGTGACCTTGATGTGCTTATTGCAAAATTCAGCCATCTCAGGGTCATCTTTTTGGATTTTTTTGATTTTCTTCTTTCCACCCTTGAGAGCTCGGGGGAAAGGGATTATTGACTCCAACTCAGGTTCTGGAACTGAAATATTCTCATTAACTGCTGGAACTGAGTTCTCAACATGACTCTGACTCTGATACAGACTCGGACTTGGACTCTGACCAAAAAGAAAATGCTGAGGCGAAACCGGTGACGATTCTTCCGCTTCTTCTGAACGATCCTCCTCAGATGGAGGTGCGGGCTCATCGGTGTCGTCTGACTCTACGTGGATGGGGAATGCTGCTTCGAGGACTCAGATGTCCTCTTCTTCTGCTGGGGATGGTGGTGGTGATGCTCCTCCTCTTCTTCCTCCGAATCCTCCTCAGGTAGTTTCTCGAAGGCTCCTTCCTTCTGCGCCCTTGCCCGATCAGGTATGGTCACGGTCCTTCCGCTCCTGAGGGACATATGATTGACATTATCGTACGAAAGGATCTCATGTTCAGATAAGTAATGATCTGAATATATACCTGATCTCTAGGTCGGTTCTGGCCCTGGTGTATGCTGTTCGGGTTGGCCTGAACCTGTGCGGGAATTGGGGTCCTTGGCGCCATTTGTTGGTCCTGGGCACGAGAGACCCGATTGATGTCAGTTCTCATGTCCAGGTAGTCATTCTGCATTTGTTGGACCCTATCAGACAAGGTCTGGATCGCCAAGGTCAGGGACTCCAATTCGGTGGGCTGGGCTGACTGCTAAGTGGATGCGGTCCTGTACTGGCCCTGCTGGCCGTGCCGATACTGCTGCTGATGGGACGGTGCTGGCCCCTGCTGGTAGGTGCGCTGCTGCGGCTGGTACCCCTGTTCTGGCCTGGACTGGTATCGCGGGACTGTGACGGGCCTGGTCTCTTTGTAGATTGGGGTTGGGCGGTGTGCCTGATCCTTTCCCATCTCGATTTGCCGGACTAGCGGGTCACGGCTATACCAAAGCCCGTTAATCTCGTATACAGGCGGAGGCTCCTCGTATTCCGTTTCCACTGGTGGGGGTGCATGATGGTTCGGCTGGGTATAAGTCTGATCACAGCTGCTCTGAGACCCCGGTGCCTGTTCCTGTACAAGATGGACTCGGTGTACAGGTACAGGTGGTGCAGAAGGGGTGGGTAGCTTGATCTTAGCTACCTTTTCAGAGAGTTCCTCCAATTTCTTGGGAAGGCTCGAAAGAGACTCCATCTCCGCGACTCTCTTGTGGATCTGCTCGACCATGGTAAGCTTGTCGGCTATCATCCCCATGCTGGGGATGAGGTCCTCAGTCAGATCTGCAATAGTCCTTCTAGTTGTCTCATTGGATAGGATTGAGGGAGACAACTGATAGGCCCTTGTGGCCTGTGACCTGCCAGTTTCCGCCATCTGTTCTAGGATCTTCCATACAACGTGCTCGTTCTTGTTCAGATAGCTTCCTCCACAGGCGGCGCTGACTAACCCCTGCATCTCTGGGGTTAAACCACAGATCAAGGTCTGGACTAAGATCGCTTTTGAAATGCCGTGGCAGGGGCATTTCTGTACTAAGTCATTGAACCTGTTCCAAGGCTCATGGAACGGTTCGCTGGGTCCTTGAGCGAAGCTGGCGATCTTTGTTCTCATCTGATTAGTTCTACTGAGAGGGTAGAACTTCTTCAAAAAAAGGTCCTCGAACTGCATCCAGGTAGTACATACCACCCCTAAGTTTTTCAGCCAATGAGCAGCCTTATCACCTAAGGCAAAAGGGGTGGCTTTCAGCCGAATATAATCTTGGTCAACATTGGGATGGCTAAGATTGTTGCACACCAAGTCGAAGTCACGGAGGAAAGTGTATGGTTCTTCATTAAGGTTTCCATTGAACTTCGGAAGCAGACTAAGGAAGTGGGGCTTCAGCTCAAATGCCTGGGCGGGAACTGCAGGTGCCAACCAGTTCTGAATCTCGTTCTCCGCCGGGTTATAGGTATCAACCATTGGTCGGTCGATTCCTTCTGCTACTATGATCCGTCCCATCCGCGCTGTGAGATCTGTATTTTTCTGTTCGGCTTCAGCGAGACGAGCAAGAATCTGTTTTATTTGTTCCTCATCTGGTGGTACTTTTGGCGGCATCTCGTCCTCTAGTTCTGGTGATTGGAAAATAAGATCGGTGTTAGAGAGCAAATCAAGGAAGGGATTACCGAGGCAATGGTCTTCCTCGGTAATCTCGGAGGAGATAAAAGGGTTGGTTTGAGAGTAACCACCCTGAGCATGAGGGAACCAGGACTCAAGAGGGTCATGAGTCCTGGGTGGTCCAAGGTACGCTCGGACCGAGAAAGACGAGTTACTTGGGGGACTCATAGAGAGATCAGTGAATAGCGCTTCGAGATCTCCCCAATCACTCATCTTTGATGAAGAGGGAAGAAGATAGGATTTTACTCCTACCTGAAGCAAGCAACAAGAACAATCCAAGATCCTGGGTTCACACTCAACACAGTGAAGGACTCAAAGTTGGGTCCAATTTATCTTGTAGTTTTTAAGTGTGATATTCAAGCAAAAGTAGCAAGGATTACGCGGCCTACAGGGAAGTCGGCTTAGAGCCGGATGCGTCTTCCCTGTTTATCCTGTCGTCTAAGATACCGCCAATCCTCCCTTTCTGCGCTCCTATCCGGAGTGGGGACTCAATGACGTGCCCCTATCTACCTGCAAGCAGGCGGAGGCTGACAAAGCTAGGCCTTGTCGCAGAGTACCGCTGGTTCGCCCCTATCTACCCGCGAAGGCGGAGGCTACTTGGTACTTGTCAATGAGCTTAAAAGTATCCCACTCGTGATATTTGCTAAGATCAGTTGGCTCGTGATATGGAAGGCGGGGATTTGGGCTCTGCCTTAAGGTGTTCACACACACTCAAGTACCCTCACTTAGCCTGAAAACAAGGTCGGGGATTAATCTCCCGCAAACAATTTTCAGATTTTATTCTCTCTTTTTTTGGTCAATACTGTTAGCAGTCCCGATTTTTAAAGTTAAGTTATCACTTTAATTAGTCCACCACAAAGCACGCCTATCGGACAGTCCCAATTTCCTTTTTAATTTAAGTGAGAAAATCAGAGGGGGAAATCGAGAAAAGCCGATGCACGAAAAATCGATGATGCTATGCTGAGTAGAGAATACTTACAGTGATCCATTCGCTTTTTTTTATGCAGGATGCAATACAGAATTGAAAACTTTACTCTACATGCAAATGCAAGCGATGAAAAGCCGCTCCTAGACAGGCAGTTCTATTAGCGTGAAGAACAGTTTAATTTTGACTAAGTACTGCGGTCTAGGTGCGTCTTTTAAGTGTATTGTGTGGTCCTATTGATTACGAGCACAAACAAGTCCTAGAGTGGCTCGAGGAGCCGCTAGTTTAAGCTAAGCTACAATTCACCCACACAGCACACGGGACACAGTTTCACTATCTTTACACACGCGAGATCCCAAACGGGAACCACTGGAAATGATGCGAAAGAAATAAAATGTAATTACAGAGCCTCTCTTTCACTCAAAAATCTTAAATGCTAAGTCCTCGAAGCGTCGCCGACTCCTCGCAGTCCTCGCACAAAAAATAATTGGAGGTCAGAGAGTTATGCAAAAATAAAATAATGCAAAAATAAATGGGAGAAAATAATTACAAGAAAACCGGGGGTCAGACTACCCGGGGAAGGAAAATCGAACACTCAAAAATTTGCTAAAAATTAACCTAAGCCGTGCTTCCCCGGCAACGGCGCCATTTTGATGTCGCCCCCGCACCCTATGTTAATTCGGTCAATTTAATGTCCAAATTAATTAAAGTGATTCGTTGTAGCCGGATACGAGGGGTTAATCAAAAACCACTTATCGATTAATGTGAAATTAATTTTAAGCGGCAATATATTTTTTTACTTGGTGGAAGTCCAAGGTCGATCTCAGGGAGGCATCTGTCTCCTTAGGTGAATTTAAGCAAGGATCCGAGTGTTGATTTACAAGGAGTATTTTTTTTCTTTTTAATTTTTTTATGCAGACTTATGTAGACAATGCAGGCCAATTTAGTGTTCAATTTAATTATAATATCAAATGAAGTCCAAAAATTATGAAAATTGGCCAGATGGTTAATGATGACGAAAATGACCTACACTAATTTTTTTGGAATTTTTCGACACTAAATAAATTTACTGTGAATTGAATGAACAGAGAGGGTGATTCTTAGTATTTAATTTTTAATAAATATCAAACCACAATTTTTTCAAGAACTAAAATTATCCTAGGTGGCTCTAATGACAAGAGACCTAGAAAAATTAACAGAACTTAATTTCACTGTGAAATGAATTAATTAAAATTAATCTAAGAAAATCACTCACCAATTTATTTAGGCCTCGATATGCGTGAAAATGCTATGAAATTTTTATGGTATGTTAAAAATGATGTCCTTAAGCTACTGTAAATTTTTGATGAATTTTGGAAGCACAAAGAATTAACTATAAATCAAAAGGTTTCGCTGGGCAAAATATGTCAACAATTCACCAATTAATTCATGAATAATTCAAATGAACTTACAAAATTATGACACGTGTACCAATAGACAGAGGACAAAATTTCCAACAAAATGCAATTTTTAGAATTTCAAAATGGTGTAAAATGCAACCTAGGGATGCGTGCAAACACAGGGGTGTAAATGCAATACAGGAAATTTAAAATTACAATAAACAAATATGCAGACAGGGACTCAAATGCAATTACCTATAATGCGGGGGACTATTGTGCAAATTCTCCATAGGCCACGTGCTCCTCACGTGGGGTCTGCTTCACAGGGACCTTTTTGCAAATTTGGAAAGCTCCTGGGGCTTCTGTGCAATTTACCCAGGCTGCACGTGCTCCTCACGTGGGCGGCCTAGGCTCGGAGGACTGCGGTGGCTCGGAGCGAGGTTAGGGCTCTCTGGAGGTCCGGAGTGAAGCTCGGAGTAGGCTCGGGTTGTCCGAGCCTAGGCTTGGGGCCGGCGCTCGGTATATGTCGACGTGGCGTGATTCGGACCGTTCGGATCAAGATCGATCCAACGGGTGGCGGTGAAGACACGTGGCAACGGGAGGACCCGTCAGATCTGGGGAGCGATCAACGGTTGAGGACGGTCGCGGTGAGGGGACGCGTGGCGACGTGAGGGCCGTTCGATCGTTTGATCGAATGGCAGCTGCTCTTCTTCCTCGACGGCCCTCCGCCTCCTGCGGAGGAGAAGGCGGGGCTTCGGCGATCGGGCTGTAGCTCCGCCCGTCCTTCCTCGTGTTGCTGATGCTCTCCGGCTTGTCGGAGATCGCCCGGAAGCTTCGTGGCGTGGAGGCGGAGATAATGGTGGTCTCGGGAGCGTCGGAGAGGGCCCCGGTGTCTCTGTCGATGAAGCTCGATGGCGTCTCCGGCGAGCTTCCGTTCAGTGAGAAGCCAAGTACCTGCAGGGGGTTAGAAGAGATAGCCTAGGCGTGCGAGTGCTCGTGGAGATATGTAGATGGTCGGCGAGGCCTACGGTGTGAAGGAGGTGAGCTGGAGATGAGCTCCGGCCAAATGGCGGAGCTGTTGGTCGGATTAGTGTGAGAGGCGTCGTCGGAGTGTGTAGATGGGACAACGAGGAAGGGAGCTTCGACGCGAAGCTCGTCGAGGTGGATTGGAAGCGAGAAGGTGGCCGGTGGCGACGAATAGAGTCGGAGAAATCGGAGAAAAATAAGAAAAAGGATCGGACGATGGATGGAGGGATCTACCTGGGAAATGGAGCTCAGGTTGGAGCTCCAGGTCGTCGCTCGAAGGTCGGTAGGTGGCCTGAGCTCGCGCAGCTCGCGGATGGAGGCTGCAGCACGGCGGTGGCGGCCGTGGATCTCGCCGGAGTCGAATCCCTTTCTTCGCTCAACGATTCGACGAATTGCTGTCACCAATTGGTAGGTCAGGGCTCAGGGAAGCTCTCTGGAGTGGCGGATGGGGGTGAACGTTGTCGGTGGCGACGTATTTATAAGGTGAAGGTGGTGGGTTGGCTGGTGACGAGGCGAGGTTGGTGGACGACGTGGGGCGACTCTGGTGGGAGTGGTGGGGCGTGAGGTAGACGGCGAGGGAGAGGGACGAGTGGGTGACGTCGTGGGGGTGTCAGCGGTGGCAGAGGGAGGCTGTCGTGCAGCCGGAAATAGAAAGGGGGTGCCCCTCCCGCAAGGCAAGGGACGTGGGAGAGAGGGGCGCCCAGAGGTAGGAGACGAGGTCTCCACCGTTGGATCGTGTGATCCAACGGTGGGGATCAAGGGGGATCTGGTCGGGTAGGATTAGATCTGGGGCGCGAAGATGATGGGCTGTGGTGTAGCCACGTGGCGCGTTGTGGGCGAAGCGCGAACGAGCGGCCTGGATAAGGAGATGGAGCGGATCGAAGGGCCAAGACTCGCTGGAAGAGGGGCGGCTGTGATGGGGAGATCAAAAGTCTGATCAAGCGGCGTAGATGCTGCCACGTGGATGGCTCTGGTGAAGGTGCTAATGGGCGGTGCAGATCAAGGCAAGAGGAGATCTGATGGCTATGGATTTAAGCGCGCGTGGAAAAGGCTGGACCGTTGGATCTGAAGCGAGATCCAACGGCTGAGGACGCAGGCAGGTGAGGCGAGGGGAAGCGGGTCGCGTGGCGCAACCAGAGGGCGCCACGTGGCCTGCTGTGAGTGGTTGGAGAAAAATACACTTGTAGAGAGAAGAGGGGACCAAATTTGGAAAAACTCAAAACATGAAAGTTGTAGATCTCGATGAGATCTACGAGTTTCATGTTGACCAAAGACGGAGATGAGGTCAAATATGATACATAAATACAAGGATACATAGATATACATAGATAGTATACAAAGTGGCCCAAAAACCCATCTTTCTCATACAAGCTCCAAATTCAATGAAATTAGTCTCATTTTAAAGGTCTTTTAATGTGTAGTATTCTAAGAGTAAGTAGACCTAATTCGGAGTTTGCATGAGGGCTTTATTTGCATTCTAATGTACATGGGTTCTCAGGCTTTATTGGTTATTTTACAAAGGGGATTTTTGGCCTTTTTCCCTATATTATTAACTAAGGAGTACATATTATAGAGCAGAGGTTATTTTAGTGCATGGGTATTTTACAGGGGATTTTTGGCTTCTTATTTAAATGCAAATGAGTTGCTAAATTGCATGAGTTATGAATATATGCATGAATGCTATTTATGCAATATAAGGGGAAATATGCCTCTATTTTCTCGGGAACAAGGCTCTATTTTTGACTTTTGAAGTGATGAATCACAGATTCATCACTACCTCGACCTTCCACTTGTTGTTGGTCGTCTTCTTTCCTCGACATGAAGATTAGTGCTTGATAGATTGGAAAGCAAGCTCGCGGGCTGGAAGTTGAGAACGTTATCAAGGGGTGGGAAGCTGGTCCTCCTCAAACATGTATTTTCAGCAATTCCCATTTTTTCTGCTCTATGAGATTACTCCCTGCAGAAGTTCAGGATAAGATCAAAAGCTTGATGCAGGTGATTTTTCTGCTCGGACGGTAAACAAGATAAGAATGGCATCCATCTTTTTAATTGGGAGGTGGTGGCGCTTTTGAAAAAAATGAGAGCCTTGGTGTTTTAAAATCCGAATGGATGAATAAGTCTCTCATAACCAAATTGATTCTCAGATTGTAGGGTGATAATGAAGATCTGGTGTGCAGGTTGATGCAAATTATCCATGGCATTCGCTGATCTCTGATTGGGACCCCAATAGAACTTCCATCATCTCTGTTGAGGGGAGTAACTCATGTCCTTCCTAAAGTGAGGGAGATGCTGCACCTGTGGATTGGGAATGGGGAGACTTTTTGTTATTGCATGACACTGGTTGGGGGAGGGCTCTTTTGTGGAGTATTACCCTTGCCTTTTTGCTATTGATGAAAATCAGAACATTGCCCTTTGTCATGTTTTGACGTCCGGGTCTTGGAGCCCCACTTTCAATGCATCCTTCTCGAAATGAGGGTTAATGCTATTACTGCTTTGCTTGGAGACTTGACATATAATTATTAACTGATAGTTATTTCCCTATGCAAAGTAGGGACCATTTTGTTTGGGTTGCAAAGCCACATGGATCTCATGCATGATTGTAGAGTTATCTGGAGCTGTAGAATTCCGCAACAGATCAAAGTTTTCTTCTGGCTTGCGAGATATGGTTGTATATGCACTAAAACAAAGCGAGATATCATTTGTCATACGGAAGACCTCACTTGTGGTAGATGCGGTGAAGAGCTTGAAGACATGGATCATCTCTTCTTTACATGCATAACCTCGCGGTTGGTTTGGGAGGGGGTAGGCTTTGAATGGCTCCAGGCGACCAATTGCAACTCCCTCTGGAATTTGATTAGAGCGGCATGTGGAAACCTTACAAGATGATGCAACCCTGATCTTTGCACTCTTTTGGGCTATCTGGTGAAATGAAAACATCTTTCGGGATTAACGATTCTATGCGGATAATGTACTTGAGCATTTTATGGCGTTGATCTCTACTTGGACTCATTTGATTTGTTCCTTTCTTGTTTTTTAATAAAATTTTGTGGTGAGTACCACCTCGGGTACTCGCCCTTGATCGTTTTAAAAAAACGCTAATTAGGTGTGGATTCTGTGGAACCCTAAAGGTGACGAAGAAGAGACTGTTGATAGCGATGCTTGCGAGGTGATCCTTGACTATGGGGTCAAAGTCTGCTGCCACAGATAACATGGTAATCAAGGTCGGAGGGAGATCCCATGGTGATGGCAGGGTCTTCAGCAGTGAAGGCGATGACGTTAGGCTCTCGCTCTTGTAGGTCACCCAGATTCCCAAGGCATTGGAGAGATACAGATATAATTTTCAGCTTCCCAAGAAAGGATTGTAAACACTTTTATAATTTTCAGCTTTAGCCATCAAATTTAGGGCTATTTTCATGTACGCCTGCATATAATTCCCTAAGTACACCATCGCCATGCATAATTCATGCTTACATAAGGACTCTTACAGAGGTCTTCTGTCTTACACTATGTTTTTAATCACTGGACCGTTGAATTTGACTGTAAGGATTGATAATTACTCATAATATTTCTTAAATAACCCTTAAAAACTCGAGATTTTAACCCCCTTCCCATCCCTCTTCTTCCTCTCTGTTGTATAGGGGCTTCTCACCCCTTTTACCCCAATGATGTACATTCCTTACTACAACTTCCTCTTTCCCCGACACCCCCAGATTAGTAGTTATTTCCAAATTTTAAAAATGTATTAATTGTTTTCCATAATAGCACACCGTCTTTACCGTCTTGCCTTCCAACCTTCCTCGTAAGTTTGAGTTCTTCTAACTTCTCACATCGCTGAATTAGAGCACTAGGTCTCTTTTGTCCTCTCTAAATCATCTAAACGAGTTTCTCTTGTAATTTCGATCGTTTGTTGTGTAACCGCATTCTGACTAAACA
This sequence comes from Ottelia alismoides, assembly GCA_037367405.1. NCBI lineage: Eukaryota > Viridiplantae > Streptophyta > Magnoliopsida > Alismatales > Hydrocharitaceae > Ottelia > Ottelia alismoides. The sequence continues at coordinate 214,983 of JAZKJV010007689.1, forward strand.
TCTCCGTTTCAGCTGCATACATTCTCTGCACATGATTAACTTGTGCCAGGTGCCACATTTTTAATATTACTTCGAATTTTTTAGTACTCTGGCAACTTTAGAGCTTATGTTCTAGACTTCTAGTATATTGCTGCTAACATGGCTATTTCATGCCATATTTCTCCTTGATAAAAATCCTCTTATATTTAGTTGCTGATGCCCTGTGTTAGTGTAATATATGTTTTCCTTTTTCAGGGTGTCCTGGAAACTGTGGCCATTATCACTCACGATAAGGGGAAGAAAAATGATACAGCAACAAAGTAATACAAATATTTTGTTATTTTTCTAACCAATAATTTTTAGTTTTTATGCTTTATAGATTGCTATTTTTTGCAGTACAACGAAACCATTCCAGATACAAGACGTTTTTAGCTTGGAAAATGAGGGTTCAGATGAAACTACAACACTAATAGACAAGGAGGTAGCTTAGCAAAATAATATTTAACAATTGTAAAACTAGCAATATCGGGACTTTCCTGTTTGACTTGAATGCCTTCTTGGAGCCGCAAACAAAGGAACGTATATGTTCAAATTAAACAAAAATGAAAGGCAATGGATTCTTTTGACATATTCCCGCTGCTTTGGCACGCTCATAAAATGAGAATCCTTTATGAGAAAACCTGTAAAGAATAATTCCTTTTATGATGAGTCCGAAGTGCGTGAAATTATTTCCTATATTTCATGGTGCAAATAATTGAATTTCATGCCTAAAGGTTTCTAAGTTTATATCTTGTCCAATTTTGGTTGTCAGAGGCAGACCCTGATATCAATGTTTCTCTATAGTAATGTTTCTTATAAACAAATAATTGCTTCTATTTCTAGGACAATGTGTTCGTGATGTCGAATCGGAAGTCCAAGTATCCAGTGCTCCAAGTAGACCAGAGGTCGATCACTTGAAATCTATCACATGTTGTTGTTGTCGTTTGGACATAAGTTTGCCATCTGTAATATATCGACACTGAATTATGTTGAGAATGCCTTTCAGGTTAATCTCAGATCTTGTAGTTGTAATTGTTTCTGCAGCCGCTGGTGGTGTTGCTTTTTCATGCCTGGGGCAACCAGTATGTCAATCTTTTCATCTTTTTAGGGTCACAGTTTTGGTTGACTACAAGCTGATACAATGATTTATTTGTAAGGTTATTGTTGGCTATCTTCTGTCTGGTTCTCTTATTGGACCTGGGGGTCTGAAGTTTATCAGTGAAATTGTACAGGTAAGATCTCCTTGTCCTGGAAGCTTCACTTCTTTCTATTTTGTTACGAATCTTCATTGTAAGTATGCACAACTTCTTTTTTCCATCACAGTAGCTTTCCTTGTACAAAAGCTCAAAAAACATAACCGTCATCTTTACATAATAACATAATTGCAGAAAGTAGTATGATATAGTAAAGTTGAACAATCTGTTTTTTGTTTTTGTATACTAAACTCGGTTGTTTCTAATTGGTTATTGTTGATTTTTTCAGATGCCCCTGAAAACAATTACAATTAGTTGGCCTTGCATATAAATTTCTCTCCTTGACATATCTTGGTAGTTCGAAAAATATATAACTAAGAAACGCATCATGATGTTAATTTGATTACTCTATATAGAAATCATGGATAAGTATGATCAATCAGTCATATCGCATTTTTCTTTGAGAAAACAGTTCTATTTACATAAAAGTGCTGATACAAAATATTATCTTTATGTGGAAATACCTTAACTATAGTTCTGTGCTCAGGGCACTGTCCTATAATGTGAAGCCCTCTCCCGCGGATTTGGAATACCCGTTTACACATTCGTAGTATCATGTTTGCTAAAGATCGCATTAGAGTACTGAAAATTAGGATTTTTTTTTCATTTATAAATGACATTCACAAATTAACTAATAAGCCATAGAACTACAATATGCCACCAACTACATTGCACATCCATAGCAATTTTACATATAACAAAAAAACTGCATAATGTACGTGCATCCCAAATTGTAGAAGAGAAATAAAAGCATATATAATACCTTGAACAAAATTATAACATGCTTACCTGACAATAGTAATTGCAGAAGCTGAGGTTCAACTCTCCTAATACCATGGTACATGTTTTTTTGCCTGCAATCCATGTAACAGGAAGAAAGAACATCAACAAATGTTGAGTAAATCTTATTAATTAGAAATAACAGGAAATTTAGTGCCTCCAAAAGAAAGCAAGTAAATTGGGTTTTACAATTAAAATTTAGAGCTACTTGCAATGAAACAGGCTTTCAAGTTGTTTGGTATGTAAAACCCCATTCTACTCATCCTACATTACTTACCCATATTAATCATTTTTATACAAATATTATATGATCCATATTTAAGTCATTGTCTTTTTATTAATTATAATATATGTTTGATGGGTCTTGGGAATGTGAATGATGAGTCTCTGATATAATCATTGTCTTTATTAAATGCTTATGATGAGTCAGGTGTTTTGATTCTTTTCGTGTTGAATTTCTCAAGCTTAGTGGATAGTTTGTGGTCTTGGTCTGGATAAGGCCCCACACTATGACTCTAAGGTAGTAAGGAAGCCTTAGGGTTGAGGTGCCTCCGTAGGCATGCGGTGGAGTAAAATACATCCTAACTAAGTTCCCAACACGTCCACTAGCTATTTCAAACAACTGTGGTAGTAGCTCGTAGTCTGATAAGGATGATTTTCATAAATTGATCTTTTCTCTTCGTTAGGAATTACTGGCAGAACAGTAACTAGCTCAATGGAAACTAAGCTCAACTACAACCAACTCAACTGTAACCAAGCTCCCATGTAACCAACTCAACTGTAATTCATCTCAATTTTAGCCAAATTCATTTGTGACTCAATCCAATCTCAAATGTAACTCCTCCAAATTCAACTGTAACTGATTCAGATGTAGCCGTAGAGGATTCAGGTGTATACATGGATGATTCAGATGTTGCATCGCCAAGTCTGTTGGCGAAAAGTAAACAAACCTCAAGCGGTGAGGTAGCCTACAAAAGGCTCTTCCGTCTCTCCCTCTAATTGGAAGTGCGGTCTAATAGAGGGAAATGTCTACTCCAACACTACACCCTAGAGACGGGTGAGAGACTCTCAGGATAAGTCACTCTAAAAGAAAAATTGGCCCGACCGATACGGGCTAACGAGCTCTAAAAACTAAAATCGAGGGCCCTCCAGCCTAAGTACCCCAAAAAACAAGGGTCAGTGGAATTGGTCTTTAAAAGAAAACCTGTGGATCCCAGAGAGGCGTAAAAACTGCGCGCACTCGCGAAAAAAACGATAAAAGACTGAGATCCGAGACCCGCGCACTAAGCGGCCGCTGCCCTGACTGGGCTTCCTATCTCCCGCCCAGTTGAGGGTTACCGCACCCTCGCACAATCAGGTGTAAGGGTCACCATGACTGGCATTCTGAATTATCACTTCTTACCAAGCTTGCAAAAGTCGGCCCGACTAGTCGAGTCGGGGGGGGGGGGGGTAGCCGACTCGACTAGGCCTAGTCGGCCCTTAGTCGGTCCACCCGACTAGTCGGGCCGACTAGTCGATCGACTAATCGGCCGACTTTTAGAACAACTAGGGATGTCAATCTGGGTCTGCCCATTGGGTACCCGATCCGAACCCGCCCCATTTAAGGATTCGAAACCCGTCCCATTTACTTTTGGACGGGTTTGGGATTTGAATTGACTACCCATGGGGGTATGGTATGGGTTTGGGATTGCCTTGCGGGTACCCGAACCCGAACCCGCCCCAAACCCGAATAAAAAATATATATAAAGATAGATGTGTGTGTTGCATTTTAATTCAAACTAGCCCTAAATCCATTTCATATCTAATATGTATCGATCTATATGTATAAATATCCAACTCAATTTTCTCATTTCCATCTATTTATTCATATTCATTTAACTTTTTTGTATCTTTAATAAATAAAAACTATCAATACAAAAGAGTTAAACACTTAACATATATAAAACTTTAATATTATCTCTATATTGCACATTTTTATGAATCGGCATATTACACGATGTCGCTCTATTTCGTCTATTTATGAAAATCTTGTATACATTTATAAACAACTTAAGATTTACCATGTTCAAGATATGGGTACCCATTGGGTACATGGGTATCCGATGGGTATATGGGTACCCGCTAGAAATTACCCATTTAATAAATGGGCGGGTATGGGTAGTGATATTATAAATGGGTATGTGTTTGGGAATAGCAATACCCGCCCCAAACCCGACCCGCTGACATCCCTAAGAACAACCTTTTTTATCTCATGGTGTAGTTGTGATGTATGTGAAAGTTTGATGCGATCATAGGTGTTCTGATGGCAGTGACTTGACACTTCGTTTGAGGACAATGTTGGTGGTCATAATGATTGTGGTTATGTTGGCATCATTGAGCATAATGTTAAAGCTTTGGTTCAGAGATATCAGTCATGGTTATCAACCTATTACAGACAACCATCATGATTGGTAGGTGTATGACCTATTCTCTGGTGGTGACTTTGGAGGTTGCTACAGATTGGAAAAGAAGGAAAATGACTTGACTGCTTTGGAAAGTAGAATCGATGAATGCTTATGGTTATGTTGACAAGAACTTCCAGTGGAGCTCATTGTTTAAGAGGTATTTTCTAGATCTTTAGATCTTTAATCAGTGCATAGTAGCATAACACATGGAAAAGAAGATAGATGCTCACTTGTGGAAGGAAAATAAAACATGGAAAGCAGCAAGAAGGGGGCTTAGATGTACCTTTGGATCTCCAAAATTAGAGAATAAAACTTGCATGCATGCAACTCCAAATGGGGAGTGGTAGCAACAACTTCTAGGTGAGGAAAAATAGCAGCTTTGGCTGCTATAAGGCTCCAACAGTTGGGGAATTTGGAGCAGCAAAAAGGGGCTGCAACTTGGACTGGAATATAAGCTTTAATAGCTTCTTGAGTACCTCCAGCTTTTGTCTTAGGCATCAGACAGTAGAGAAGCATCCAATAGCTTGATTGCAAGCATTTCTAGCAAGAAAAAGATGGCTTCAGCATGTAGAAGTCTCCATTTGCTAGCTTGGACAATAGTTGTAGGGCTGTTGGAGCAGTTACTGCAGGGCTACCTGCAGTTCTAGGAGGAGCAGGAGCAGCACTTTGCTGCAGCAAAAGGTAGTAGCAGGGTTGTTGTGAATTGGAGCAGCTCCAGCCACTGCTTTGCAACAAAAGGGAAAAAAATAAAGGTGGGAGAGCTTCCTTCGGCTGGAGTCTTTGGGGAGGAATTGGGAAATAGAAAGAAGGCATGTGGTTTATATAAACAAGAGAAGAGTATTGGTTGTTGACATGTGAAGGAAAATTTGGAGCCAAATGGAGAGGGGAAAAAGACAGATGTCAATTGTTGCTGTGTTCTAGCAGAAAATTTTAAATTGTTTTTTAACTTTAAACTCTCTCTTTCTTTAGAATACCGAAATCAACCGTATGCGCACCTCGAGTTTCGGATTTTGATGAATAATAGCTCGTTTCGATCGTCTCTGAATGATGATCAAAATGAGTATAATATTCATATACTTCGGATCGAAGATGAATTCTCGAAATTTCTGTAATATGGTTTTGGTTTATGATTAAATTTTATGATTTTAAAATATCAAACAACCTTCGATTGACGAACGATTGATTCCGTTGGTCTTGTTTCGTCGAATCAGATTTTATGACAGTCTTGGTTTGTTTTTGCGGTTTCCGAATTTGTGTTGCGGCTTTTCCACGACACGCATTACGATGCGATCGATTTTGATCGATTTCGCCCTAACAAATTTTGATCGATTTCGTCCGAACAAATTTTGATTTGCGATCTATAAATCTTTCTTAGTTTATTCAATATTAATTGAATATTAATTGATCATGTAGACCTTTAATCGGGTTAAGTTCGGTATATTTGGATTCAGATGTCACAAATATAAAAACCTCAAAGGGAGTCTCGTCCTCGAGACTCGAGTTAAGGTCACACTGTGTTTTATACGGGTTTAATCTTGTCATAGAATCCTCAAAGGGTTTTGAACCCATAAGAACCTCAAAGGGAATAACAAACCATATTCTTTCAATATACATAATTAAACGGGCTTGTTTTGATGACTACCTGAAAAGAGCTGCAGGTATCTTTACCCACATATCTGCTTCAGTCTTCCATGTTGCCTCTTTGACATCATGTTGGTGCCATAGAACCTTTACTAAGGGAATTCTTTGTTGCGAAGATTTTTCACAACATTATCGAGTATTTGTATTGACTTTCTGCTTGTATGTTAAGTTTGGCTCTACGTCGAGGCTCTTGTAGCTGATGACATGTCGAGGGTTGTGCACGTATTTCCTTGAATTGGATATACGAAATATATCATGTACAACTGACATGTGTGGTCAGCCGCCCTCCCATATGAGCGATAAACTCAAATGGTCCAACATATCGTGGTGCCAATTCGCCATGAACATCATATCTCTGCATTCCCTTCATGGGAGATATACTTAGAAACATCCCATCTCCTTCTTGCGTTTACAGGAATTTCCATCGATATGAAAGATAAAGTCGAATATTGATTAGTCACATCTGAAATAAATTAAGAAAGCATGATTGGATTACCTGAAACTCCAAATCTCTTCTTTGACAATTGACATAGCTTTTCTGGCGGCTTTGAGCCGTCAGAAGCCTTCACTTCATGAGATCAATAGCCGTAGTTGTTTTCTCTAAGAGATCTTCGGAGTACAGAGCGTGTTTACCTATCTCACGCTAACTAAGAAGTATGAGGCATCTCCACCTGTAAAGGGCTTCAATACTTAGAATGATTATTGTTGTATAGAAATTCTAGCATTGACAGATGGTCCTTCTAGGATCCTTTCCACTCTAGAGTACATGAATGTAAGAAATCGTCAAGTGTCTAAATAACATGCTTGCTTTGTCTGTCGGTCTGTGGATGGTATGTTGAATTTATCTTCACCTCTGTCTAAAGTGTTGGCATAAATTGGTACCAGTAGTGAGATGTATACATCGAGTCTCTGTCAGCATGTTAGACACTACCTCGTGTGGTATATCATGAAGCATGATAATGTTATGAACATACAATCTAGCCAACCTAAATGTAGTATAGGTCATACTGACAGGTATGAAATGAGCTGACTTGGTCAGTCTATCAACAATGGGCCACCTGGTGTTTTCAGCAATCCGGTGATGAAATCCATAGAGATACTCTTTCATTTGAGAATGAGAGAGAACACAATAACCATGGTGGTCTACTATGCTAAGTCCTTACCATCTGACAAGTCATGCATCTGCTAACATGATGTGCTGCATCGCGCTTCATCCCAACCTGGCAGAATGTTGGTGCAAATTACGATACATCTTCGTACTGCCAGGATGAATAGACAGTTATGAACTGTGCCTTATAAAGAATCTCTATGCAATTGTTCATCGTTGGACACAACGACGCAACCATCCTTTCGCAGAGTGGACTTAGTCACCACAAAATTATCACCTTCATCCTTGATAGTACGCATATATCTGTCTCAAATCCAAAGACCTATCCTTCTATCATGCAATCCTAAAGACTGCTACATCACGGAGGCACGATAGTAAATATGGGCGCACTCTTATGAGGATGCCAATTAGTTAAAGATACTATCATATCTCACGTATATATCTAGTTTGCCGTATGTGCATGAGCTTTCCTGCTAAGCGCATCTACCACCACATTTTCTTAATGGTAAGAGATCATGCAGTCAACATTTTTCAGTATCTCAAATCTCCTACGTTGTCTCATGTCCGGCTCCTTCCAATCAAAGATATACTTCAATTTATTGCGATCTGTGAAAATCTTGAAATTCACCTCATGGAGATAGTGGCGCCAAATTTTTAATGCAAATGCAATGGCCGCCAACTCCAGGTCATGAGTGGGTAATTCCACTCATGCGGTCTTAACTAACGTAATGCATAAGTAATCATGTAACCTTGTTGCATTAGAATTGCTCCTAAACTTTCACTTGAAGGATCTGTATATACTGGATAATTCCGAGTGCCTAAAGTGTGTAAAGATAGGTACAATCGTCAATCTTTCCTTCAATGTCCTGAAGGTCCGCTCACATGAATCATTCCAAATGAAAGGAACTCTCGTCTGTGTCAATCGTGTCAGGAAAAGAATGACTCTGGAAAAGTCATTAACGAACCGTCTGTAATAGCCTGCTAGTCTAAGGAAGCTCCGAATCTGAGCGACTGTCTTGGGCTGCTCCCAAGACATGACTGCATCAATCTTCGCAGGGTCAACTACGATACCTGCTCCAAATTTGGCGTGCCCAAGGAATGAGATTTGGGATACTCACACTTGTTCAACTTAGCATACTACTTATGCTCTTGAAGTGTATCCAGTACTATCTTCATATCATTTGCATGATCCCATTTGCTCCAAGAATAAAACAGAACATCATTGATAATCACAACCACAAACTTGCCCAAGTATGGATGGAAAATCCTGTTTATCATGTTTACGTATGCTGCATGGCATGTGTGAGCCCAAACGACATTACAACAAACTCATAATGTTCATATTGAGTCATGAATGATGTTTTCGGAATATTCGACTCTTGAATTCCCAGCTGATGGTAGTCAGATCGGAGATCGATCTTTGAAAACATCGAAAATCCCTGTAGCTGACCAAACATATCATCAATGTGTGGCATAGGATATTGGTTCTTCACCGTTTTCTTGTTCAGTTGTCTGTACCCAATGCATAATTTCATCGATTCATCCTTCTTTCTGACAAAAGAACGGGAGCACTTCAAGATATAGTGCTTGGCTTCACAAAACCTAAATTAAGTAACCAATGCAACTGCACCTGTAACTTTCTCAACTCAGCCGATGTTATGTGATAAGGAGCCATTGAGATCGGTTGTATATTTGACAATATTGTGATCTCGAACTCATTCTCTCTCAGGCGGTAAACCTGCCAATTCATTAGAGAATGCATTAGGGTAATCTGACACTATCGTGATGTCCTAAGCCATCGACTCTCCATCAAATGTCTCTCGAACAATTGCGAGATATGATTCATATCCCTGATCAACAAGTCTCTGAGCTCTCAATACTGAGATGTACTATTTTGGAGTCATGTAATGTACCCTTATAGGTAACCTCGGGTAAGTTAGAAATCATGAAAACAAATACTTCATGAAGTAATTAACCGGGACATGATGAGTTGATATTCAATCCATACCCAAAGTTATGTCAAACTTGTTGAGTTGTAGTAGCAGACAATCTGCTATCGTCTCATGTTCACAAATCAACATTGGTAATCCTTTTACTATCAGTCTTATGATGAACAACTGGTCACCTAGTCCATAAAGTGACAAGGATGATCTAGGTTATCTGCACCTCTACCTACCGAAGTTAGAAACTCGAAGTTCATTCCTTGCTCCAGAATCAATTAAAATATAGGAAGGTCGGTTCAGGATGCCATGGTTCTATGTAAGAACCGATATCATTAATAATTGATGTTCGCGGATATTTCTAATTATGCTTTTTCTCTTCTTGGGATATAATATGAAAATTAGTTGCAATTGTTGACATATGTAATATTTCCCTTTCGGACTCGCGATAAGTCGAAGAACTGCCGCTATCCAAGAATTAATGCGATTGGAACAATAATACTACGAATGTATGTAGCGAGGTATCACTGCTCTGATACCAAACTGTGACGCCCGCTCCAGCGAATCTAGAATACCCGTTTACACATCATTTGTAGTATCATGTTCGCTAGGGATCGCATTGAAGTACTGGAAATCAGGGAAAATGTTTTCGCATTTATGAATGACATTGATGCAAAATGGAATTTTGCGACGGTGGAAAATAAATTTTGAACTATGGAATTTCCGTGGAGACGAAATTGGAGGGATTGAGAAGAGAAAGCTCGTCGGAGAATGAGAGATTCGAGGAGGAAGAAGCGCGGAGATCGCGTGGGGAAGGAGAGAGACAAATGAGAGAGAGATAAATCTCAATTTTTCATATATTCTGACCTCCTAGAACAATAGCTTATCATCCCTTTATATAGGAGGGATGAGATTCCAAAAATAGAAATTCAAAAATTAAAATTCAAACTACTTATCCTAATTTGACTCTAACTGACTAACTAAGAAATTCAAATCTCTAACTAATTAGTTGAGATCACACGCGATCTCTTTATTTATAATAAAAATGCGACGACATAATTAAGTAAAATGAGACTCTAATTTATCAGACAAAAATTAAATAAATATAGCCCTATATATCCGATTCACGCTGCATCAGTTCTCCTCCGCTTAAAAAATTCGTCTCCTGACGAATTGCTGGATCTGTAGGCTTGGAGGTTGATAAATTTGAATCAGCGTTCTCGATCATCTCATGGAAGAACTGGTGTGGAGCAAATGACGGAATCCATGCGTGCGTAGCACGAATGCTGGAGGCATTGGCTTCGTGACGGAAGAGCATGTGTGGCGCGAATGCGGGTGCCCATCCGGGTTTCGTCCCCTTGATATGGTGCTTGAAGAACTGGTGGGGCATCTTCATTTCGTGCTTCATCGCCTTTGGAGACTCCATAGCAAAGCAGTAGCACAAGTAAAGTAGAGGAGGAGATGTGACCAATGAATTAAGCCATGGGGCCTTTAAATAGGTGAAAACCATGATCCTAATCCTAATTGGATAAGGAGACCATCCAGATTTTGTCCTTTCAGCACTCCCTTTTAAATATTCCTGCTCCAGGGGGTTGGTATGCAATTTTTGTACCCCTTCACTTAAATAAAATCCATAGCGTAATCTATCCTCCAAATAACCCTTTTGATAAAAACTTTTGGGAGGAGGGGTTTCCCTGCAAATATTCCAATTTAACCTCCTATCCCTAACTTTATGGGATCTGACTCCCTTTGAAGGGATCCTATTGTTAGGGCTTCTCCTTCCTCAAAGTCTCGACGATGACAAGGGATTTGAGAAAAACTCCATTGGCGCGGAAATTTTGTTGACTGCAACCTCGTCGGAGCGATAAGGGACAGCAGCGGTGAAGCTTGAAGGTTCGAGGGAGGTGGCGAAACTTAAAGTCCTCTAATGAGGATGCTGGGTTGGATGGTAGACCTTGGATAAGCACTGATGGGGGTCGAAAAGAGGTCAGCAGCGCGACTTGGGATGGGGGCTGACCGAAGGGGAGGTGGTTTTGGGGGGCGATCGGTGGAGGGAATGGTGCTGGGGACCGCGGGAGGGGGCCGAGGGGTAGGAGAAGGGGGGTGGTGGAAAGGGACGTTAGCGGTGTAGGGGGTGAGGGATTTAACGGAGGGGGTGAAGGGGCTTGCACCAGCGGCGCGGGAATGGTAGAAAGGGGTGCTGGGGGCGTGGGTTTTGCGGCAGGTGGAGGTTCTGGGGTTGCACGTGGGGGTGGTAGCAGCGGTGAGGGGGGGGGGCAGGCGGGGCCGGTGGCGGTGCATGGGTAGCAGGAGAGGCGGTAGGAGGAAGAGCCGGGGCTGGGAGGGTTGTCGGGGTGGTGGAGTTGGGTGGTGGTAGGGCAGCGGAGGTTTGTGAGAGGGCCGTGAGTGGTTCGCAGAGCGATTTCATAGGGGTTTTCAAGTCGGAAATCACCTGGACAACAAGCAGATTGGTGTTTTTTTCTTCTGAAACGGCCTGGACAGCGAGCAGGTCGGCGTTTTCCTCCTCTGAAATGGCTGGGATAGAGAACATATCATCCTTGACGTTGTTGTTTTTGCCTGACACGGTCTGGACAGCAAGCACATTGTCATTGTTGCCGTTTCTTCCATCCACAATGATCTGAGCAACGCACATATCATGGTCGACGACAATATTTTGTTCGTCGTCAACTTGTACCATAAAAATATCAACATCGTACCATGAGTCTATCCATTGTTGAACCTTGACGCTTGTCCGGAAGCACTTCTTGAATTTTCGTTGACGCGAACGCGCATGTGAGCCACGTGATAGGGCTGCTTGATCGAGCTTCATCTTTCAATACGCAACAGGATCGTCGAATCGTGTGAACGATTCAATTTTCATGCTTTGATACCAATTGATGCAAAATGGAATTTTGCGACGGCGGAAAATAAATTTTAAACGGTGGAATTTCGATGGAGAAGAAATTGGAGGGATTGAGAAGAGAAAGCTCGTCGGAGAACGAGAGATTCGAGGAGGAAGAAGCGCGGGGATCGCGTGGGGAAGGAGAGAGACAAGTGAGAGAGATAAATCTCAATTTTTCATATATTCTGACCTCCTAGAACAATAGCCTATCATCCCTTTATATAGGAGGGATGGGATTCTAAAAATAGAAATTCAAAAATCAAAATTCAAACTACTTATCCTAATCTGACTATAACCGACTAACTAGGAAATTCAAATCTCTAACTAATTAGTTGAAATCACACGCGATCTCTTTATTTATAATAAAAATGCGACGACATAATTAAGTAAAATGAGACTCTAATTTATCGGACAAAGATTAAATAAATATATCCCTATATATCCGATTCACGCTGCATCAGACATTCATAAATTAACCAATAAACCATAGAACTATAATATATCACAATTATATTGCATAAATTTCCATAAAGTTTACATGTAACAACAGAAATTTCATTATGTACATACATCCTAATTGTATTAAAAGAGAAATAAAAGCATATATAATATCTTGAACAAAACTATAGCATGCGTACCTGACAATAGTAACTGTGGAAGCTGAGGTTCAACTCTCCCAATACTACGGTGCATGTATTTTGCCTGCAATCCATGCAATAGGGAGAAAAGAACATCAACAAATGTTGAGTAAATCTTATTAATTAGAAATAACAGGAAATTCAGTGGCTCCAAAAGAAAGCAAGTAAATTAGGCTTGACAATTAAAATTTTAGAGCTACTTGCATTGAAACGGGTTTTCAAGTTACTAGGTATATGTATTTCTAGACTTACTCATCCTACCCCAATTACCCAACTTTAATACTTTTATATATAGATTGTATGATTCATAGTTAAGCTATTATCATTTTTTTATAATTCATGTTTGATGGATCTTAATATTATGGATGATAAGTCTCTTTTCTAATTGTTATCTTTATTAAATGCTTATAATGATCGAGGTGATCCAAGTCTTTTTCCGCTGTTTATGATTCATGTGGATGGATCATAGTAAGTGTATAAGATGGGTTTGGTGTTTTGATTCCTTTCTTGTTGAATTTCTCGAGCTTAGTGGATAGTATGAGGTCTTACAGACCAAGACCACAGACTATCCACTAAGCTTGAGAAATTCAACAAGAAAGGAATCAAAACACCAAACCCATCTTATACACTTACTATGATCCATCCACATGAATCATAAACATCTGAAAGAGACTTGGATCACCTCGATCATTATAATCATTTAATAAAGATAACAATTAGAAAAGAGACTCATCATCCATAATATTAAGATCCATCAAACATGAATTATAAAAAAATGATGATAGCTTAACTATGGATCATACAACCTATATATAAAAGTATTAAAGTTGGGTAATTGGGGTAGGATGAGTAAGTCAGGAAATTCATATACCTAGTAACTTGAAAACCTGTTTCAATGCAAGTAGCTCTAAAATTTTAATTGTCAAGCCCAATTTACTTTCTTTCTTTTGGAGCCACTGAATTTCCCATTATTTCTAATTAATAAGATTTACTCAACATTTGTTGATGTTCTTTTCTCTCAATTGCATGGATTGCTGGCAAAATATCTGCACCGTAGTATTGGGAGAGTTGAACCTTAGCTTCCGCAGTTACTATTGTCAGGTACACATGTTATAGTTTTGTTCAAGATATTATATATGCTTTTATTCTTCTTCTGAGACAATTGGGACGTGTGTACATAATGAATTTTCTATTGTCACATGTTAACTTTATAGAAATTTATGCAATATAATTGTGACATGTTATAGTTATGTGGTTTATTGGTTAATTTGTGAATGTCATTTATAAATGTGAAAATTTTCCCTAATTTTCAGTACTCTAATGCGACCCCTAGCGAACATAATACTACGAATGATGTGTAAACGGGTATTCCAGATCCCCTAGAGCAGGCGTCACATATAGACAATGGGGTGTCCATAGACAATGAGAGAGTTATAATTTACTTTTTCTTAAATTTAGTCTTTTTTGTTCTTTTATGATGCACTCTTAAATTATTATACTTTGTTCTTATATGGTGCACATCTTTTCGGCGGTCATCACATGATTATAAAAAAACCTTTGTTCTAGGAAAGCACAAATTACATCTATTGCTTCGTAATGCTTTATAGGTTGAGACTGTTGCCCAGTTCGGTGTTGTTTTTCTTCTTTTTGCATTGGGGCTTGAGTTTTCTTTAGCAAAGGTATCTTGTGATTCCTTCTATAAATGTTATTTTTTTGTGCCATTTTTTTCTGGAACTCTTTGTTTACTGTTACATTTATACACAGATTCGGGTTGTTGGACCTGTTGCTGTTCTAGGAGGATTGGTTCAGATCATAATGTTCATGTTTTTGTGTGGTATCACTGCTGTGGTTAGTTACCAAGTGTTTTTCTTGCACTTATCTTCCTCCGAGCATGCTCCGAGCGCCTGCATTTTGTGGTAGTATTTTGCTTAATTCTAAAATGTGGCCGCACTGTTGCAGTTATGTGGCGCCAATTTATCTGAAGGGATATTCATCGGCTCTTTTCTTTCAATGTCATCCACGGCAGTGGTATATAACCTTTGTCTTGTATTTGGCATCAAAGATTTCATTTATGAAAGTTGTCTGCCATAGTTCATCTGATTATTTCATTACAGGTTTCAAAGTTTTTGGTGGAAAAAAACAGCACTACTACTCTCCATGGTCAAGTAACAATTGGTACACTAATTCTTCAGGTTTGCCATCGGTACTAATTAAAATAATGTTTGCTGTGCCATGGCTGGGATAGCGATGTTTTATTTTTTCTCTAATTATGATCTATTCGGATTTGGTAAGTGTCAAGTCATTGTTTATGTTACATGGTGAAAATGGCCCATTCTGTATAATTACAGTCTGAGAAAGTCCGTGGGGTAATATTGACGTTCATATTTTGTCAGTCCTGCTATCAATTATTTTTTGAACCCACATAAATGGTCTGGGGGTAGTGCAGTGTGCCTACCAACCAAAAGACCAGGGTTCAAATCCTCCCATGTGGAGGTTTCGTTAGGTAGTCGACAACCGGCATAAAAAATAGTTGAATCGTTCAACATGGATTTGAGCAACAAGAATCCATGTAGCCGACCCTACTTATAGTGGGAGAAGGCTTTGCCATTTTTTTTGTTATCAATTATTTTGTTCATGAACTCAAGCTCGAGGTCGATGTTTCTAGTTCCTCCAATATATCATGCTCATTGGTCTGATTGGTTGGGGAAATATATCCGATGGCATACAACTAAATTTAAATGATATGGAAAAAAGTTGCTATGTATTTAAAAATCTATAAATTTAGTAGCAAAACCATGTTTTTCATGTCTGGGTAGTACCACAGTAGCAATTTTTTTACCTGTGATCTTTTTTTGGTCTTTTTATGAAAACAGGGCAGCAATCCATTTTTGATAGCCATTCCCATTCTTTCGTTTTTCTAAAGTTACAAAGTTTTAGGTTATAAATGGACTTGGTAAATGCAGACTACTTGTTTTCCAAATTAGATACGGGTCTGAGGTTTAGAAGAGTGAAATTTTGGTGAATGTCACATGAATGGGGAGGGTGCAAATATCTGTTGATGAATAATCAGACATACATGCATCACATCCATATGTCAAGTAAGGGCTAGCCCATCACACTAAGGACTAATTTCATCCATCTCAAAAAAGGGTGTTAGCTAGGGATGCAAACAGACATATACAGATACGGATATAGGTGTTACCATATCTTTATCCTTTTTAAAATATGGATACGGATATGGAAACAATTATCTTGCGGATATCAAAATCGCAAACCATATCCTTAAATATGGTTACAGATATACATATATTTTACAAACATATATGAATTATCCCATGGATAATAAAATTTTACTAAGACTTAAAATCAATGTCAAAATTACACAAACTACAAATACAATGAAATAAAAAAGAAAATAAAGTAGTATGTTAAATTAAACTTATATAACAAATACTTAAACATCATAAGATATATACGTGGGTAACAAGAAAAAGGGTCTCAACTATGCCTCACTTCCCAATGAGGGGCCTCATTTTGAAATGATATAAAAGAGTACATAAATTTCAACTTTATGCTTTAACATTGACATTGAAAGGTTGCAGAAACTTATGAAAGCATGTATTTAAGGCAAAAAAGATTGAACCCCTTATTGTTACCTTTTTAAAATAAAACCCCACTTTGGAATCGAGGTATAGTTGAGCCTTTTTTTTCTAATTTATTCAATTTATTTTTTCTTCTTGCATTTGAAAGGCTTTGTTTTTGTTGTTCTTGCATTTGAAATGACTCTAAAACACATGATACATACACAGATTTTTAGTATTCCGTGTCTTCCAGAATTTTTTAACCATATCCGTATCATCAAAAAAAATTGAAAATGATATCCGTATCCGCAAAAAAGAAGAAGAAGAAAAATCCATATCCGTATTCGCCAAAATAAAAAATACATATCCATATCCTCTTAAAAATGGATACGATGGAGGTCGCATACAGATCCAGTTGCATCTGTAGTGTTAGCACACCAGTTATCTGAAATGATAAGCAAACATCCATGTGTCACTTCAGTTGGTATTTAATAATCCATCCATGCTCCATTAGTTTTTCTTCTTATCTTATATTTTGCAGCTAAACCCACACTTTATTTTCACATCCCCCCCCCCACACACACACAATTTTCATCAAATGGGACTTAATTGTGATTCATGATTTGCGTGTTTTTATGACATATATTAAACAGCATTCTTTTACTTAAGTAAAATAAGAATCTGAATATTCCTATATAATATGTACTCAACTCTTAATAATTATTGATATTGGGAAACCTTGATGCATGTTGTCTTCAGCATTCATTCATGAAGTTTCATTGTTTTCAGGATTGCGCTGTTGGCTTACTTTTTGCCTTGCTTCCAATTTTGGGTGGCAATAGTGGACTTCTTCAAGGAATCATTTCCATGGGAAAATTGTAAGACATCTGAAGAATTTGCATTAAAAAGTATCTCAAGAATTCCATTTCTCAATCTTCACAGTCCCATTCCTTTTGATTTGTTGCAAGGGGAAGTTATTTTTGGAAAGCACCATAAAAAATCTTTGCGGTGCACTTTATCTTCATAACTAACATTGAACTCACATTTTTTATTTTAAGCACGGGTATCAAGAATCATGATTTTCATGTGGGAGGATGATTGATTTGCAGATTAGTGGTATTGTCCATCTTTGTGATGACTGCATCTCTAGTAGCTGTCTCTTTTATGCCCCGCTTCCTAAAGCTAATGGTACATGTATCTTCTCAAGTAAGTCACTGCATGTAAAATCCTTTTAATCCTCCCTTGTGTGACAGTTTAAATTAATCTATGAATGTATATGTTTTTGGGATGTTAGTCATTTTGTTCTTCGAAGCTTCTATTGTCATTATTCAATATTTTGCTAACGAAGTTTCAGTCCACCTTTCATTGTTAATGTTAACTCTCAACATATGAACGCGGTCAGGAATTCTTTCAGGTCAAGTTTGCATCCCAATTAATTGCACAAATTATGTCATGTTTCCGAGCAAACCTCAAATAGATTTCCCCTTATTTGTAATCTTTAGCATGGATGGCTTAAACAAAGGCTAAAATAAGAAATAGTCATCCGAGTTGGATTCAACATTTATAAGGAAAATCCTTTTTATATTGTTCCAGAAGCATGGAATTTGGAAATATCGGATTTGCAGGGGTGGGGTAGACACAAGAAGTTTTGAAATGTAACTGCTGCGATTCCCTTCGTTGGTTCCAAATTCCATGTATAAATGAAGATTTGATTTGTAAAACCAAATTTCATAATTTGGCACGGCTATTTAAGACCTCGATATTTGGAGTTTACGTTCTTTCTTTCTCTGCGATCTTATGTGGTCAGAAAGATTTCAGATGATGGATAATCCAGATGTTCAATCAGACACGGGGAATGGAAGAAGGAAATGTGACTTTTAGGTGCATGGGATGGGCGAAGTTATATTTAACTGACTAGTCCACAGAGCTCGTAACTGGCTGTGCTGGCCATACTTAGCATGGGCAAAGTCTCCGTTTGCTTTGAATGTGCAAAAATCTTTTTCTTTTTGAGAAGCTTATTCTTTCCTACCCAAGCTGTAATTTTTATCTTATATTTAGCTTATCATGCATCATTTCCAGGAATATAGGTCATACATTTGGACTTGTTATTATCTTTGGTTTAAGGCTAGATATGTGAAATCAACAGTAAGATCAGCAAAATGGTGCCAAGAACAAGCTTTATTTAGTAGGGGGACAATGCAGTGATTGGATCATTGCAACAAAGGTTCTAATGATAGAGAAATTGATATTCTCCCTTATCAGAGGGTCAATTGTAGTTCTACCAGCTCATCGAGTACTAAGTACTTCACCTTGAGTATCTTTGGATGATTTTTCTTTGATTCTTCTACATGTTTTCCCGACTGGTTAACCATCTTTCTTTATGTAGCCTGCCTCCTTATTTTCCCAACTGAAAATGTGTTAGAGTGAGGTAGCACAGTTTATTTGATTCTCTCATGAAATAAGTGAGCGTTGTACGCTCTGACATGATGGCATGTGTTGAGGATTATGCTATCTAGGATATATGGATTTCTTGGATTATACTAAGATCCAGGAAGGAATTGATGTGAAAAAGAAACTGACCTTTCCATTCGTGCTTCCTGTGCATAGCAACTGAATTTGATCAGTAGGAGAATATATAGGCTACTATCTAGCATCCCTAAAGGGAACCCGTGGGAGAAAAAATGGTCAACCCAAACATGTTGTCGTTTTGAAAGAATGGAAGTCAACCTGTATCTGTGGCTGGTCATCAGAATGAGCTTGCTTTTAGTTTCATCTATACTAAAACCAGAAATAGGTAAGTTCATTTAGCTGTTCGTTGAGGCAACCCCTCCAGATGTAGGACTTTCTAGTGAAATAGAGAACAGGTTGATGTTTTTCTAGTCTCTATAATTTTATCTTTTCCCAAAGCTATATATTGGAATCCCACTGCGGTTCTCCATCGTCTCCTCAGGATCAATGGTGAAGATCCTGCTAAAAAACTCATGTATGGCTTCTTGGCTCTATTTATATTTTGATTCTTTGGACCAGAGGACTAAAATAGCAGCACTTCCAGAAGTAATATTTCTATATGTTGTGTTTGACATGAATAGGTTCATAACTCCTTGGAAGGATAAACATTAACATGCCTTCCCCAATCCTTATTTTAAGGTTGTTTAACGATCTTGCAGCCCTAAAAGTGGTGGTCCATATCCTCATCACAGCCATAGATAACAGAAGCAATATCACTATAGAGACATCATCATTCTGAAAATCTTGATTACAGGGTTCTTCTCCGGAGTAGCCAACCAAAATTCTGTACTTCATGTGGAGCAGAAAGGTCACAAATTATAGTGCAATTGCCTTAGTGCTCTTCTTCTGTCTTGGACTGTCCCTTTAGTATTGTATGCTCTCTCTTCACTAAAAAAAAGTCCTATTACCTCATCACATCTGGTATCTCTTCACAGGCTTATGCTACTTTATATGACGTAAAAGCTGTTGAGTCATTAAGACGCACCTCCGCTAACCTCGTTCCTTCCGTGGATGCTCAGCTCATGGCCGTCTCCGTGGGATGCATCTCAAAATGTAAGAATCCTGCTCGCCATATTGTTAGCCAACCCGAGTGATGGTAAGAGGTTTTAGATGAGCATACTAACCGCGTCCAGTCATCTACAACAACAACAACAATAACAACAAAGCCTTTTCCACAATTAAGTAGGGTCGGCTACATGGATTCTTCGTCTCCATTCAGATCTATCTTGGGTCAATCCCGTGCTTATATCCACAAAACTAAGATCCCTTTGTATGGTCTCTTTCCAACACTTTTTGGGCCGTCCTCGCCCTCTCTTAGCCGGCTCAACATCCCAACACTCGCATCTCCTAACTGGTGCATCAATTGATCTTCTTTGCAAATGTCCAAACCATCTTAAGCGGTTTTCTCGCATCTTATCCTCGATCGGAGCTACACCAACTTTCTTTCTGATTGCATCACTCCGAATCTGATCTTTACGTGTGTGTCCACACATCCACCTTAGCATTTTCATTTCTGCTACATTCATTCTCTGCACATGTCTATGGTTGACAGGCAAACATTCTGATCCATAAAGCATAGCAGGTCTAACGGCTGCTTTGTAAAACTTTCCTTTAATTTCTAAAGGAATTTTCTTATCACAGAGAACAACAGAGGCTCCTCTCCACTTTAGCCAGCTTGCATTTATTCTATTAGTAACATCTCCATCAATTTCCCCATCATATTGCAGAATAGATCCCAGATATCTAAATGAATCTCTCTTCTGAATGTTATCGTCTCCAATCTTCACCTCGATTCCTTCACCATTGCTTCCATCAAAGGTGCACTCCATATGTTCCGTCTTAGCCCTACTTATACGAAATCCTTTAGTCTCCAACTCATGTCTCCAGACCTCAAGGTTCTCATTCACTCCATCTCTAGTCTCGTTAATTAACACAATATCATCAACAAATAACATACACCAAGGTAACTCATCCTGAATGTGACTTGTCAACTCGTCCATAATCAAGTAAAAAGAAATGGACTCAAAGCAGAACCCCGTCCAGTCATCTACCTAAATATTTTCCATTCATCGAATTGGACTGAAAAAGCTGGCTATAGCAATGATGCATGACCGAGCACAAGCTTATCCAAACTCCCGATAATTCCTTGATTACTTTTGATTTCTCTGGATAACGATCTGCATCTTAACTCTGACCCAATCGTCAGCATTGCCTTGTTGAAAGATCTCTCACCCCAATATATTTGAACCCGTGTATATCTTCCCCCATGGATTAATAAACATTGTCTCAAATTTCACTCTTGAAAGTGCCACGGGGGGCAGCGAAGGTCCACTCTTGGTATCCTTGATGTGTTATCTTGTACCTTTTCTTATTGTCAACAAGTTTCTTGATCCCTCTCATATCGTTTTGGTTTCATAGTATTCTAATTCTAATATGAACAAGCAAATGTTGTCCTGACTCCCGTAAGCTTAAGAAAATGGTGGATTTTATTTGCCATGCTCTAATACAAATTGATGCAAACCGAAAATTCCAACAACGAAAAAAAATATTTTGATGGTGGAAAATATTTGGTGGAAGAAATTGGATGGTTGAAGAAGAGAAAAATGAATGAAGAGAGGCTAGGAAGCTTATATCTAGTTAGGCTCTTTCGATGCTGGTCTTAATACCCTATAACTAGCCAGCGGTAGTAGAGCAGTTTTCCCACGCAAAGTAGTAGAATTCTTAACTCTGACTTAGCTCGCCCGGAAATAACTCCTACAACTTTAACAATCAACTGTCATGAAACAACCTATGAAAGAGCAATCCTCTTGGTCGTGTTTGATCTTGGTAATCTCTTCAAATTTTCTTTTTACGTTTAATATATAGATATAAGTTGTGAAGGCAATTCTGGCTCTTGGTCTTTTGCATGATATTCTCATAGCGGGAGTCCGCTTTCCCTTTCCTCATGGATCCAGACACTTAAAGGTGCTTGGTTATCAGTCAGTCGAAAGAACGATCGATCCAAAGTGGAGAGGTGTGAGCCCCGAATATATATTATATATTATGGGGAAAATTTTGAAATCTAGTTGTCGAGCTTACTATACACTCTAAAAATTGCAAGTTGCGAGAGACTTGGGGGAGAAGAGCCGCAGAGATCGCATGGAGGGAGAACCGAGATGGAGAGAGATAAATGGAGTAAACTACGATTTTGATTTAACTTGAACTATTTTAATACATAACTCTTTGCCCCCCTTTATACATGAGGGAAGATGGGATCGTAATCAAAATTTAAATGAAACAAATAAAATAAAAATAATAAAAATCTTAATTATCTTCTAACCTGCCTAACAACAAAGCCTTTTCCCGCATTGAGTAAGGTCGGCTACATGGATTCTTTGCCTCCATTCAGATCTATCTTGGGTCATTTTCGGGCTTAGATCCAAAAAAATCCTAAACAGACTCTAACCAACTAACTAATTAATTTGAGATCAGAAACGATCTTGTTATTTAAACAAAAATAAAATTTACAACATAATTAATCGTAAAAAAATATTTGACCCTAACTAATTAGACTGCATTAAAATCATATTTTTTAAAAATCTAATCCGACATAATTGTCGGATGATAGATCCAAATTGAGCCCCAATTCTTCATTTCGTGCTGCATCATCACCCAAAGAAGGGGCTATAGTTGTAGGCTCTTCAACTCAACTAGGTTTCTGGGATATTGTCTCTTCAGTCTCGCTTGGCCACTCAAGTTCTATTTGACTGTCTTCAGTCGTAGCTCAAGTTGAAGTTGGTCAAATGGTTTGACTTTTTCTTGGTGCTCTTTCAGTTCCATAATTGATGGGGATTCCTGCATCAGGTTTTTATTAAAATGAGAACTATTACAAAAGTAGGTACTTCACATATGAAAGTATAAAAGAAAGATATCTGGGCATTTTGTTGAAGTTAATGACATTTTTATAAATGTTTGACGAGATGTTCTTTCCATATACTCTTCATATTTTTAATTTAGAATGCGTGGTTTTTCCTGTGTTATTCAGACAAATGAACTCTACCAGCTAGCTGCTGTGGCATTCTGCTTGCTATTAGCTTGGGTAAGTCAGAAATAACTTGACTCCTTTGATGGTGTTAATATCTGTAATATATCCATTAACTCTTTTTTCAATGATCCTTATAGGTATCATTTAGTTAATGATAATAAATCATATCTAATCGTGTTTCTTTTTAGAGAAAGGTTTTGTTTTGAGAAGTAGTGGGTGATAACTCTTGGTAGGTGGTTGCCAGTTCTGTTCGAGAACGGTTTTCGAACCCAAACTGCCTCAATGTCTCTTTCACTTATATTTTTTGTTCTTCGACAGCTCCCCCCTCCCATATTAAGATGAATATATAACAATATTGGCGAGTAGAAATTGTTAGTAAACGTGTTTTATACATTTGTACTTCATGCGCATAATATCAGTTGTATTTTCTTATAAAACTTATACAAATGCTATACCAGTTGGAGAGATCTAACAGCGACCCTCATCATGTTTCAACTTTCAAGTTCTATGCACTGTTATTATGGGGGCAGGGAGGGGTTGTGACCCTCATTGTATTTCAAGTTTAAGATATCTAGGTTGTTAGAGCCAGGATTTAGGGAGTGGCCCAAGTGGGTTGTGGAGATTTTTGGATTCTCAAAATTGTGAAGGTTTGTCGAAGTTCAAACTTTTCACCAAACTGACTACTTCGAGAAAAAAATATGATTTATAAAAAGACGATCAAGCAACATCAATTGTATAGGACAAATGCACATGAGATGGTTAATTATATGTACATGGTGGAGGACTCTAGATCTCTTATTGTATGGGCGTGGAGGAGATATCAACATGAAAATTTGTGGCTGTGAAGGAATAGAGCACGAAGTTGAGTGGATATGATGCTTGAGGCAGAAGTGGATTTAAAATGGGGATGTTAACACTGGACTTCTATTTAGCGGTCCACGATATGAGAAATTTTATCCGCTTAGTAGAGGCCTCAAGATCTTATTTCCCAGGGGCAAGCATATGGGAAAGATTGAAATGGGCACATAATTCATAAAAAATAGGTATATTAATTGAAGGTGGTCAGGAAGAGTGCCATGCATGACCAGGGGTAGACAAAGCATCTGATTGGGGATTCTCGGAAGAGGAGGTTTTTGGAAGCAATGTGTAAATTCTCGGAAGAGGAGGTTTTGGAAGCAATGTGTAAGCTTAAAGTCGATGGTTCGATAAGTTTGGATGGCTTTCTTTTGTTCTTGAAGAAATTTTGGGAGGTGGCGATTACTGATGTGATGTTTCTGGAGGATTTTTTATGGGGAAAGGTGCTGTTGGTTATGATCGTTTAAACTTAGTGCTGATCTTTTTGATCTCCAAGAAAGATGCGCCCTTAAGAGTAGAATTCTTTAACCATTGCTTTATATGTCATTTACTTGATTGTGGTGAACTTGTTGGCTAATAGATTGAGGGGGCTTCTCAGAGATACTATGTAGGCCCTTATAGCCTACAAACAAATTTTGTGGAGGATATAGTTATCCTGGATTCTTGTTGAGGCTTCTTGTTGAGGCAAGTTTCCAAAGTAAAAGAAAACCAATTTAGATTCATGTCAGGTCGCTCAACTATTTAAGTTATTCACTTGCTGAGGAGAACAATGGATATTTATAGTGCTAAAAGGAAGAACTTTCCTATGATTTTTATTGATTTAGAGAAAACTTATGATTCTGTCCCACGAGAGATATTGTGGAGAGTTTTGGAGAAGAGACAAGTACATGTCCTATACATTAACCTCATAAAGAATATGTATGATATAGCTTCATCTTGTGTAAGGATATAATTTGAGAAGACATACTATTTTGACATCAACATTGGTCTGCATTAAGTTTCAACTTTACGTCCATTCCTTTTTCCTTTGATTATGGACGAGTTGACAAGTCACCTTCAGGATGAGATACCTTGGTGTATGTTATTCGCTGATGATATTGTGTTGATTGATGAGACTAGAGATGGAGTAAATGAGAAGCTTGAGGTCTAGAGACATGCATTGGAGACTAAATGATTTCTTATAATTAGGGCTATGACTGAATATATGGAGCACACTTTTGATGGAAGCAATGGTGAAGGAATCGAGGTTAAGATTGATGATGATAACTGTTAGAGTATTTGGTTATGCGCCCATGAGTTGTAGAGAGGGTAAATGGATCCTGGAGAAGATCCATTTACCCCCATCCACTGTTTAGTCCCACATGGACCAGTGGTGGGAATTGGAGGCTCTGGGAAGGCTATATAAGGAGCCCCAGACCTCCTGTACTCATTGAGAAATTCTAATAGAATATCCGCCCCGTTGAGGGCTTCTCCTGTGGTTTCATCCCGCTCCTCACGGAGTAGGGTTCCACATAAAAATCTTTGTGTTCTTCGTGATTATTCTTCTTTATTATGTTATTCCGCTTCCGCTTTCTATTTTCTAACATGGTATCAGAGCGGGTTCGATTCTCGGAGTTTTCCATGTTCTTATTCTTTTATATCTGAGATTCGATTTTTTGAAAGTTATTGTTCATGATACAAGAGAAGAGTTCTTGAAATTTTTGTTCCTGAAGATTGTTCTAAGTTTTTATCGAGTTCAAGATCCCAAGTTCTAGGGTTCCAATCTGGAACCCTACGTTATAAAATAATTTTTTTTTATATCCCAAGTGGGCAGGGGAGGTCCGGAAAAAAAAAAAAGAGGCCCACAGGCTACAGTGAAAAAAAAAGGAGAGAGAAAGAGTTATGTTTTTGTAAAGCCCAAATGGGCTACGGTTTCTTTGGTCTCATACGGGTCACATTTATTTGTGAAAAAAAAAAATCAAAAGGCGCGTACAAAAAAAAAAAGAGAAAGAAAAAAAGCCGTACGCAAAGTTTATCAAAAAAAAAAAGAAGTTGAAAAGCCGTATAAAAAAAAAAGGAGGTTGAACGGCTTATGTTAAAAAAAAAAATCAATCATCGTGGCGGCCATTAAAAAAAAAAAAGAAAAGAAAAAAGAAAAGACGAAGCCGCAAGTTTCATGTTCTTGATGTTTACCCCCTATTTATCTTGTCTTCTCCCAACTTTGTCGATGTTGAGTTTCCGACAAGTATGGGAGAAAGGGGGAGTATATATGTAGAGTCACAGGTCTTGTATTCCAGATGCAGATTCAGATTTCCAGACCGATCAGATTCCAGACTCTACGGTTCAGATCCAGGTTCAGACTCGATGATTGTCTTCCGAGTCTTCAGTTTCAGACACGCACAAGTGTGCGGTCATTTGTCAGATGAGCATAAGTTGCCATCTTTTGTCAGAGGTCCCCATCATTCTTGTTGTTGTCAGGCCAGAGTTTTCATGTGAGCCATAGGGACTCCAGAGCAGAGGACCATTCCTTATGCCATATGTTGGCAAGGGTTTTCATGTGGTATCATAGGTACACCAGAGCAGTGCACCATTCTCTGAGCCAGATGGGAGAGACCCAGTTCTCCGACGAGGAGACTTCAGGCGCAAGTTCAGACTCGACGGTCAGATTCTGAGTCTTCAGTTGACTCACACTCCAGCCCGTTCGTCCTCCTCACCTGCACGGCATGAGAAGCAACGTCCTCGACTGCAGCATGTGCGCGTTGGGTTGATATTGTCCGTAGTGTCTTGTAGCGTTGAGTTGAGTTTCTGTTTGTTTGTCCAAGCTGAGCATTGCATGCTCCAGCTTGAGGGGGAGTGTTAGAGTATTTGGTTATGCGCCCATGAGTTGTAGAGAGGGTAAATGGATCCTGGAGAAGATCCATTTACCCCCATCCACTGTTTAGTCCCACATGGACCAGTGGTGGGAATTGGAGGCTCTGGGAAGGCTATATAAGGAGCCCCAGACCTCCTGTACTCATTGAGAAATTCTAATAGAATATCCGCCCCGTTGAGGGCTTCTCCTGTGGTTTCATCCCGCTCCTCACGGAGTAGGGTTCCACATAAAAATCTTTGTGTTCTTCGTGATTATTCTTCTTTATTATGTTATTCCGCTTCCGCTTTCTATTTTCTAACAATAACATTCAAAAGAAAGATTCTTTTAGATATTTGGGATCTATTTTGCAACATGACGGTGAAATTGATGGAGATGTTATAAATAGAATAAATGCAAGTTGGTTAAAGGGGAGAGGAGCCTCTACTGTTCTGTGGTAAGAAAATTCCTTTGAAAATCAAAGGAAAGTTTTATAAAGCAATTGTGAGACATGCTATGCTCTATGGATCTGAATGTTGGCATATGGACAATAGACACGTGTAGAAAATGACAGTAGCAGAAATGAAAATGCTACGGTGAATGTGTGGACACACACAGACACACGTAAAGATCTGATTTGAAATGATACCATCAGAAGGAAAGTAGGTGTAGCTCTGGTCGAGAATAAGATGCAAGAAAATTGCTTAAGATGGTTTGACCATTTACAAAGGAGGTTAGCTGATGCACCGGTGAGGAGATGCGAGTTTTGAGATGTTGAGCCAGCTAAGAGAGGGCGAGGAAGGCCTAAGAAGTGTTGGAATGAGAATATACGAAGGGATCTTAGTTTTTTGGATCTAAGCCCGGGAATGACCCAAGATAGATCTCTGAATGGAGGCCAAGAATCCATGTAGCCAACCCTGCTTAATGTGGGAAAATGCTTTGTTGTTGTTAAATAGTTATCGTGGATATGATTTCTGAGATTGTGGTAATTTGGAAGGAAGAAAAAGGTGGCAGGAAGACTGTGAGGAGGGGGGATTGGGTTTGATTCGTTGACCATTGTGCCGATCTTTTTGATCTCCTAGAAAGGCACACCCTTAAGATAGAATTTTTTTGACATATTGCTTTATCTGTGCTATTTACGTGATTGTGGCGAAGCTGACGAGTAATAGATTGATGGAGCTTCTTGGAGATATTATCAATCCCTTACAAGTTGCAGATAAATTTTTATAGTGGGTAGATAAAATGGACACTGTAATCGTGGCTTCGAAGATCGTGGCATTTTGGAACAAAAAGGTTGCCGGAATAATGTAGGAAATGGATTTTTTGAAAGCCTATGATGATGTGGTTGGGGGTTCTTATGGAGCTCCCTTACATGCGAGGTTCTTCTGACACGTGGATTGCTTGGGTTTTTCTTTCTCTATCCCAATTGAAAATCATTTAGAGAGTCTTTTATAATCTTACAGGGTTTCAGACATGGATGCCCATCAGCACCGTTATTGTTTGTGGTAACGACTATTGTACTTGCAGTGTCATTCGACAAGCTATTTTGGGAGAATGTTTCACATACTACTTGACACATGATCGGTCAGTTCTTCAATATGTAAATAATTCTTCCTTGTGAAGAGTGGATCGAGGAAGGCATAAAGAGGTAGGCATTTTTTGTTTTTATGGGGTAGATTAATAGGGAGAAAACGTTGTTTGTGCCTTTCGATAGGGACAGAGGCCTGGCTCCTGCATGGCACAATCTTGGGTACATATAAATGCGCTCCGGTTGTTTGTGCCTTTCGATAGGGACAGAGGCCTGGCTCCTGCATGGCACAACCTTGGGTACATATAAATGCGCTCCGCTTATTTCTTACTTAGGGTTGCACTTGGTGTGAAACTTTGTCTGATTTGGTACCACTTCGAGGAAATTTGAAACGAAGATGGGCTGGGTGAAAGGCAAGGTGCATGTCAAGGGGTGGTTGGCTGGTGTTGCTCATGTTGCTTTTGTTGAATGTAACTTTGTATTACTAGTTAATTCACAATCTTCCAACCAATATGCTATAGACTTAGAGGCTTGAGAGCATCATGGGAAGATTCATCTGGGCCAACTTTGGTCAAGAGAGGAGGGGGCTGCTTTGCTAGCTTGGAGCTTGGTGTCCGTGTCCATGCTAGTGGAGAAAGGGGGTTGAGAGTGTTGAGGTTCAACAAGATGAGTAAGGCCTTGTTTTGAAGTGACTAGTTGATGTTTGGGGTAAGGGGAGGGTTAACTATGCTACTTGCTTAGAGACGTGTATGGGACTACCACAAGCTTTTGATCACTCATTAGATCCGATGAGAGTGCCTTTGGCTTCATGCAGGGAATTTTTCTGGTGATTTCTAATGCTCTTCTCAGGCTGATCATCCAGAATTTGGATCCTTTTGGATAGACGACTAGACGAAGGATTGTGCATTTCATAGTGATGCTACAATTGCGTATTGTTGATCTATTCATTGGGAAGGAGGGGGTCCCGGGGACCAGCCATTTAGTATGGATACTCAGATACAAAAATATGAACATGATGAGGCAATTGGAGAGTGTGGAGGGCCTTTCTACCGCAAGAAACCATTTAAAACACAGTATATGGGGCGTTCATGGACAAGAAAGCATGTATAGCGTTTTCGCGGCAGCAATTGCTGGATGATGGGAATCTTAACGGAGAAAGCAGACTAATACATAGAAAATGGGCTCCTTTGAGAGAAGATATTCATGTGCATGCTGCAAAGATCAAGAATCATGAGAAAGTAATTGACAGCATGGTTCCGACTCGAAACTTCTGTTTAGTGTTCTCTATGCTGGGATGGAAAGAAGGATATTAGTCATCTTTTTTCCTCTTGTGATTGTGTTGTAAATCTTGAGGAGAGCGTGCATTGGGTCGCTGGAACGTCCAATGTAAAGAGTTTCCGGAGGAGTTTGAACACCATTGTTATTTGTCCAGAAATAATAGAGTTGAGGCTTTCCCTGAACAATGTAATGTTTTGAGATAAGCAACTTTATGTTGAAGATGTGATTTCCATCAAAAACTATCTGAATGGATTCTGGTTGACTTGTCTGTAAATCCAGCTGTTTGTAATGAATAGAGTTTTACGAGTTTGCACCTTTTAAGGGCAGTCGTCCTCCACATTTTTCAAAGAAATCAGTCACCTTTTCCAACTAGTTATATTTTCAAAAATTATTTTCAAAAAAAGCTACAACATACACATTCCACTTCCATCTAACCAGCTGATTGTATTGGTTTTCTCTGTATGTGGAGGCAAAATTAAAAATAAACAGGTGTGAGGGAGTGTTGCTCAAAATATAGCTACAGACCCGAGGCATGAAGCCTATGATATGTGCTTGGTCAGGAAAATTGTTGGATTACTTTAGATTTATTGTTCGTAGCCTTACCGGGCATATTTTACAAGAGGTTGTTACCATTATTTGAGCATGCTATCACCTGGTTACTCATTGGCTATATTCATTGTTTGCATCTATGCTCCATTTCGTACAAATATAGTTGGAATTTGAGAATTTGTTTTCTCAATATACTAGGTCTAGAACTCAAGATATACCCTAGTCTTTAAAAACACAGAATACAGACACAACTATATCTTGAAGTGGTAGGGTGATGACCAAGCTAGCGGTGGAGTAGCAATATCAGCCATTTATATCAGTAGTAGAGATCGAGATGTGTTTTATGTTGAGTTATCCGCAATAGGAGGGTTGTTTGGGTTGGATGAGTTTTTGTTTTTCTTATACAAGGAGTTTTACCGAGTGGTTGTTGGGGGTTTGAATGCTAATATAATCTTTTTATTCCTATTTTCCAAGAGGAGTGAATGTAGTGGGTTGTGGACTACATGTTTATGGCTTTTCAAAGTTAACATGTTTGATTGTTACGAAGTCCCTAGCTTTGATTCTTTAAGAAGTTCTTTGGGATTTGGTAAACCTGGCATATTCAACATTTGTAGTTGGTGTATTTACACTAGGTATTTCTATCATCGCACAAGGAAATGTGTCACATTGGGACTAAATGTCAAGAACGTTATGTGGAAGGTGGACTGTGTGAATGCTTATAACATGCTGGAATGGTTGTTTGTGGGGGCACATCATGAAGGCAATGATCTCCAGGCCTTTTGTGTCGTAGGTGAAAAGGTCTCTCACCATGTTCTTGTTTTCTATGCTGGTGGAGGCATTGTTTTTAAAACGCGCATTGAGCTGTTGGGGTGTACACCTCGAGGTGTTTTCCATGAAAAGTGCCTCGAGGTGTACGCCTCGAACATCCTCCGTGAGGCGTGCACGTCAATGTCATGAGGTGTGCCTCGAGGCAGGCACCTCGTGAGGCGATGCCTCAAGGTTTTCTGTACCATTCAAGTATTCATCAGTCCGTCATATTACAATAATATTAATATTTTCTTTATAAGGAATCATATTAATATTTCCAAACAAAGAATAGCATAACAATGTTGTTCTTATTCTTCTAAATCACATATTCCCATAAACGTCTTGGTGTTTTATAACATAGTATTACTAAATCAATGTATATACATTAAAGATGCATATATTGTATGCTTATACATATGATAGCATAACATGTGCGATATAATAATATGTATTAGTTGTGCACGTATAACATAAATTATGCACTCATATATATTTGTTGTTTCATGTGTAGCATTGAATGCATTTAGTTAGTATGAAAAATTAATATGCAATTAGTTGTTGTATGAAGAATATTACAGATTCACAATGTCTCACACATAAGTATGCATGTTCACAAGATTATAACACATGGTGGATACCATATTATTGTACAGGTATATCTAAAGTTAGGATTCTAAATAAATAAATATATATATGATTATTTGTACTTTTTATGCTTATATTTCTATACACCGAGGCTTACGCCTCGACCTCCTCGAGACTTAGGCCTCGTCTCATTGCCGGAAAACGGCTGCGATACACCTTACATTTTTTAAAACCTTGGATGGAGGCATGCTTGAGTGTGTATAGATCCAACCCAAGAGAGTGATACAAAATGGTTATCTTTTAGTTGATATATTTTTTGTTGGTGAATGTAATGACGATGGGAGTTTTTCGAGCTTGTGATGGGGGGCTTGTTTTCTGGTCTTATGATGGATTTGTTTGGCTCAGGTCCCAGTTTCGCCGGTGGTCGATGAAATGATCATGTTTGTACATGTCTCAATGTATAGTAGTTGTGGCCATGCAGGGTGTACATCTTTTTTGCGTTCAAACTTTTCTGTACATGGCTTGGGGCTACAGCATTGTTTACTGACCATGCATATATTACAGTGGTATATGTAGGACTTCCAATGATGACGATGGAATGAGTTAGGAGTTTCTCTTTACTGCCTTTTTATTATGGACTTTCAAGTCACTGATGACAAGCATATTGAGGCACCAGGAGGACATTCTTATCAGAAGTGAATAGAGAAGAATGGTGAGGAGTGCATTGGATGAAGTAGAAGGATGCCTTCTGTCCAAAGGAGAAGGGAAGTCTAAGGTTGCGAGCCTCGAGGTGTTCAACAAGACGTTGATAGAGACAGGGTTGATGGCCTTTGGGAGAGCGTGCTAGAGGGATGCTTGATAGGAACTTGTTATTGGCGGAGAGGATATAACTGCCAATGAGGTGCTCTGTTTTCTAAATAGGTATGATGATGGTGCTCCCGAGGGCAAGAAAATTTCTTCCGGACACCCATGTGATGGTGATTTCCAACTGTGAATGCGTGTGAATGAAAGAAACCCGACGTTGAAGGGTCCAGATAGCTGGTAGGGGAGTGTTCTTTTCCTCCGCTCTACATGACCACATGTATGGTTTACACTCTCGTTCTCTCCATAAAGCATGCTTAGTCACTCTAGTTGCGGGTTTTCCGACTCTCACAGACAATAACTTGGGTACTCGTGGTTCGAATTCTGGCTGGAGGATTGATCAGGATAGTTTTGGCTATTTCATATTACTGTTGATGGAGGGGCAACAATTGTGTAGTTATGGAATGGGAGGGTTGCGTAGCCTATTTTTGCATCCCATCCATATTAGTTTGTGTCCTTGTTAAGTTTACTGGACGGTGTGGCATCGAGGGGCTGGATGCTTGTCAGTGGACAGCTTTAAGGTCCAGTTGTGGGATTTTGATGAGGTTCCATGATTGACTACATGTTAATTTGAAATGCAAAGACAATGTTCAATCTGCACATTTTTGCTTGGCTTTCCGAGAGGAATAGGCTGGTTATTAGGTATATAGAAGCAGGTGGCAATGGGGTGAACACCACCTCTTTTTTATGGATTGGAGAGAAGGATGCAAAACACTGTGTTTTGCTTTGCTATCATTGAGAGCAATCTATATCTCTCTGGTTGATATATTATATTTTTTTAAGGAACTGTGGTATAGCTCCAGGCTAGGGGAAGGTCAATGGGGAAGTTCAATATGAGTTTCGAGATAGGGAGAATGCATCAATGCAGTGTTGTAAAAGTCGCCCGACCAGCTCGACTAGTAGGTCCGATTAGTCTAGTCAGTGGGGTTGCCGACCGAGTACTGACTAATTATGACTCGGTACACTAATCGACCAATATTTGCTTGGAGATACCACATTTTTTTTAATGTTTTACTTTTTTTTATAAGAAAACTTATTATAATATGCTTAATATTTTATTTAAACTCAATTACTTCTTTTATTTTATTATGGTAATATAAAAATATACAAAATCTATGTAAATATATGTATAAAAATGAGTTATATACTTAAAATAATCATAAAATTCAAAGCCGATTAAAGTTTGATGAAATCCGATAAGCTGCCCGACTGCCGATTAATCCGTAGTCAATAACCCAGCCGATCGAGTACCGATTACCGACTTTTGTAGCCTTGCATCAATGTAAGAACTGCCCATTAGTTATGAAGCTTGTCGTTGCATACGAATGCAGTTATTTTCGTACAAGGATTTTTTTATGATGAAGAAAAATTCTATCTTGAGAATGCTGTCTTGGATGTCCTAATCTTGAAAATGAACTGAGATTATCTTGTAGCTTGTCATTTTGATGATTTTGGGATGAATTACCCATCACGACCAATTTTTTCCTTTTAAAAAGAGATGTTGCAAACTTTTCATTGGTGACCAGATCATCTGTGGTTAATCAGAGGAGACTGATTAGCATGCAGAATTGTGTATGCTTGTTAGTCATTGAAAATGCTTCTCTGGGTACATTATCAAAAGTTTTTTTTTCAAGTCCTTTTTTGAATCTCTTAACCTAAATCCCTACTTCCGTCCTCTATTGAAGATTTCCATTATGCATCATATCACTGAATTCATATCCCCTATTTCACTGAAATAATGTTCTTTGTATAAAGAGAACTCTAGTCGAGTCTTGGCCTTGACAATGCAGCCCTACAACAACAACAACAACAACAACAAAGCCTTTCCCCACATGAAGTAGGGTCGGCTATTGAGAATGCAGCCTTCCTCTTTCAAAATTCCATTTGAATCAGATCATTGATTTCCTATACCCTATTTCACTCTAGTTACATTGTTTGCCTTGTCTATGAATATATATATTTTTTATGTTATTTATATATGCTTTCTTTTCCAGTGCAGCGACAAGCTCGGACTAAGTCTTGAATTGGGCTCATTTGTTGCTGGAGTGATGATATCTACCACCAATTTTGCAGAACATACTTTAAAACAGGTAATATTAACTTTTTGATAATTGAATTTTCCATTGAATTAGTGCCTTGTTCCTTCCATATAATTTAAATAACACGTGATGCAAAATTTAAATGAATACCTGGTGATATTTGCTTGTAATCTTAATGCAAATGTTCTATAATCAGCGATGAGAGCTCAAATTGGCAGCTAAGCATTCATCGAACTAATTGATTCCCTACCTTGTCAAGGGAGTGTGAGCTGCAGGACAACCTGATTTGGTCACTCTCACCTCTTACTGAGAGTAAGCACAAACTAGAAAAGTGGGGAGAGCTTAATTGGCAGATGCCTTGTCCCTCTGATCGATCAACAGATGCCTCAGAACATGGTGGTTTGCTGCTACTCATTCCCCATTAACGATCTGGATGAGCTATTTCTGTTAAAATCATAACCATCAGACGGTTTTGTTTGGATACATGAAACCAAGGGAGCAAGGTGGTGTCAACAAATCATACGTAACTTTTTGGAGGTTTCGGTGGCCAGCTTCCCATTATCACTGGCTATGACGCAACAACAACAACAAAGCTTTTTCCCACAATTAGGTAGGGTCCACTTCATGGATTCTTCGCCGCCATTCAGATCTATCTTGGGTCAATCCCGGGCTTATATCCATAAAACTAAGATCCCTTCGTATGGTTTCTTTCCAACACTTCTTGGGCCGTCCTCGCCCTCTCTTAGCCGGCTCAACATCCCAACACGCAACTCTTAACTGGTGCATCAACTGATCTTCTTTGCAAATGACCAAACCGTCTTAAACGGTTTTCTCGCATCTTATCCTCGATCGGAGCTACACCAACTTTCTTTCTGACTACATCATTCCGAATCCGATCTTTATGTGTGTGTCCATACATCCACCTTAGCATTTTCATTTCTACTATAGCCATTCTCTGCACATGTCTATGGTTCACATGCCAACATTTAGATCCATAGAGCATAGCAGGTCTCACAGCTGCTTTGTAAAACTTTCCTTTAATTTTTAAAGGAATTTTCTTATTACAGAGAACAACAGAGGCTCGTTTCCACTTTAGCCACCCTGCATTTATTCTATTAGTAACATCTCCATCAATTTCCCCATCATGATGTAAAATAGATCCCAGATATCTAAAAGAATCTCTCTTCCGAATGTTACCATCACCAATCTTCACATCGATTCCTTCACCATTGCTTCCATCAAAGGTGCACTCCATATATTCTGTCTTATCCCTACTTATACGAAATCCTTTACTCTCCAACTCATGTCTCCATACCTCAAGCTTCTCATTTACTCCATCTCTAGCCTCGTCAATCAACACGATATCATCAGCAAATTACATACACCAAGGTAACTCATCCTGAATGTGACCTGTCAACTCGTCCATAATCAAAGTAAACCTCAAGCTTCTCATTTACTCCATCTCTAGTCTCGTCAATCAATACAATATCATCAGCAAATAACATACACTAAGGTAACTCATCCTGAATATGACTTGGTAACTCATCCTGAATGTCTCCATACCTCAAGCTTCTCATTTACTCCATCTCTAGCCGTACTTATCACTGGCTATGACACTCCTTAAATAAAAAGAAGTCTGCATTCTTTGTCTTTGTCGGCCTTGAGAATACCTCCCTATTTCTTTAGATCGTCTATGGAAGTTGCTCCTTTTTTTCAATGGAAAAAGTGGTTATGTCTATTTATCTTTGGAAAAGGAGATATTTCAACAGGTCTGCCTTAATATCATACTCATAGGTTTTGACTTTCTATCCATATAATGCATACATCTTTAATCGCTGGGTGTGTCGGTCCAATAACACTATGAATTAACAGTCTTACCCGTATAATGATGTTTCACATTGACACGAGGACATGTTCCTTGTACCCTTTTCATATAGGAATAATTAATTCATGGGTCTATGATAAGGGTATTTGGGGCTATGAAGGTGGGGCGATGTCTCATATTGTGTTTTTTGTTATTCGATATTGAGTGTGAAATGGCCTATTGCAGTGAATGTACATGAAAACTATTTTTTGGATTTTCCAAAAACATTTTTTAAAAGAAGAGAGACGATGCACCGAGAAGATGCCTACCCAATTGCCAAAAATATTTAAACTTCATTTATTTCTCGTCAGGATTACTTACGTAGGTTTTGAAGCATTTCGTGAACAACGTGTATAGTTATGGACATCAGATCCTTTTGATCCAATCGGATAAGGCTAACCTCTAAACCCTGCTTTGGTTCGCATTATTTGTACTTCGGTTTGCATTATTTGTACATAAGTTTTCTTCTTTCCAGACAAATCGAGTCAAATACAGTTCTTGTTACCCTAGTAATAATGTATTAAAAATTTAATAATAATGACCAAAAGCATGGGGAGTTGATTGATTTGTAGGCCTCACTCCTTTGCCCTATGTAAATGATTTGACATACTGCCAAGGCATGGAGTATCATCTTTCCACGTGCTGTAGAACTAACTTTTCTTTCGACTACTTCAGACTCTTGCTCCGTTACAATGATTATAAGCTCACTTTTTTCACCTCATCTTATTGTCGTACTTGTAGTCTTTTTATACTCCATATTGTATGGTCATGAGGACCATGGTTGTATCTTGTATCGTGACTCTAATATCCATGATTCTATTGTCATATTTTGTCTCCCAACTGACGCTCAATGCCATTTTAGGGTAATTGTATTTGTAGAAAATGAGAATGCGAAAGCGTATCAAAGATAAAGAAATATAAAACATAGAAGAACACTATGATTTTACATGGAATCCTACTCCATAAGGAGCAGGTTGAAACCGCAGGCGAACCGCTTCAATGAGATGATCTTTCTATTCAACTCTCTCATATGTGATAAGTGGTGTGTGGCTTCTTATATAACCCCACTAGAATGACGAGTCCCTCTCACAATAAATATGGGAGGAAACCCGTGGATGTGGTAATTGGACTCTTGAGGGATCCAATTACCCATCTATGACATATGGCACATACTCTAACAATCCCTCTCAAGTTGTAGCATGCAAGGCTCAGCTTGGACAAATAGAAAGAAATCTCACTTACATAATACAAGATAGTACGAACAATATCAACTCAATGCATACCCTATTGGTTGCTTGCTGT
Organism: Ottelia alismoides; assembly: GCA_037367405.1. Taxonomy (NCBI): domain Eukaryota; kingdom Viridiplantae; phylum Streptophyta; class Magnoliopsida; order Alismatales; family Hydrocharitaceae; genus Ottelia; species Ottelia alismoides. The sequence continues at coordinate 252,315 of JAZKJV010007689.1, forward strand.
GGATACTGCTTCTCATGTCGTGTTGGTGAGGAGGAACTGAAGGATTGAAGTGTGAACATAATCTCCTTGTCGGAGAATGTGTGCTCTGTGCTACGTCTATCAGAGTCATTGGAACTTAACTAGGTCTCCTCTTCAGAGAACATGTGCTCTGTTCTTGTATAGTCACCGAAACTAGAATGAGTCTCCACATGGAGAACTCTGGCCCACAATTGCCATCTATCTGAAAGGACAAACTGAAGAAACTCATGAAAACATCCTTGTTGGAGTCCACAAACGCTGGAGAACGAAGTCTGAAAAAGAGTCTCTTTGTCGGAGAACTGGGTCTCCCATACTGGTTCAGAGAATGGGATCTCTAGTCTATAGTCCCCTATAAATCCACATGAAAATCTTTGAGTCTACACTGGCTCAGAGAATGTGATCTCTACTTTAGAGTCCCTATGAATCCACATGAAAGCCTTTAGTCCAAATCAAAATGGGGACCTCTCATATAATGATCGCACATGTGCAATCAAACTGGTAGAGTCTGAAACTGAGCGTCTAAATTTGAACGGGAGAGTTTGAATCTGACCTATAGAATTTGGCCAGAATAGATGACGTTGACCAAATTAGGAGAAGACCCGAAGATGATTGGGAAAACAAAGTCAATAATACCATCTCCTCTTTTTCAAAATATTTTTTTCACGTACGGTTTTTCTTTTCCCCTTTTTTGTGCCTTTTTCAAAAACAACTATTTTTTTTGAAATCACGGCCCAAATTTGGCCCTAATTTCTCTCTTCTCTCTCGTTTTTTTATATTTGCAGTAGCCTTTGTAACAATGGCCTGAATTTGGGCCCAACTTAAGCACTCCTCTTTTTTTACCATAAGAGAAGCCCTGAACAATTGGGTACATAATGCACTTGCCTTCTTTTTTTAATTCCTTAGAACTGGCCCTAGTTGGACTAAGCTTTGGGCTATTTAGGTTCCAATTGGGAACCCCGTTGTCAATGAAACACAACCTTGATGGGGCTCCCTTGCACCTGAAGAAGCTTAGCAGCCCCACCGAGGAGTTTTGCGCCTGGAGGAAGAAGAGGCTAGGGCGATCAGGGCCGCTGCCATTCCCGGGAGGGAGGAGAACTCTTGGTTGTGAGGTGGATTGGAGATCTGCTGCAAGAGGGAGAGCTCTGATAACAAGATGTTGATTGTCGTGAGAGGGAGAGCTCTGCTGGGTTCCAAGAAAGGCCCAAGCAATTGGGGCTTTTGCTGCTCCAAAACGTTGATGGATGCTTAGGTTCCATTGGGAAGACCTTCGATGCAACCTGGAGATGGTAATCATGCACGCAAGGTCTATATACGCGACCGCCTGCATGGTTTGGAAGGCCTCTTATGCTTATTCTACTTCTTCTTTAGGTTTGGCTTCTTTTTCAAACAACGAAGAGGCACTGCTGGTAGGGGTGATAGTTCCCCCATCTGATTAATGTTCCAACGAATCAAATAAAGCCTCGTTGATCATGGAATTAGGATTTCGAGAACTTGATTACATGATTGCAGAAAAATAGATCCGGAATCAGCGATGACGTGCCACATAGGCCTGAAGGTCTGCATGCTTTGTAGAATTAGGGTTTTAGGAAAAAACCTGACAACATGCGCAAAATTGAACAATCGAATACATAATGATCTAGAAGAGCCGTGAATTAGGGTTGTCGAATCCCTAGAACTTAGCACTAATGGCGATCTTCAAAACTTGCACGTGAGTTATGGTTTTAGAAAATCCTAACACTCTTCTCGAACTTTGAACAGAAATTCAACAAATCTTAAATATGAATATAAAATTTCCAAGAACATAAGAATAATTTCAAAAAGGAATCACCAAAATCGAACATAGTTTGATACCATGTAGAAAAAAGAATGTTGGAGCGTATCAGAGATAAAGACGTATATAACATGGAAGAACAACGGATTTAACGTGGAAACCAACTTCATAAGAAGTGGGATGAAATCGTGGGAGAATCGCCTCATGGGGTTGATGTTTCTATTCAACTCTTTCATTTGTTACAGGTGGTGTCGAGCTTCTTATATAGGCTCACCAGCAAGGTTCAGGAAAGCGGTATGCGTATGCGTTCAGACATGTCACTGAATAGCGCTTGCGGTATGCGGGGGCATATGCAGGGTATATGCGGTTCTATGCAGTTTCCTAATTTTTTTATTTAAAAATAAATAAATATATACAAAAGTGACTACAATAGAACTAAATTTATGTATAATTGTGGTCCAACAGAAGATCTAAGAAAAATAACTTTTATATAGAGTTCAAAACAATCTCTATCTATCAAATATCAATACTTTAAGCACACAAAATAATTGACAACAATCGACAAAATAGAAAAAGTTAGTACACGAAATGCCTCTATTGTTGAAATAATGTCATTTATCTCTGTCGTTATATTTATAACTGAGCCTCCATCAAAAGTACCAAACTTTACATATAATATATTGCATTCATAATAACTATTAATTGACTAAATTAGTTTGCTAAATTATTAGTAGATTATTCTTTTTCTTCCTTGCGTGTTTACTCCAATCTCGCAGTACAACTACTTTGACGATGGTGTTCATGGAATGCTTGGTTGGCATACATGCAAAAGCAAGGAAAACGTGGCACAAATAACACAATAAAAATATGGCACAAATTAAAAAATAAAAAAATAAAAAATATGTATGCGGCCGCACAGACCGCATATGCGGACCGCATAAGCGCATAGGGCGCATAATGGGAGGCTTCATAAAAGCGGTGCACAGAGGGCACCGCATACGCATATACGGCTGCACAGACCGCTTTCATGAACACAACTCACCAGAATGACCGAGTCCTACTCATAGTAGTGTGAGACTAAACTTGTGGATTTGGTAATTAGACCCTGGAGGGATCCAATTACCCATCTTTGACGTATGACACATACCTTAACATTCCCGGGTCCAATTACCCATCTATGACATATGACACATACTCTAACAACATTAATACAAAAGTTCCCAACGAGGATCTCTCACCTCCTCTACTCGGAGATGGAGAATCTGGTTTTTAACTCACTCGCCTGCTCAGTTCGCTTTCTTCCTCCACTATGTTCTCACTTCATTTTTGATGCGTACGCTACAGATTCATGTTAGTTTTTCCTCACTTGTTTAACTACATCCAAGTAACTAGCCTCGCAGGTACCCAGAGAATCTAACATTGAATAAATTAACTTAAGCCCAGAGAAGGAAAACTGATGTGATTTTAATAGCATCCTAAGGATAATGGGGAGTGCCCGAGCACTACATATGTGTATAAATGAGCTTAGGTGATCATCAAGATCAAGCCAACGAGCATGACATGTCCCTCTCTGATCTGTTACCGACAATTAGGAAGTCATATGAGGGCATGCATATGGATGTTACATATATTTATTTTTAAAACAGATGCTTTGATAAGATAATCAAAATCAAATCAATGAGAATTACACAACCCTATATGATCTAGTATTAATAATTAGCAAACTGCATAAGGATATGTGCATAACTGTTGCACATTTATTTTTTTTTAAAACGTTCAAATCAAGAGATGCTTTTTAGCCAAGAAATGCATGTAAATCAAGAGATGTCTTAACAAGAATCGTCTTAAACCGAAGGATGCATGGGATGTGATGTTTACCCCTTATATGAAGGTGGGAACATCTCTATGTAAAGGTCACAAAGTTGATGAATGAAATGAAAGGTTGGCTCCTTGTATGTGTATTTCTTTTTCTCACCGATTGTCCTTTTTCCATCCACCATCTGGATCCCCTTCCTAACCTTGTGGAAAGATGTGAAAAATGGAAAGTTGGATTTCATCGTAACCTTAGAGCTCTCTTATATTGGAGAAAAGCTTTAAGGAAAATTACATAAAGTAGACATAAGAAATACGAAAATACAAAATAAAGATAATGCGATATAAATATCTCAACACTCCCTCTCAAGTTGGAGCATATATGTCTATCATGTTCAGCTTGGAACAACAACGGTGAAAAGTACCCCTCACAAGAGCTTTGGTGAACATATGTGCAATCTGATCGCCTGAAGCAACACGAGAGGTGTAAATAAGTCCTTTCGGGATTAGATCACGAGTGTAATGGCAATCTACTTTGTTGTGCTTTGTTCTTTCATGGAAGATTGGATTGTTAGCAATGAATAAAGCGGCTTGGTTGTTACATTTGAGGTGCATAGGAAGAGACACCTCAATAGTTAGGTCAGTCAGGACAGACTTGACCCACATCATTTCCGTCATTCCGTGCTCCCTTGGGGCATGGCCCTATTCTCCGATTCAATGCTAGATCTAGCCACAACTGTCTGTTTCTTACTCTTCCATGAAACTAGCAAGCTACCTACAAACACAATGAAGCTTGAAGTGGACTTCCTGTCCTTGAGGCACCTAACATTGTCTTCATCAACACATCCAGTAATGTGAGAGACGTGTCTCTTCTGAACAAAAATCCTGCACATGGAGAAGATTTCAGATACCTCAAGATCATGTTAACTGCATCCATATGAACCTGTTTGCGTTGCTCCATAAACTGGCTGACTCTGTTAACAACAAATCATATATCGGGCCTGGTGATAGTGACATCCAACAACTTCCCTACTAGCTCTCTGTATCGTCTCTTATCCACCTCCTCAAAGTCATCATCATAGAACCTAGCACTGGGATCCATTAGAGTAGTAGCATGCCTACATCCTGTCATGCCTGTCTCAGATAGGAGGTCAATGACATACTTCCTTTGCATCATTACCATACCGTGCTGATTTCTTGCAAATTCTAGGCCAAGAAAGTAACGCATCTTGATAAGATCTTTAGTCTTAAACTGTTGTCCAACTAAATCCTTAGCTGTATGAATGCCATGTTCGTCACTGCCTGTAACAATAATGTCATCAACATAGACCAGAATAGCAGTGATACCTCTCTGGGTTCTCCTAACAAAAAGAGAATAATCCGTAATAGATCTGACATACTCCTGTTGTTTAATCAACTCTGAGAGCTTCTGAAACCAAGCCCTTAGACTCTGCTTAAGGTCATAGATGGCCTTGTGAAGTCTGCATACCATACGAGGCTCCCCCTCAGCAACAAACCTTGGTGGTTGCTGCATGTAGACTTCCTCCTGCAAGTCCCTATACAAAAATGCATTTTTGACATCTAATTGAAATAACAGCCAGTCACGTACCACATCAATAATAATAAGAACCCGCAACGTAGAATGATGAGAAATTGGAGAAAAAGTATCCTGATAATCCACCTTATAGGTTTGGGTGATCCCATAAGCAACCAATCTGGCCTTATACATGTCCACAATACCATCCGTGTGGTGTTTCGTTGTAAACACTCATTTGCTGCCAACAACAGATGCACCACGGGGAGCTTGCACAACACTCCAAGTACCGTGGGACTGTAACACTGCCATCTCCTCTTTCATAGCCAGACACCACTGACTACTCTGCAATGCCTCCTTATAGGACTGTGGTATCTCCACGACCGATCAACCCACAACAAACCTTTGAAAAATCCTCGGAGAGTCGTGCCAGAGAAACATGGGAAGCAAGATGATACATAGTGCATGTACGCCTCTTCTTCCGTAAGGCAATAGGCGCATCAAGGTCCTCAGCTTCCTCGGTAGCTGAGATGGATCATCTAAGGTATCCTGCACATCAAGCTGCACACACAAATCACCAGTGCTATTAGTGGAACTCAAATGCTCAGAACATACCTGGGGTGTGCTGGATGATGGAGGAGGCACATGAGCATGAGGTCTGCGCTGGTAAACCCGTAGAAAAAAATTAGGTATGGCAGGTGGTGGAGGAGGTGGTCGCGGTGGAGTGGAGCCTGAAGAAGACGAAATCGGAGGTAGAGGCATGCATACCTCTTCTCTATTCTCCGAAGGATTGAGCTTGTCACCATTATGGGAGAAATACATAATAGACTCAAAGAAGGTGGCATCCACACTAACATAATACCTTCGTCGAACATGGTCAAAACAACAGTATCCCTTTTGGGTCCTAGAATACCCAACAAAAACACACTTGGTTGCTCTAGGAGGGAGCTTGTCAAGACATGAAGATATCTAATGAACAAAAGCAACTAACCCAAAAACATGAGGCGTAAGAGAGACAAAATCCGTCTTAAGAAACACAATCGAGAACGAGATCTTCTCCCCTAAGACCGATGAGGGCATGCGATTCACCAGGTAGCAAGCAGTTAGAACCGCATCCCCCAATACGAATGAGGAGTACGACTTTGGATCAAGAGAGTCCTGGTAACATCCAAAAGGTGGCGATATTTTCATTCAACCACCCCATTTTGTTGAGATATATAAGCACAAGATGTTTGATGCATAATACCATAGGTTCTAAGAAATTGAGAGAGTTGAATATTGCAAAATTCTAATGCATAATCTAAACGAATATACTTGACATTTGCAGAGAAAATATTCCTAACTCATTAATAAAAGACTGAATAACATGGTCGGCATCAGCCTTGTTCTTAAGAAGGAAGACCCACGACATTCTTGAAAACTCATCGATAACAACAAGATAAAACCTATGCCCCTGATGGTCTGAGACACGACTTGAACTCCGAATATCAAAATGAATTAACTCAAAAAGATTATGACTACTTCGACCCTGACGACTCTGGAATGTAGACCGATAATGCTTCCCAAGTTGGCAGGCGTCTCACTGAAAAGTAGAGTGAGACGAAATCTGAGGAAGAACGTAACAAAACTTTTGTAGAGGAAGGTGACCAAATTGAAGATGCCATACATAGGGAGAAACAGATCCAGTGTGAATAGAATAAGCACCAGCATATGGGGATTGTACCAGTCTATAGAGACCTCCTTACGACCGGATCCAATCATCCTGTCCGTAAGAATATTCTGAAACACAAAGAGTAGATATATCAAATATGGCATAAAAATGTAAATCCTTGGTGATTTGACTAATAGACAGTAAATTCATTGAAAATTCAGGAGCATAAAGAACATTTTGAAGTCTCATTGCATGAGTTAACTGCACCTCCCCATGACCAGTGATGGGAGAGTGTGTCCCATATGCTATTACTACCAATCTCCCTGACTGAGTCGGACTGTAAGTACTAAATTGTCCTCTGCCACCACAAAGATGATGGGATGCTCCTGAATCCATAATCCATTCTGACAAATCTGCCTTGTAACAATTAGTAAGAGCATATGATGTACCTGATGTGGACGTTGATGCTGAGGCAACTACCTCTGAGGATCTCGAAGAAGAACTGATTGACCCATGAGCAGATATAATCTCCTTGAGCCGCATACAAGTTCATCAAATCTCTGATCATATGCAGGTGATGGACTTCCAGCCTGCTGAGTCTGCTCTGCAACACGTGCTGAAGCGGGAAAGCCGTGCTTAGAATAGCATGTTTCCTCAAAGTGACCTGACCTATCGCAATAGGCACATGGCTGACGGGGTCGACTACCCCCTTCCTTACCACGATTACCTCGACCACGATATTGTGTAGGGCTCCTACCACGAGAGGCAGCCATAGCTGAAGAGGTCCGAGACTGCTGAATACCGCCCGAAGATATAGAGAGCATGCTTAATCTACGGTATACCTCCTCTATTGGAGGTATGGTGGCATCAGTAAGGATCTGTACTCGAGCAGCGTCATACTCAGGATCGAGAGTTGCTAGAAAAACTTTGGATCTTTTACGCCTTGAGTTGCTCTGGTATGAGAGTCAAGGGAATAAAACCATGGAGATTCTCAAACATACCCCTTAGAGAAGTGTAAAGGGTATGGAGAGGACGACTATACTATTTCGACGTGAAGATATCGTGTTGAAGTTGCAGTATTGACTCATTTTTCGCTAATACGTAGCGGCGAGAATATCCCACGTAGCCTTAGCAGTAGGCTGACTAAGTATATCATTGGCTATCTCCATTGACACAACCCCAGATAGCCACACACGCACATAGGGGTCATCTGCCTCCCATGAGGCATTAACTCAATCTTGTCACTTGGCTCCTCTTCGTGAGGATGTGCTTCTTGCCATTACACTGCATTAGGCTCATGAACTGCATGGCCCATACTTCATAGTTCGTTCCATCCATCTTAACAATAGGTGTTGGACCTTTGAAAGCACCCGGGGATGAAACATTTACTTTATTGTCTGACATGATGACAACAATATCCAAGACTGGGTCTGCAAACTGTACTGCCTGCGTCTATACTGACATATGAGAGGATGATTATGGGTGTAGACTCATACCACAACCTCTCTCATCCGTTGGAGCCCCCTTTGAGTAACTAGGGTGATTTTAGATGATCAAATCACACCCTAAAAACCCAGAAGCAGGCCTAACACGAAACAGAGTTTGCAGGAGGCGACACAGGCTACGAGAGTAAGGGTGACTGTGGATCAACGACGGAGTGCCCTGCGACGGTGACGCGGGTGGCTGCACTGCTCCGGGGCAGAGGCAGCGACAACAGTCCTGCTGCGCAGCGGTGCCTGGATCGCCGACATTGGCGGCCGGTTGCACGAGAGGTGACGCCTGGACTTGCTAGGGTTTAGGGGGTGGGGTTTCTAGGGCATATGCTCCGATCTAGGATCGTTGCTCTGATATCATGTGGAAAGGCATGAAAATGGAAAGTTGGATTTCATCATATCCCTAGAGCTCTGCTCTCTTATATTGGAGAAAAGCTTTAAGGGAAAATTACATAAAGTAGACAGAAGAAATAAGAAAATACAAAATAAAAGTAATGAGATATAAATATCTCTACAAACCTCATTTCTTCTCTCACATGGCTCGTCGTGCTCCGTTATGCCAGTCATTCTCTACCTTCTCCATCAATTTTCCATCTATTCAATTGATGCAGTGTGACCCCAAATTATAGGGTCACATTGATTTAATTAAATAATAATCAATTTGATTTACGTTTTTAGCAGTCGTATTGGTCTAATTAAATAATTGAGATCGTCTGTGATCTCAACGTTTATTTCGTAGAGTTTAAATGTAATTCGGGTCAATTAAATAATTTAGAGTCCAATTAAGGTAGTTAGAGGTCAATTAGGATTAAATTAGTTGTTAATTTGATTTATTTACTATTTTTGTAAACCCTCTCTCCTATATAAAGAAAGGGTAGTCCATTGTTTTAAGGCAGTCAATTATGAAGTAAAAATTGAGATTGTTATCTCTATCCCCTCTCCTTCTCTCTCTCCCTCCACGCGATCTCCGCGGTTCTCCTCCTTCAACCTCTCGCATTCCCGGCGAGTTATCTTCTCCAAACCCCTCGTTCCGACGAGTTGTTCTTCTTCTCAACCCCTTCAATTTCTCTCCTCAACCCCTCTCTTTTCTTCTACCAAAAATCCACCATAAAAAGTTATTATTTTCCTCGACGCCGATTCGATTTGCATTATCAATGAAGGCAATTCTTAGAAATTATATTGCTTCCACTCTCGTGACCCTGTTTCTTTTTTATTAATCACCATTAACTCAACCACTACTCCTTCCTTGCATAAAATTTATCTCTACCTATATAGGTCATCCCACCTTGTCACCATCATCCACCTCTCAACCTCCACAACTCCACCCATCCTCCACCTGTCCTGCTTTTGTCAGATTCTCGCATGTTCTTCATCACCATTAAACCTTTCTCCTCAGCTTAGCCAATCGCTCCACGAATCCTTAAACCAACTTCAGCCTTTGCCAGCTGACACACACCACACTACCTCTTTGCAAGGTCTGCAAAGCACCGACCACCACTCAAAGTGGGCTTCCTCCCTCCTCATCCCATTTCTTCCCTTCTCAACTTCACTTCCCGAGAAAAAAATCCGATGCACTTCACATTCCTGTTCGACAATGTTTCATACTATATAACGACTCAACGACTCATGTGATGTCCATTTTGTTTCTATTCTACCATTGTCCTCTTTTTACGATAAGGTGTCTTTGTATCTTTTGGGGGTATTATTATGGTGGGCCTTTGTCAATTGCACTTCCTTTAGTCCTAAACAATGGGGTAGACAGTTTTTTTAAAGATTATAGTCCCATTTTTCTTCATATCGAAGCCCTCAGCTCCCTTTTTTTGAATCTTTCTTACCAACTCTTGCAACACCTCTCCTTCTGCTTGGATCTATGCCTTCCCTTAAGTCTGCCACTTTTCCATGACACCATATAAATGCACTGGATGAGGGTCTATCTCGGTTTCTAATCCCCAATGGCTGACTCGACATTTAGCCTTGACTTTACAAAGTTCTTTCTCTCCGGGGAGACTCGTATCTGTCCTCATTTTCCACTTTGCTATATGTGAAATAATCACTTTTTCTAGCATTGAATTTGATCGAACCCTCTCCTAAAGTTGAGAGAAATCGATGGAAAGAGAATAATGCATTTACTATTAAAGGAAAGGTCAAAATAGAACTATCAAAAATCCCTAGAAAATTTAGTTTTCATTTGATTCTTATTTTTCTTATTTTAAAAGATTTTTAGATTGAAAAAAAGGGATTTTTACACCCATGACCCTAAGTAATTTCGCAATAACATTCATAACCCTGCATAATTGCGAATTACATGAGAAACTCCGAGTAATGCTTAACTCTTACATGACATAATTTCGTGTTATATTTTGTTTGGGATATCTGTTATATGTGATGGTTTTCGTCGAAAAAAACAAAACTACCCCTAAAACTTATTCCTATTTGAAAACCGTGCCCCCTCCCCTAGCAGCTCCAAGCTCGCCGCCGTCGAGATTCTCCTTCACTGCTCGAGGCCCTGATCGAGCTTTCAACCCTCCTCCCACAGCTTTGCTTCGAAGACCTGTCGAAGCCCCCCTCCCCCGAGCAGAGCTCGAAGTTCGCCGCCGAGCAGTGACCCCCCTCCCCCCCCTTCCCGGGCTGCGACCGCCCCTCTCGAAGGTCCCCTACCTCTCGTTGATGCCGGGCTTCTCCTTCACTGCTCGAAGCCCCCCACGCGACCGAGCTTTCAGCCCTCCTCCCGCAGCCTTGCGTCGAAGGCCTGTCGAAGCCCCCCCTCCCCCGAGCAAAGCTCAAAGCCCGCCACCACCGAGATACTCCTCCACTCGAAGGCCCCATGTGACCAAGCTTTCAACCCCCCTTGCCCCTCGTGTGACCGGACTTTGAGCCCCTCCCTGCCCGCACCGACCTTTGAGTGCCCGAGTTCCCCGAGCTCATCCTTCGGAACCCCAAAAACCCACCCGACCGATGACCTCCTCCTCTCGTATCTCTATCGAAGCCCGCCGGCAACCACCTCTGGCTCGCCGCTCGAATCGTGCCGTCCCTGCAAGTTGAGGTGCAAGGTCGGAAGGGAGAGGTTGACAGGGAGACGATCGGTCGATGACGGGGGAAGGGGAGGAGGTCGGAGGGGGGAGGTTGAGGTGGACAGAGAGTGAGGGGGAGGGTGGAGGGAGGGATTTTTTTGTTTATTTCCTAACCGTTGGATTGAGGATGAGTTAGATTAACTCATACATATGGTTTAGTTAATATATTAAATTAACGGAGGGTTATAGGTGTGAGACGGAGTGACTATTCAGGATTTCTCATGTAATTCATGATTATGCAGGTTATGAATGTTATTGCGAAATTAATCAGGATTATGGGTGTAAAAATCCCTTGAAAAAAATGGACGGCTTTTCTGATTTTTTTGATTGAAATGAAATCACAATTTAGATTTTGATTTGTATTACATATAAATCAATTCCAATAAAAGTACTGCACTTAGCCCTCCCGGAGAGAGTGAGATCCTTGTTAAAACGTGGAGAATGACAAAAAAGCTATATTACATCACATGACAACGTTAAAGTAGGGACAGCACATCAATCACTCCACTCGTGAGGTGCATGAGGGACCTTCCATGGGATGGGACGAACCCATCCATCGAGCTAGAAGCCATGGTAGGAATGCGCGCTCTTGCTTATGTTGATAACCTCACTATATATTGTTCTCTGAGGAACCTCTTCATAGAGGCAAAGTAGAATGCAAATTGGGATTTTCCTCTATTAACCAAGATGTTTTAGTTTACCAGGTTGTCCCTTGTTTGTTCATGGATTCTGCTAGGGGTTTCTATCGAGTTGGAAGAATCTAGTCGTCTCCGACTTACATTCGTTAATTAGGATCTAACTCAAGCTCAAAGCTACATCAAGTTTCTTAACGAACATTTTGTGGCTTGATTCATATAATTGTTCATTAACTTCCCTTAACAAGCAGGCTCAAACTGCTTACCAAACTCAAATAATATAATGTTTGAGTTTTATTTTTGCAACCCCAGCAACGTGGCTTTGTCATAACAACGCACAAAGTTTTATACAAAATTAAATTATATCAAGCAAATAAAGCCTGATTATAATATTGTCACATTGTCCGATACAACATGGAAATTCAAAACTAATGAATGAATGAAAGTGAATCTAACTATTTAAGATTTGCTTGAATGAAAAAAATAATACATGACTCAAGAGAGACAGCATAGAGCACCAATAAACAAATAAGAATCGTGAAATAAAGACAAATTTAAAAATGGACATTTATGATCAAAACTCTAAAATGCCAACTACATGACATGAACATCTCTTATTTTGGGTAAGATCGAGAGGTGGATGATTACCAAATGTAGGCATCTCATTGATCTAGTTTTGATTTTGTGCTAATCAAGTTAGAGTTGTTTTGCCATTCAAAAAATAGTCAAATATTTCAACATGGATTTGCGCTAGAATTCATGTAGGCAACCCTACTTGTAGTGGGAGAAGGCTTTGCCATTTTTAAGTTGAGTTGTTTTGATGAGTTATTTTTTATCACAACTTCAGATTGTAGGTGCTATTCATGCTAGATCCTATTAGCTATATATGAGAATAGAACAAGGAAGGAAACCTTATAAGTTTTTTATCACACGATGATGGTGATAATCAGGCCCAATGACAGTACAATCAGATCTAATGCTTGACGATGAGGAACAACAATGATCAGGCTCAGTGACAGACTAATGCTACTGGCTGACAACCAGTTCGACGATGGGCTCTGTTGAAGGGAATAAGCAAGATAAATTTCTATTAACCCTAGAGCTCTCTTATATAGGAGAAAAGCTCTATGGGTAATTTACATAAAGAGGATAATCAAATACTAAATGATAAAATTACTCTAACACTCCCCCTCAAGCTGGAGCATATATATCCAACATGCTCAGCTTGGAACAACAAAGATGAAATAGACCCCTAGCAAGGGCCTTGGTGAACATGTCTGCAACCTGCTCTCCTGATGATACATGAGAAGTTGAAATAAGTCCTTTTTGGATTAAGTCCCGTGTATAATGGCAATCCACTTCAATGTGCTTCGTCCTCTCATGGAAGGCTGGATTATTGGCTATGAACAAGGCTGCTTGATTATCACATTTCAGATGCATGGGAAGAGGAACATCAATAGTTAAATCAGTTAAAACGGATTTAACCCACATCATCTCAGCACTACCTTGGGCCATTGCCCTATATTCTGACTCTGCACTAGATCGAGCCATTACAGTTTGCTTCTTACTCTTCCAAGCTACTGGTGAGCTGCCAACAAATACAATAAAGCCTGAAGTTGACTTTCTATCATTAGGGCACCCAGCATAGTCTGCATCAGCATAACCTGTGACGGATATCGAGGTATCTCTTCTAAACAGAAGACCAGTACCTGGAGACGACTTCAGATATCTCAAGATCATAAAAACAGCATTCATGTGAGCCTGCCTGGGTTGCTCCATGAATTGGCTTACCCTATTAACAACAAAGACTATATCCGGTCGGGTAATAGTGACATACAAGAGCTTTCCCACTAGCTCTCTATATCGTCTCTTGTCTACCTCCTCAGAGTCATCATCATAAAGTTTGACATTAGGATCCATAGGAGTAGCAGCTGGTCTACATCCTGCCATACCTGTCTCAGATAAGAGATTCGTAACATACTTCTTTTGTGTCATTACCATACCTTGCTTGTTTCGTGCAAACTCCAGCCCCAAAAAGTAGCTAAGTGTACCCAAATCCTTCATAACGAACTGCTTGCCAAGAAACTCCTTGGCTGCTTGAATGCCCTGCTCATTACTGCCTGTAATAAGAATATCATCAACATACACTAAGATGATCACAGTACCTCGCTGGTCTCTCTTTACAAAGAGAGTATGATCTGCTGTAGATCTGACGAAGCCCTTCTGTTCAATCAACTCCGAGAGCTTCTGAAACCAAGCCCGTGGACTCTGCTTCAGGCCATATATGGCCTTATGAAGACGGCACACCATACTGGACTCCCCCTCAGCAGCAAACCCTGGCGGCTGCTGCATATAGACCTCTTCCTTCAAGTCACCATACAAGAAGGCGTTCGTGACATCAAGCTGAAATAGGGGCCAGTCTCGGACAATAGCCACTGCAATGAGAATCCGTAAGGTAGAATGACGGGCTACTGGAGAAAACATCTCCTGATAGTCCACCCCATATGTTTGGGTGAACCCACGAGCAACCAACCTGGCTTTGTATCTATCAACCGTACCATCTGCCCGATGCTTAACAGTAAAAACCCATTTGCTTCCGACAATGGACGCACCTGGTGGAAGATGCACAATACTCCACGTACCACGTGACTGCAACGCCGCCATTTCCTCTTCCATAGCTAAACGCCACGGGCTGCTCAGTAGGGCCTCCTGATAAGACCGTGGGATGTGTACTGCCGATAACCCAACAACAAACTTGCGAAAGTCCGGGGACAAACGCTCCAACGACGCCTGAGAGCAAAAATCCATCCCATATTTGGGATTCATCGTCCGAGCACGCTTCTGCCGTCTATGAGCAATAGGGATATGTAGGTCATCGACTGGAGGAGTGACAGTACCATTAGTACCCTGTACATCAGTTACCTGTACATCCATCTGCGCATTCAAATCACCTGTGCCATTAGTAGAACTCAAATGATCAGTACATACCTCGGGCGTGCCGGATGATGGGGGAGGCACATGAGCAGAGGGCCATCGCTGATAGACCTGAGGATAATGAATAGTAGCTGGTGGCGGCGGTGGTGGTGTAGGCTGTGGTTGTGGTGGAGTAGGCTGTGGTGGTAGATTAGAGCATGGAACAGATGGAGGTGGAGGCGGCACATAGATGTCGTCTCCTTCCTCTGAGTGAGTGAGTCTGTCACCTGTAGGAGAAAAATACATAATGGACTCAAAGAAGGTGACATCTGCACTGACATAGTACCTTCGTTTAACTGGATCAAAACACCGATATCCCTTCTGGGTTTTGGAATAACCCACAAAACACAGTTGACAGCTCTGGGAGAGAGCTTGTCAAGACCAGGAGAAAAACAGTGAACAAATGCAACAGACCCAAAAACACGCGGTGTTAGGGAGAAAAGATCCTTCTCGGGAAACGTAGTCAAGAACGGAATCTTCTCCCCTAACACTGTCGAAGGCATCCGGTTAAGAAGATAACAGGTAGTTAGAACCGCATCCCCCCAATAGGAGTGAGGGGCACGGCTCTGAATCAAAAGGGTTCTGGTCATATCCAACAAATGACGATGCTTCCGTTCAGCCACCCCATTCTGTTGGGAGGTATAAGCACACGACGTCTGATGCACAATCCCATGAGACATAAAAAATTTGGAAAGTTGGGTACTACACAACTCTAGAGCATTGTCAAACCGTATGTACTTCACCTTAGCAGAGAAAATATTTTTTATTTCAATAATAAAAGACTGAATAACATGACCAGCATCAGATTTATTTTTAAGAAGAAAGATCCAAGATAGTCTAGAGAAATCATCGACAGCAACAAGATAAAACCTGTACCCTTGAAGATCAGGGACACGACTGGTACCCCAAATATCAAAGTGAAGTAACTCAAACAGACCATGACGACTTGGACCTGGATGACTCTGGAATGACGACCGGTGATGTTTCCCAAGCTGGCATGCCTCGCATTGAAAAGTAGACCTGGGAGAAATCTGGGGAAGGATATGGACCATCTTTTGCAATGGAAGATGACCAAAGTGGAGATGCCATGTGTAAGGTGAGACAGATCCAGCACGAACAGAAGAGACACCAGCGTAAGGAGACTGCACCAGTCTATAGAGACCCCCTTGCTCACGGCCAGTTCCAATCACACTGCCCGTTAGGATGTCCTGAAACACAAGAGCAGATGGGTCAAATATGGCACGACAATGTAAATCTTTAGTGATTTGACTAATCGACAGTAAATTCATTGAAAAATCTGGAGTATAAAGGACATTCTGAAGCCGTATCGTAGGGGTCAACTGCACCTCCCCCTGACCAGTAATGGGAGAGTGTGTCCCATCAGCTATCACCACAGATCGTCCAGTCTGAGTCGGATTAAAAACATCCAATTGCTTTTTATCCCCACATAAATGATGAGATGCTCCTGAATCCATGATCCATTCTGATAGATCTGAGCTGTAACAACTAGTGAGAGCATATGCTTTACCTGACGTGGATGCGGATGCGGAACCTGCTATCTCTGAAGATCCTGATGTACTAGCTTGCCCCTGATCTGGCATTATCGCTCTAAGTCTCGCCACAAACTCCTCAAATCTCTGATCTGGTAGATGGGAAGGACCCCCATCCTGCTGAGTCTGCTCCGCCACACGTGCTGTAGTAGGAGGAA
The DNA here is from genome assembly GCA_037367405.1 of Ottelia alismoides. Classification (NCBI taxonomy): domain Eukaryota; kingdom Viridiplantae; phylum Streptophyta; class Magnoliopsida; order Alismatales; family Hydrocharitaceae; genus Ottelia; species Ottelia alismoides. The sequence continues at coordinate 268,981 of JAZKJV010007689.1, forward strand.
ACCCATGCTTAGAATAGCATGTTTCCTCAGTGTGACCAGGCCTGCGACAATAAGTGCACAACTGTCGAGGAGGTCTGTACACTCCTCCTCTTCCACGACCACCTCTTCCTCGAAACTGTGGAGATCCTCCCCTGCCACGAGATGCTGCCATGGCAGAGGACGTCTGAGATCCACCATGAGATATGGAGAGTCTGCTCAACCTGCGATATGCCTCTTCCATAGGGGGTATGGTAGCATCTGTAAGAATCTGTGCTCTGGCGGCGTCATATTCCTGATCAAGGGCGGCTAGAAATACCCCTGTCATCACTGAGTCCCTGTATGCCTTCAACTGCTCCGGTGTGGCTGTCAATGGGATGTACCCGTGAAGCTTCTCAAACATACCCCTCAGAGAGGTATACATGGTATGAAGAGGACGCCCGTTCTGTTTCACAGTAAAGATGTCATGCTGAAGTTGTAAGATCTTGGACTCGTTCTTCGCCGGAGAATATGTGGCAGCGAGAATATCCCACATAGCCTTCGCAGTGGGTTGACTCAGAATGTCGTTGGCTATCTCCATGGACACGGTACCTGATAGCCATACACGTGCATATGCATCGTCAGCCTCCCATGGGGCGTTAACCCCAGTCTTCTCAACAGGTTCCTCTTGCGTGAGGATATGCTTCTTGCCATTGCATTGCATAAGACTCATGAACTGCATGGCCCACAGTTCATAGTTCGTGCCGTCCATTTTCACAACAGGTGCTGGACCTTTGAAGGCACCCAGGGACGGAAGATCTACCTTGTTGTCTGACATGATGACAACAATTTTTCTGCGACTGGGGTTACACGACTAGACCGTAATGTCTACGTGAACATCAATGAAGGCCGTTGTGGACGTAGACTCAGACCACACCACCTTCCATACTTTGAAAGTTCCTCTGACTTGCCTCTACGTTGTACTGGTGATATTAAAGCCCAAATAGGCGCACCCTACGCGCGTGTGTGAGTCACGCAGACAGAATAGGCCTTCCCGCACGATGGAGGTCGCGCACGAGGGTTACTTTAATGTGCTTCCCGCACGATGGAGGTCGCGCTCGATGGAGGCGCGCTTCAGGGCTTCACGCGCGCGAGGGTACTGGCGCACGATGGGTTGCTTCAAGGTGCGCAGGGGCTTCTCGCTCGCAGGGGCTTGGCGCGCGACACGCAGAAGGCGGGGGCTTCACGCTCGCGCAGGGGCTGCAGGCCCAGGCGCGTGCGGCGGCGTAGAGGCGGCGTCGATCAAGAGATGCGGCGCCGATCAAGAGAAACGAAGAGAGAGAGAGGCCGGCGGGTGGGGTGGGTTAGGGCTAGGGTTTCGAGAACTCCGGTCTAGGACCGTCGCTCTGATACCATGTTGTAGGGAATAAGCAAGATAAATTTCTATTAACCCTAGAGCTCTCTTATATAGGAGAAAAGCTCTATGGGTAATTTACATAAAGAGGATAAACAAATACTAAATGATAAAATTACTCTAACAGGCTCAAGCCAGTTGGGGCTGGGGAATAAGGGAGGGGGTTGAAGGAGAGGAAGAGAGCCATGTAAAGCAAGCCCTAAACTTTTGTTCAAGGTTAGATTCTTCGAAGGGGATGTTCGGGAAGGATGTGTGGAACTTGAAGGAGAGATCGGGAGTGGGGTTCAGAATTATTTTGTTTAGAATAATTCCAAATTACTCCCAACCCCCGCATACTATTAAATTTATGCTAATATCCCTATATTTTGACAGGAAAATTAATAAACAAATCGATTTAGCAAGCTGGGCACGACTTAACTTGGAACTGAGCCGGACTTCCTAGCTCATATTGAGCTGAGTCCGAGTTGAGTTCATCAAGCCGTAGCTTTTCTGATATCATTTACTTCTGTTGGAGTTTTAAATGTTGCGACATTTGGGTATCTCCAGATCTCTATTGATTTTCAACTCCCTACAAAATTTCGTTGTTTAGTATGATCGTAAGTACTTCATGATTCTTTTCCTGCCTCAGGCTTCTTTCCAACATACTGCTCGTCGTTTGCATCGGATCGAGGTCTCAGATTCTGGAGAAAAACTTCGCATGTGGAGATCTTTTTCCTTTAATATGATATAACTGGCTGATGTGCTTTTTCCAAAGATGGAACCTTCCTTTGCAACTGGTGACACTTTGCATACTACAATGGGTAGTTGAGCATCTCTTGCGGGATGTTGCAACTTCTGCTGCTACGGATGCTGTAGTTTTTGATAAGGCAATATATTAAGGGATAAGGATTCAATGGAGGGAATAATTCAATTCCAAGGACCGGGAGAAGCAAGAAAGGGAAGTTGTTTGGTTGGCAATAGTCACAAGTTCTAAACTAGGAATAATGCTTAAGAACTTGTATAGTACTCTCTATCTAGAGTAGATTGTGAATTATTCTAATCTATGTTAGTGTTATGCTTCACCAATTATTTGGTCAGGTGGTAAGCATGTGGGCTTCCATCTTAAGGGATCATGGTTGTAATCCTAGTGACTACTCATTCTTAAAAAGAACAATCACCCATTCTATACAAAGGAGCTAAGCTTGGCGTTGTAGAAGATATTTGATCTTGGATTTTTTTCCTGTGGACTTGTTAACTTTACCTTTGTTGTCTTCCCTCTTTGCTATTTTTTCTCTCCCACTTATTCTGCAAATTTCAGGTGGAAGCCATCAGAAACCTGTTTGCTGCGCTTTTTCTTGCGAGCATTGGGATGCTCATACATGTACATTTTCTGTGGAATCACATCGATATATTATTGGCATCAGTCATTCTTGTTCTTGCGATAAAGACAGCAATAACGACAGTAGTCATCAAGGCTTTTGGATATGGCATCCGGACATCCTTTCTTGTATGTTTCTAAAATTAATATTATATGTTCTTTCAATTTACATTGTTCGATAATATTGGGAAGGCTTCACTCAATTGTGAAAATCGATGGTTCCCATTGAAACTGATCAACAAGTAATCTTTATGTTTCATCTCCTATAGGCTGGTGTTTCTTTAGCCCAAATTGGAGAATTTGCATTTGTTTTACTAAGCCGCGCATCAAATCTTCACCTTGTCGAGGTATCTTCTACAAAATAATATTTTCACAAGTTTAAGTGTTTGTTTATACTTTCAAAAGTTGTCTTCAACTTTGAACTTCTTGTGCTTAAGTTTTGTTAGATTATATAAATGATCCTTTTTATTATTGAATCAGCTCAGGACATACTTGTACCCATGTTGAGGCATGCTTGACATGTCTTCATTGAATTAACCATGTTACCATGTTTCCCCGGGCTTTCATCGTTTTTGTTTGTTCCTTGTTGCTCCCTTCTTGCAATTTAGATGTGGACGGCTAGTATAAAATGTGAACATCATATCTTTTCCTCGTAGTTGGACTTGGTGGATACATCTTTTTTACCTGCATTAGTTGCTGTACCTACATGGCATATGCATAAGACCTTGGTACCGGCAACCACAAAGAGCTGGTATATTTATGGAACCACACAAATGAAGGTACATACAAAGTTACAAATGATTACCATGGCACTGGAGATACTAAGATTCATTGTTGGGGAAAATAAAAATATTGTCATGCAGTAATGCAGCAATCTTAGACTGTTACAATTGCTGAAATACTTGAAGCAGACTGTCATCTTTTGGTAAAAAAAAGTCATGTTTTAGGAATCCTTTTCTGTGTTAGGTTGACCACAAACCGTGATCACAGACCTGGCTGTTTTGATTATGCACCTTCCCAACACTACAAACACGAAGATATTATTCAATCACAGCGATTTGCTATAAATCTGTTTATCTTTTGTTTGATTTTCTCCAGGGGGGGGGCTTCTTTACCATCTCTTTTTATACTGTTTGTTTTCATTTTATTCCTTAATCCACCACCTTGACATTTGGTTCGAATTTCAGGGTAAAATGTATCTCCTCCTTTTGGGAACAACGGCTCTCAGCCTGGTTTGTATTCATTGATGTGCATATTTGTTCTCAATCTGTTTGAAATATTTAGCTTTTGCATATTTATTAGTTTATTGTTGGCAGGTGACAACTCCTCTCATGTTTAAGATGATACCCATCATTATGCACCTTGGCGTCCAAATGCATTGGTTCCCTTCAGAAGCGAATCCACAGATTCAGGTATTCATCTCTAGGATCTGAGTTCTATGGAGTCTGTTTTAATAATTTTTCTCGAAATTGAAAATATATGCTTGTCATTTTGGTATATGTACCCACCATGATGGTTCTAATATCAGAGTTTGTCCATTTACCACGGACAGAGAATTGCCTGTTATTTAAACATATGAATTCAAGTTATTATAATTCAGTTTCAGTTATAAGTTGAGGTCAATTCACATTGTGGTGAACCGTCTGAACTATATGACAAGTAATAGCTATGGATGACGATCGGCCTGGTGAAGTTAGGAACACAATGTTGCACTACAGCTCTCCCTAAAATGAGTTATTTACACTCGTGTCCTTTCGAGTTTTTTCAATAACATTTATGCCCTGGCTTTTGTGCAATGACACTTGTGCCTCTGCATATTTATGAAATTTACAGCATTGTCCTTTCCCTAGTGTTATACAGGGGCACAAAGGTAATAACATGACAACTGAAGTTTGTAAGAAAATAGGGGCACGGGGCACAAGTGAGTGTAAATGCAAAAAAAAGTTAGGGGCGTAACACTTGTTGAAAAAATCATTCTGAGCACAAGGACCCCTTTTTACAATCACAACATTATTTTCTTCTTTACCAAAAATTCAATTAAATTCCGAAAAAAGTAAAAATCGATACTCACATCTGGCTTTTCCCAATCTTTTAACCACGATGCTGCATTTTCAGGAGAAAGCTGGTTCGATCGAAACTCACAACCGGTTGCTGTGATATCGATGGAGGCGACATGCTTATTTTCTGTTGTACATACTCTTACGGCTATGTGACCAACTTTCAACTCCAGCCTTAGAGGTGAGATGGCTCTCTGTGAGCTGGATATGGAAGCATGACCATACATATACATTACCGCTTGGGAGAAGTCAGTGATGTGCATACGGCATCCTCTCCCTCCATCAGTCGGCTACCAGTTTAATACGTACATTTTTGAACCTGGGTCTTCTCTTCGTAGCTTTGTCGCATCATCTTTCCGTCGACTTCGATACGGCTAACCGGTTCCCACTTCACTCAATGATGAACTCTTACTGCATCTACAGAAATTCAGAGTTGATTTTTAGGTTGATACTGGCATTTTTTTATATCGATCGAAATGTGTGTGAAACTAGTTATATGAATGCGTGAGTACAAGCTATCATGGTTTTGGATATCTTACAATGTTGCTTCGTTAGGTTAGCGGTATATGTCCGTAGTATAGTTGTGCATGATAGATCTCGCAAAATTACATGAACCTGGTTTGTTTTTAAGTGAGACGTAATGTTCTCTCCATTGATATACAATTTGATATATGATATTTTTCTGAAATTTTTCTTGGTCATTTGTCCTATTTTTCGTCCCCTAAGCTAGAGCGCAATGCAGCGGATAATTTTGTCTCCCGCCCTCCCTCTCTTCGTCCCTCCAATACTGGTAGGAGTGGAAACAGTCGGATACATATATGGGTATAGGTGTTATCACGTTTGTTATTCATTTTTCAATTTGATTATGGTTTCCAAGGAAATAGATTGAATAATCATATCTTTGAAATGTAGATATGGATGCAAAATGAATATTAGACCTGGGAGTAGGGGTGTAAATGGATCTGCATGCGAACTTACCGGTTTGTTTATATAATTGAGCTTAATCTTGTGTTTAGAATATATTTGTTTATTTTCAGATCAAACATGAATCGAACTTAATTGAATTGAATTGAACCTAAGCAATATTGACTTTTAAAATTTTCTGACCAAAGGGAGTGAAATCAAATGAAATAGCTGTAGGAAAAAGAGAATACGTGGTTGGGTGGCAAGAAACTGCATGTTCAACATCTTTATTAACCATTTATCTATCTCGAGATGAGCGAGTGCATGTACATGTGCCATGCAAACATGTACACATTGATTTACAGAGACAAATGAATTGTTGAGAGATGATCAACATGGAAATTGCATCCAGATGAGCCTCAAGCTCCCTATTCGTGTATTTGTGTGTAATTAGGATAATATTTATTCAATCTTTTCTTCTTTATTCCGCTCTTCCTATTTTATTTTTAAAAATCATTTAAGGAGTCTTACCTTTGACAAAAAGACAATTGTAATATATTTTATATCATAATATGTTTGAACAAGGGATAAAGAATATGATAGAACAAGAGATAAAAGAAGTTCATCACTAGTTCTTTTTTGAGTTGTTTAAAGGATAAGAGATAAGTATTGTAAGCAAAGCCATAATGGAATATATAGGTTGAATAATCGTATCTTCAAAATATGGACACGGATGCAAAATGAATTATCATGACTTGGATATATATATTTAATGATGGGTATGCTTTGCTCACAATCTTATGAATTTGTAACTTGTTAATCACCATCGTAGATGTTTTGGAAAAGTTATGATAAAGAGTACATGAAAATCGTGATGCATGTAGGTTACAAGTAACAGGGTATGTGCTCAACAAGGAAAGTAGAGTAGATAGTTGCAATGAGTGATAGACTTGGGAGTAGAGGTGTCCTACCACTTTCAGGTTTGGTCTGTTCATACAATGGAGCCTAATCAAGCTTAAAGCTGTGTTCAGGTTCCATTTGTTCATTTTCAAATTGAATTTAAATCGGTCTTTAATTTAATCAAATTGAACCGAAGTGAATATTGAGCTTCAAAAATTTTCATATCAAAGAGAGTGAAACTAAATGAAATGATTATAAGAAAAATGAATGTGTTTAGAACATTGTATGTTCAACACCTCCATCAACCATTGATCTGTCTTAAGATGAACGAGTGCATGTGCTATGAAAACACGTGCTTGTTAATTTTTGGTGACAAATGAAATGTTGGGAGATAATGAACATGAAAATTGCATGCACATGAGCCACAAGCTCCCCATCCTTGTGTGTTTCCGTGTGTTATTAGATTGATATTCACTTTTATATCACTCATCTTCATCTTTAAAAAATAAATTATTAATGATTCTTATTTTTGGGAAAAAGATAACAATGCAATATAGTTTTATATTATAATATGTTTGAATAAAGGATAAAGAATAAGATGTGATAAGAGATAAAATACAAAGAAATAAATTCAACAGACTTTATATAGTATACTCGCAATACAAATGCAATACAAATGGATTTTAACAAGATCCTTGTGCTGATATGGTATGGTCGGAAGGCGGGCTTTGCCCAACTTTCTTGTGGAGGGTGCACAGAAACAATTCATTAACTAGGGTTGATAGAACATATTGTTAAGATTTAAGGCAAATAAACATTCTATGCAACTCTTCATTCTCCATATTTTCTCGTGTAAACACGGTCATCAGTATTTTCTATTGAGCACATCGAGTTCATTGACGACTTTGAAGACTGAAAGAAACATCAAAAACATCGGTTTGATGATTAGTATAGTTCCGCGTGTCATAGTGATGGTATACACAGGTACCCTTTTAATCAGTTAGACAAAATAACTATATAAATATATCATATTAACTCGTCAACCTTTCATGAGACTTGGATTTCAGAGACAACCAGAATTAGCAAATGCAGACAAACAAAGCACACATTATCGTCGCACGCGAAGCCTTCCCCCAAAACATACGCTTATCGCAAAAACAAAATATTTAAAATCACATGTTAAAACCCTTTACATGCTCGTTAAAACCGAAATTCATGAACGAAATGCATCATAAGAGGTAGAGGATATCTAAACATATATAGCACCACTCAATCCCATCAAAACGTTTGATCCATGTACATGACACTTTCATGTGGGATGGGAAACTACAAAGTTGATAAGCTTCTGTATTGACACCATCGGAATGATGGGTAATCGACCACAGAGCAAACTGCTTCCTTATAAAGATAACATCACCCGTCCTCGAGCATCTCTCTGTGTACATGCATTCATGACGTGCTGCAATATTTGTAATCGACCACAGAGCAGATGGTGTCGCTACCACCACTTGTGTTTTTTGCTCCGGATGAGTTAACTTGGCTACTTCGTTCCGTCGCTTGGCTGATAGACAGAGCCTTGAGAGCTGTGAATCTCCTTTCAGCTGCTGCAGCTCTCTTTTCGCGTTCTATGTCCAGTGCTCGCTTTTGTTGCTCCTGAAAAATGATCAGCGTGAGCAAAAAGAAGCTGAGAAATCAAAACGCGCAGCATCCAAAACTTGGTTTCTAACAACCTTAATTTCATAGTAACTGCTTGCCATCATGCCATGACCCATATGGGTTTGTCAGAATCTGGTTTTTTGGATAAGATTTATTCTATTTAACATTAAAACAACCAGCGAATAACTGGACAAGCCGATCGCGCAAGCGAAGTATCTCGACCACTTGACATTTAGCAGAGTTTCTCAAGTCTCTTGGTATAATTCATCAGACTTCTTGCAATTATACATCACAACAGAATGGTGTGGTTGAACGTAAACATCACCACCTTCTTGATGTCACGAGGACTTTGTTTATTCAAAATCGTACACCTCACTCTTTGGGTTGTCTAATTCAGGTCTCCAACAGACCACCAAGATTCTGTTATATAAAGAAAGAAGCCACTCCCGCGTCATCTGAGTTAGATATAAATACTGCAGCAAAATTATAGCAAGCCAAATGATATTTTCTGAGCATTTGAAATCATAAAGTTATGTATTGACATAAATGCATGCTAACCTTCGGCCTGAGCATGAAGCAAATGTAATCAAGCAGTAAAGTAGTTCTTCTGACTCTAAAGAAAAACTCAGTGCTATAGAAAAAACTTCCAATTTCTTTTGAATGAAAAAATTTTAAATTAGGTGCAGATTGTTCTCTGAAATACATCTGACTTCGAACGTGCACCTTTCTTAACAAATTATGATGCAAAGAGTGATTTGTATAATGCACCTGACACTATTAAGAAGTTAATTATTTATCTTAATATTCCCAGGTTTATATAGATAATTTTCCCACTAGTCGATATCTTATTACTGGGAGTGCATCTGTTGCTGGAAAATATTATTTAACGTTGAAGATGTGTTTTTGCTCCACTTCTAGTAAAAAGTTGTGGTAAGTTTATCCTATGCATTTTCCGGTTTCCCAGTAATGAATGCTTTAATAAGGATATTTTCGCCGGAAACTACAGTGTAGAGACTTGAAAGGCCATACGTTGTATGGACATTTTTTTTCCTAAAGCGAAAGGCAATGGTGTTAAAATCTTCATGAAGTTACTTATCGTTAGTATCAGACCACACACTCGTCTATTCAGGCATCTACTTGATACATAGCCTAACATCATCTAGGTACCAAAGAAGTGGGAATAACACCTTCGACGGTTCATTTCTTGACTAGACTCGGAAACGGGTAGAGAACCGCACTCCAAATTACTTTGCCACGTCATGATCCGATTCCGGGAAATGAAGATTACTTGCTCATTTGGACAAGGATGATGATGTTGTTCTATAACGCCTCTCTTGTAGTTACATTTCAAGTTCTTTTGAGTTTTCTTGAAACTCTCCATCTTCCTAATGAGGTTTTCATTAATAACATTAGTCATTACTTCAGGATGAGGAGGCAGGTGGTGTACATTGTTGAGACGTATTTTGTTATTTTATCCAGCTACGAGAACTCTAGTCTTTTCTCTTTGTGACAACTTTTTCTCGTAACTCACCCACAAGCCTCCTCAAGCACCATCAACCATGTTGGGGTAAGGAGTACATTAAAGTTAGGAATTCTAAGGATCGAGGTACGTCATCTACATTTTCGTAGAGAGTGAGAATGGAAGAGAGAGATGAGCGTGTGGTAGATCGAAAGGGGGGTCCCGTCGGACAAGGTTCCGTTGATTGATGTGTTCCCCTCCATGTGGGAGGCCATTTATAGGACATAAGCCCTTGTAACGTCCGCCTCCTTTCTTCACACCCCATGCGGTTAGGGTTTCCGTGAGAACCGACCTCGTCGCAACCACCGGAGGCGGTTACTTGACTACGCGGTCACGGAGGCCGTTCTACATCTCCCACTTGACCATAATGGTCAAACCTTTACACTCCCACTATTCGAGTAGTGCATAGAGATGTTTGTAGTTAGGTTCATTATTCATGAAAACATCTTCCTTGACTCGTGCATTTTTAAGTCCCATTAAACGAACATGTTTATTGTAGGTGTTAGATACTATTTCCTTGGTTAGAGAATCAAGTAACATATCACTTGTTTGTATATAGGTTACTGTAATTTCTCGTTTTGCCACAGTATCTTGTATATAGTGATATTGGATTTCAATGTGCTTTCCATTAGAACTATTAGCCAACTGTTTATCAAACTTATTGCAGCTTGATTATCGCAATACATTTAAATTAATCCTTTGACCAATTCTAGGCTTAAGTTTTCCAGAAAATGTTTAATACAAATCGCATGATTGGTGATCATGTTACATGCAATGTATTCTGTCTCCTATGTGTGTCTAAATACACATTCTTGTTTCTTGCTACCTCAAGAAACGACTGCTCCACCAAATATGACAAGGTAACCTGATGTGAATTTCTTGTCATCCACTTCCCTCTGAAATCTTCATCGGATATCCTACTACTTCAAGTGATTCAGCTTGATACATCAGTTTCAGATGCACAATCCCTTTCAGATATCGAAGAATCCTCTTTATAATTTCTCAATGTGTTGGTTCAGGATTACTTTGATATCTACTGACTAAGCTAACTAGATAAGCCAAGTCAGGTCAAGTGCATCGCATACATCAGCCTTCCCACCGCTTGTGTATATGGAACTTCTAAAAGTTTCTGCCCGTTTTTGGGACATTGACTCCTACTGGGTCTCTTTCCAAGCATAATCAGTGTAGGAGATGGAGTGCTGTTGTGCATTCCAAATCTCTTTAATACAATATGAAATATTTTTCTTAACTACGAGTCAATGTCCTTGAATCTCGGTCTCTTGTAATTTAAATTCCAAGAACATAGGATGCTTCACCCATGTACATCTCAAATTCACTACTCAATTTCTCTTTAATTTCATTGAGCATCCCTATGTCATTACCCGAGTAGAATGTCATATACATATAATGATATGATAGCAAACTTGCTCCCACTCTTCATAACATATACACAATTATCCAACTTATTTGTAACAAATCCAAATTGGATAATTTTCTTGTGAAACATGAGATACCATTGCCGTGAAGACTGTTTTAAGCTATATAATGACTTTCTTAACTTATAAACCATTTTCTCCTGACCTTCCACCTGAAATGCATCAGGTTGTCGCATATAAATATATTCTTAATTCTCCATTATGGGATCCATTTGAAATAATTCTAAATCCATATATGCGACTATAGCTAAGATCATTCGAATTGATGTGAACTTAGCAATCAGAGGGTAGGTTTCCTGGAAGTCTATTCCAGCTTGTTGACTATAAACCCTTTGCAACTAATCTTGATTTGTATTTATCCATAACACCAAAAACTCGGTACTTTTTCTTAAATACCCACTTGCATGCAATAGATTTCCTACTGTTGCTACAGGAGATCTCAAGGATCGAAAATTGATGATAAATGTCGTTGCTATCCCCAAAAATCATGTGACAAGCAAACATTTTTTTTAATTTTGATACTTATTTACCTGTATAGAGGACATGCTTGAATTCAGGAGGCTATTATTCTCGAGGGTTATTTAATTAACACAAAAATCAATTAAAAGAAAAAAGCATAAGTCTCAAAGGCAAACTATCCTTGGTTTTTGTGGAATTTTTCTCTTTTTAATTTTTAAAATTTTTTGTTCCTATTTTTTTATTTGTTGATTTTCAAATTTTTAATGATTTTAATTTAAAAAAAAATTATTTTAAAATCAAGAACAATATGCACAAAACAAGAAATACGCAAACCAACTCTTTTTATAATTTTCGATTATATCAAAAATGCTTAGAAAAATCCAGAGAAAGTATTTTTGTGTTCTAACGATTTTAAAATATTTTTGGGTTTTTTTGGATTTTTTAGATGTTTTTATATTTTTTTTCTAAAAATCAAACAATGGTAACAATGAGAAGCAATGCACAACCTGGAGTAATTTGCAATTTAAAAATGTTTTAAATACCAAACTCTTGGTAATTATTTTTATGATAAAATAGGGACAAATATCTACAAACGGAGACTAAAATCATGATTTTTAGATTTTTGTAGAATTGTTTATGATTTTTATAATATTTTTGGTATTTTCCAATTTTTTGGGCTTTTTTAAAAGTTAATGCGTGAAATTTTAACAGAAATTAAAAGATAATGAAATAAAACTACTCCAACTTTTTGGAATGTTGGGGGCAATATTTAAATTTTTATGAATTTTTGAAATTCATGAAAAGAAAAGACAATGTTTTTTATTTTTAAATAATATTATATAATAAAAAATGCAATGAAAAAATTATGCTAAAAAGACCATTAGATCAAGAATATAGCATGATTTTTGTGATATTTATTGACCAAAGAAAATATTTATTTCAATGAGGAAAGCAAGCAAAATCATGTCTGTTAAATAAGGACTGAATTGTAATTAGTTATTGTTTTTGTACCGAATAAATAATAGAAATAAAATAAGAAGGAAATGTCGCAATTAACCCAAAAATTTCGTGTACAACACGTGCTTGCGGAAGTGGCAGGGGTCTTCTTGGAATTCTTGAAATGCCCAAGGGGTAAGTTATAGATTTTCAATATTTTAATCCTCCTCTAGGGTTCTGTCTTCCTTGCAATGGAAAAAGGGGGAGAGCCACCGCCCACATGACTTGGAGGATCAAGGGGCGAAGGAGCGCGGCGCGCGACCGATGGCGCGGATCTGGAGGACGTTGTCGAGCGCGCGTGACTGCTAGCGAAGACGGAGGGGAGCGGGAGATCTGGCGGGGGTTTGCCTGGAGCGGGAGGTGGTGCCACAGATCTCCGCGGGCGGAGGCGAGCAGCGGGGAGCGGCAATGGGCCGTGAGCAGGCGGGCGACGTCGGTTTCCGCGCAGGCGTGTCGTGTGCGGGGCGGCGGAGCGCTTGGCGGGCGGTGATGGCGATTTCTACGCGGGAGCGGGCGAAGGGGGACTGTCAACGGTGGGGTACATAGACGCGCCAGTGGAGAGATGGTGGACCGCACTAAGGACGGCACCGCATCCGCTGGGCTGAAGGGACACAGCGACGACACGGAGATGAGGGCGGATCGGGCTAGAGGCGCGGGCTCTGGCAGTACTGGCATAGGCCGTGGCACGGTCGCAATGCCGGACCGTCGATCGGTGGGGCGCAGTCGTCGGCTATGCGCTACGATGGCCGGTGTCGCAGGTGGCTGCGGTAGACGTCGATGCTGTGGTAGAGGAGCGGCTGATTACGAGCGAGCGACCTACCTACTTCCCTTTTTTGTTTTTTTAATTATATATATTATAAAATTGTAGCAAATATAAATAAAACTTCTTTTTTATATGGGAATGTAAAAAGAACTTCAAAATATATATTTTTTTATTTTTTATGTTTATTTTTTATTTTCCTGCAAAATAAAGAATAGAGAGAAAAGAAAAATAAAATGTGTATATATATATTTCTATTTATTTATGCACAAAAATGGGATGTGTGAATGGGAAGATCTTAGTAAGGCGTGCAGGATAGATCCGAAGATTCGATCACCGTGCGTGGTCGGATGTGAAAGGAGTGAGGTAGAATAAGAACGCGAAGAGATCGAGAGAATGAGATGAAAATTTGAGTCGGTGGCAGATTAAACCGTGATGGTGGCGATTCTAAGATCTAGATAAAAAATTGACAACGAAGAGAAAAATGCGTGAAAATAAATCTATTATTAATCTAGGATAAAAATAAGAAAAAGAATGGATCTCACCTTAGGATCAGAAAAGACCTTGATCACCTTGACGAAAGCCGATGCGCTATCACCGACAGCTCGGACCCTTCTACGATAAGAATATTCTCGGAGATCAAGCTCCTCTCACCAAAGATTGATCAAGTTGAAAAGATTGAGAAGGAGCCTTATTAATAGATAGAATGAGATATAAGTCCAAAAATTTGAAATGAGATAAAGAGATAAGGAAAAAATTGAAATGAGATAGAGATAAAAAGATAAGTGTCAAAAATATTTACAAAAGTTAACTTTTTTGTATTTTCGCCATTTTATTTATTAGAAAATTAAATGTTAATATTTTATTTTTTGTAATAGTTAGTTAAAAAATTAACTATATACATATGCTATATACAAAAATGACATTATCTACATGGGTAAATAAGCAAATTAATTTTTTGTTTTAAATTTTTTATTTTTTATTATTTATTTATTATTTATTTTCAATCATTAATAAAAATATTTAAAAATATTTACAAATACAATATGTACAAATAAATGGCAAAATTATACAAAACATCCTAGAAAACCAACTTTTCACCCGTAACTCCAAAAATTATGAAACCATAGCTATTTTAAAGATAATTTAATTTAGAATATAATGGTCGTGTGTTTGTTTCAATTTGAATTCATATGGAGCCGGAATTGATCTTTCAATTATTGTTTAGTGTCTTTTTCCAAGTGCAGTTGCTTTTATTCTGTACAAGATGATTGTGCAATTATTTTTATTATTTGGGACACATTTTTATTTACAATTTTTATTTTGAAAATTATTTGATTTGAGGTCAATTTATGTATAAATAAAATAGTGTAGCATACAAATATATACATCACACAATTTTTTTGGATTTTATGATTAAGGACCCTATCCCCCCCTACTTTATTCCTGGTCGATCAGGTCAAGTCTACACCTTCTATCGGGGTTCGGGTCAGCTTGTATCTACTACATATATACAGTCTTCTTTTCTTTTCTTTTCTTTATTTTTCCTTCCTTTCTTTCTTTCTTTATTTTAGGGTAAAATAATATACAAATATACAATATTTACACACAGATGCAAGTTAGTAAGAATATGAAGTTAATATTATGTACATGTGTTTTATAAGGGATTTTAAGCTAAAATAAATGAATAAAATGATGAATCGCAGAATAAGTGAATACAATATTTACCTTTGCTGGTCCCTTAGCAAACACTTATTTGAAAGAATAAGTGAATACAAGAAAAAGGAAGGATTATTAGTTTGGAGCTCTGTGAGACCTTTGGATTATTAGTGTGTCGGAACCTTAATGGGAGATGGATTTAAAAACTAACAACCTCTCAGTTCCATAAGACTCCTATTCAGGTCACCTCAACAGTCAGGTCAGAACAAGTCTACATACACAAATTCTTGTGACTATGAATCTTTACTTGTACGGTGTAAGTGAGATATAGCTTCCCATTTTAAAAGTAGCGAAGAAACAACCTCCCTCAACAAGGTAACTCTAGTTCCCAGGCCTTACAACTCTTTCCTCGAGAAGTGGGCATATTCCCTTTTAAGTTCAAGTACAAGTAGCTCAAGAAGAGGGGATGGAGAAGAGAATGGATGGTAACCAGTGTAGCTACCTATCCTTGGATGCAAGACCAATGTAGCCAAGTCATCCGCTGCAAGCTTACAAAAAATTGACTTTGAAGCTCTTATTGTAATTTTTTTATCCTTGTATATACAATCCGGCATGCATTTTACTTTTCAGTCAGGCCTGTCCACTTTTGGAGATTCTTTACTTTTCCATACTTCCTTTTTTACTTTTTTTAAAGTATATACAAGGTGCTACATGTACACAAGGATTTTTTCCTCTTGAGCCAGTAGAGTATCCCTCTTTTGAAGTATATTGCAATCCCACAGCTCCTGTCTTTAGACCTCAACATCGCTAGACCAGGTTGAGACGCACTTCCTTCCCTAGAGGAAGATGAGAGGTTCCTCCTAGATGTACTACCCTCGTATGCTACCCCAAGCCAAAAAATTCTGCCTCCTCACTAACTTATCCATGAAGAGCTACGTGTAGAGTGCTTTGTCCAAGATAAGCCACAGTCTTAAAGAATCATACGTGTGTTGTTAAATATTCTACTTAGACTACTCAAGATGACATGTGAACATAGTCTTATGGACTCAAAGAATTAAGTCACTAGGACCTGAAAAGTCTTAACTCCATTTCTTATAAGGTTCTTCTGAAATTAAGTGGATTAAGGTCCAACTAAGCTCCATTCTTCAATTTTATTCCAAACTTAGTTTAAATGTCAATATTATCATAAAAAATTCATATGCAAATGCAAGAAAATATGTACAATGCAGAGAAAGTTTTTTTTGAATTATGCAAGTTTTTATAGATTTTTGATTTTGTAGTTTTTTTCTTTTTTGTAAGGACAAGGGTTAGTAGAATATATACAAGTATTTACAAGAGATTTTTTTGTTTTTTTGTTTGTTTTTTGTTTGTTTTTGTTTTGTTGTTTATTTTTTATTTTTTGATTTTTACACACGTGGATTTTAAAAAAAATATATACATATCTCCCAAAATAATTATCTTAAAAGTACGAGTTATGTCTAAAGTATATATATAATATATACGACACCCCCTATATTTAGCTCGAACTATGTCCCCATAGTGATCAGAGAGCGACAAAGGAAGACATAACGCATGCTAAGTATAGAAAGGTGAAAAGACTCCTATGCTACCACAACTTAAAGAAAAAATAAAAAGAAGAGAAGTTGGTGATCCCCCCTATAATTAGGATCAAGTAGTCCTAAGTATAGTAGAGTGTACAAAAGGGAAAACCGATGAAGAGAATGTACAGACTCAAAAAGAAAAAGACATGATATGAACAACATCACCCCTTTACCCCTAAGTATAGGCAACAACAAGAGTGATAAACATGATGAATATGAATAACACAAATCCTTCACCCCCCTATACATAGGATAAAGCACATCCTAAGTATAGCATATATACACACAGAAAAGGGGTGAACGATAAAACGGGAGAAGAAAGAGTGAAACGAAAGGGCATACAAGAGGTAATGGACGTACAAAGATCAAGAAGGTCGAAAGCAGACCTTCTTGCGGGACCGCTGAGGAATGGATCTGACAAGGTGTAGGTCGATATTGGGATCATCATTAGACAAATTGATTATGAACGACCAAGAATGTATCCTCAACGGTTTTAGAGTGTGCAGGCCTAAACCGGTCAGTGACTAGTATGGTCATGTCTGGCCTGGGGAGTCTCGCAAATATCAAAGTAAAAAAAGGCTCGAATTCACTATCCGAAAAAGTAAGATCAATTTCAGCCTGGCGAGCCTCTACCGGATCATCATATTTATCAAAAGGCCCAAATTCCTTTATAAAAGCAATCAAATCAAATTTGGCCTGATCGGTCTCATCTGAATCGGGGTGAATAGGAACGACTTATTAGTGAAAGTAGTCAAATCATTCCGTCTTGTCTAGTCTCAGAGTCTGCCTTCCGCTCTAGGGTGTCTATCATGTAAACTCCGCGGATGTCACCAATGCATCACTACGTACCAAAAGAGGGAGCTCAAGGTCTATGCTTTTCGAGTCCTCCTCCTTGAAGAAGAATTCTCAGGTCTGAGTATCATCCATCATACAACAAAAATCTCTGGTAGTATCATCATGGTGAAGTCCTTGGGGTTGGCTAACACATGCACACTCTCAAGGGATGCAAGTCTCTGGTCAGCAACGGGTGTAGTGATCAACACATCGCTCCCCACATCAGAACGGATGCGAATTTCTCCTGATCCATAATCAATAACGGCTCCCGCAGAGGCGAGCAAAGTTCGTCCCAAGATGATTGGAGGGTTCTCCACAGGGGTGGAGCTCTTCATGGGCAATACGACAAAATCAAAATAAAGTTCATGCTCTGAATAAGAATGACATCATTTTCTAGAATACCCTTCGGCCTCTTAATAGATCCATAAGGAAATTGAACTATCATCCTATTTTTCTTGAGAGGCCCAAGATGAAGAGACTGTACCATAGAGAAGGGTGTATTATATTTATTGAAGAACCACCATAAAGGAGAGTGTTATCACAAGAATATTCAGATATGGAGCAACTCATAATAGGTGTGGCAGTGTTCCCTTTCTTAAAATATGGATGGTGAGAGATGGCGTAGGCAGTGGCCATGGTCAAGATGTGATGCTCAGATATTCTCCTTCGCTTTCTCTTCTTGTGTTGAGGAGTAGATAAATCTTTCATGGCATGTTGAAGTGGGGCTTTAATGATCTCATGAAGGGTGGCCACCACTTCAGGTTCAGTCAACATATTTTTGAATTTTTGGACCTCCTCCATACAAAGGAGGAGATCGGAACCATCATATACACAAGGATTACCAAGAGCAGTCTGTAGAGTGGCATCCTCGGGTCAAGGTTGGGACATGGTTGTGTAGGTAAATGATCGGGCATTTGGGTCCTCTCCTCACAAAATGAATCAACGTGTCTTCCGAATTGTTTTTGGATTTTTGGATTTTTTTCATTTTTTTGTATTTTGGGCGATTTCAAGTTATCATGATTATCCTCAAGTGAATCCATATCCCTAAATAGCGGAGCAGCGTTCTAGCTCTCATTTATGCTAAATAAATTGGAAATCCTCGAATTCATATGCTCCATCATCTGGTTCAATGTCTCAAGTGTGGAAATCATGAAAGGTGACTCCAAAATCTCAGGATCGGATGAGTGGGATGAGGGTGAGTAATAATCAAAATCATCATCTGATTCTTGAAATAATGAGTTAGACGAATATGCACAAAAATTAGGAGGAAAGTCCTCCTGGAAAAATGAAGGTGGATCGGTTGGAGGGACGAGGTATCTACAAAGATCGGATTAAAATAACTCTAGTTGACCATCTTCAAAACAAAAGATGAGATTGGGAGAGCACGAGGGTCTAGTCAAAAGATATGGAGAAAAAGGTGCAAATGCACGGCAGTATCTAATATGCATGCAAGTAATCAAACACAATACAAACTCCCAATTCACCAACTCAATGCAATATGAAGACAATGAAGGTTCAGTCTCTTAATCTCGTTTGTTTTAGAGTTAGGTAATAATCACAAAAATTGTACAAACACTGAGGTTGAATTATGGGATTTGGGCACTAACCTTAGTGTGTACGCGAGCAAGTTAAAATGAATACAATGAGGGGGTTACTCCCCCCAAAACAATGACTTTTCTTTATGTTTATTTTTGGGTTGAGTTTTCTTTAGTAGTCTCAAATTTTAGGCAGTTATCACTTGGTTAAAATATTTTCAAAGAATCACCTATCAAGTGTCCGATTTCCTTTTTAACTTAGGTGAGTGAAAACAAGGAAGGAGATCGGAAATGCCAATGCGCGATCAAAAACAATGATGCATGTAAGGGTTAGAGATGTGTACCGTATCGCCAGTACTCTACATGCAAGTGATCCGCGCAGAATTTAAATATAGAAAAATAAATTAACCTATATGATGCAAGTGAACTGTCCTAAACGATAGCTTCTATTAACGGGCAAGAATAAGTTAATTTGACTAAATCCAAATTACGCTCTACTCTATAGGAACAGAAATTGTTGTTTGGACCTAATCAATTACCTGGCTTAAGCAAATTAATTAAAGCAGTCAAGAGGTAGCTCACGAAATTCGCATGAAACAAAGAAAAATAAAGGCGATGAAAATAAATACGGTGAGGTCCCACAAGTGCACCGACACTTGATGAAACAAATCCCGCAACAAATGAATGTCCGTTTACAAGAGTTCAAATGCTAGAACATCTCTCTCTCTCTCTTTGGTCTCTTTCAAATCTTCTTCTCCTTCTCTCACGCTATCCTGCGGCTTGGTGAAGAATCAAGACACTTTCGCTTCGCTTGGGTACTTCAGCTCTCCTAGGATCGCCTCCTTCGCTCCACGAGCCCTCGCAAGAAAAAGAAAAGAGAATGTGCAAGAAACTTGCTCGCCTCGGAGCTCGCACCACTACTTATCACAATTATCAAATATGAGAAAGAAAAATGTAACAAATGCTGTGAATATGAACAATGGATTAATGTGGCAAGATTATTTACAACCAATAATAACAGGTCAAAAGAGAAACCTAATTACCCTCGTCGTGCCTCCCTGGCAACGACGCCATTTTGTTGCTACAAGAGATCTCAAGGATCGGAAATTAATGATAAATGTCATTACTATTCCCAAAAACCTCGTGACAAAAAAATAATTTTTTATTTTTGCTACTTATTTACCTGTATAGCAGACATGACCGAACTCAGGGAGACTATAATTCCCGAAGGTTATTCAATTAACCCAAAAAATCAATTAAAAGAAAAAGCAGGAATCTCAAAGGCAAACCATCCTCAGTTTTTGTGGAATTTTTCTCTTTTTAATTTTTAAAAATTTTTATTTCTACTTTTTTTATTTTTTATTTTTTATTTTTTAGTGATTTCAATTTTGCAAATTTTTTTATTTTTAAATCGAGAACAATATGCACAAATAAGAAATATGCACACCAACTCTTTTTATAATTTTTGATTATATCAAAATGCTCAGAAAAATCTAGAAAAAATATTATTGTGTTTTAAATATTTTGAAATATTTTTGGGAATTTTTGTAGAATTTTCAAATGTTTTTATATTTTCTAAAAATCAAATAGTGGTAACAATGAGAAGCAATGCACAAACTGGAGAAATTTGCAACTTAAAAATGTTTTAAGTACCCAAAACTCCTGGAAATTATTTTTATGATAAAAAGAGACAAATATCTACAAAAAGAGAATGAAATCAAGATTTTTAGATTTTTGGTATATTTTTTTATGATTTTTATCATATTTTCAGTATTTTTCATTTTGGGGGATTTATAAAGAGTTAATGCGTGAAATTTGGAAAAAAAATTTAAATACGATGAAATAAAACTACTCTAATTTTTTTTGGAATTTTTGGAGCAATATTTAAATTTTTATGAATTAAATTCAGGAAAAGAAAAAGATATTATTTTTTATATTTAAATAATATTAAATAATAACAAATGAAATGAAAAAGTTATGCTGAAAAGATCATCACATCCGGAATATAGCATGATTTTTGTGATATTTATTGGCCAAAGAAAATATTTATTTCAATGAGGAAAGCAAGCAAAATCAAGTCTATCAAATAAGGACTGAATTGTAATTATTAATGTTTTTGTACTGAATAAATAATAGAAATAAAATAAGAAGGAAATGTCGCAATTTACCCCAAAAAAATCGTGCACAACACGTGTTTGCGGAAGTGGCAGGGGTCTTCTTGTAATTCTGGAAATGCCCAAGAAGTAAGTTGTAAATTTTCTATATTTTAATCCCCCTCTAGGGTTCTAGCTTCCTTGTAATGGCAAAAAGGGGAGGGCCACCGCCCACACGACTTGGAGGATCATGGGGCGAAGGAGCGCAGCGCGCAGCCGGTGGCGTGGATCTGGAGGACGCGCTCGAGCGCGCGTGACCTCCGAGGAAGACGGAGGGGAGCGGGAGATCTGGCGGGGGTTTGCTTGGAGTGGGAGGTGGTGCTGCGGATCTCCGCGGGAAGATGCGAGCAATAGGGAGCGGCTGTAGGCCGCAAGCAAGAAGGCGGCGTCGGTTTTCGCTCAAGAGCATCGCGCGCGGGGCGCCGGAGTGCCTAGAGGGCGGTGATGGTGGTTTCCGCGTAGGAGCGGGTGGAGGGGGACTGTCGACGGTGAGGCGCAGAGATGCACCACGGGGAAAGATGGTGGGCCGCACTGCGGATGGCGCCGCCGCCCGCTGGGCTGAAGGGACACATCGACGACGCGGAGATGAGGGCGGATCAGGCTGGAGTCGTGATGAATCTCAGATTCATCACTATAAATCTCATTAATTAATCTCAAATCCCTCAAAATCATCAACATTTCTTCATTTATTCTGCATAATAAGCATTCATGCATGTTTTGATAAGAATTGCATTTTATCCCTTATTTCTGCACAAAATAAGAAGCCAAAAATCCCAACAAAAATTGACATATAAATAGCCTAACTTCCCTGATTTTTAACTAATTCATGCTAACTCCGAATGACCCAAGACCACCTCTACTGTATACATATCACTAACAAGAATAAAATGAAAAATACAAAAAATCACTAACCCAAATAAGTGGACCAAAAACCCAAACCCAAGTTCTAGGATTCTCAGACTAAAAGCCTCATATCTTCCCCTTCTAGTGTCTGTTTTTATCCTACTCACTTTTGAATGAATGTACATTCAATTACCTTCAAAACAAGACCAAGTTCAAGAGAATCAGAGCTCATATGTGAAAGTTGGGTTTTAGGCCTCTTTTGTACATTTTAGATTTTTAATTGATTTTTGACCTATAATTTTATGTACATATTTGACCTATTTTATTTTAATTTTTTTCATTTGTCTTCTTTGATCAGAGTTTTATAAAAATGCACAAAAATCCAAATCCAAACTGCGCTTGAAATCAAAGAAACAAATTGAGTTCAAGTCTTCACTAACTGTATGTACAAAATTAGTCTTTTTCATATTTCGTCTTTTTCTTAATTAATAAAAATCCAAAAAAATTTAGATTAATGTGTAAATATTTATCTCTAATTTTATCATATTTTTTTCTGAATTTTTATCTTGTTTAAAAATAGCAAAAAAATTATAAAATCCAAAAGATCATGGTATTCTATGTACATGGGATACCCAAAAAATATCACTTTGTGCAATTGATCGATTTTGATTTTGATCATGAAAGTCATAGATCTCAGTGAGACGGACAATTTTCGTGAAGAAACTTTTTCGATCCGAGGTTGTTTGCTATTTATTTTGGATTTTTCAAAGTTTTTAATTTTTCGATTTTTGTGGTGCTGACACGTAGCTGCTCCTGGAGCCACCACGTGTCTGCCATATTTGAGTTTTTATTAGTTATTTTTTATTAAAAAAATAATCTCGCACATGCATCGCACGTGCTTCCTAGGCACGTGCCACGCACGTGTCCTGCCGCCTACACCCTTTCGCGGCCATGCGTCACCACCTGGGCCGTCCGATCTCGGTCGATCGGACCACTGCTGGCCTTCATCCTCATCCAGCCCCCTTTCCCAAATCGGACCCCCCGCCGCCCCGCGATCCTTGCCATCTCCATCACGAATCTCGCAGTCGAAGCTCGCCGGCTGCCAGCCGATCTCGTGCGCCGCCATCTCCGATCCATCAACGATCCAATCTCCTCATCAATCTCCGTCACCGTCATTTCCTCCCAATCAACTCCTTCGATCAAATCAAATCACCCCCCTTCCATCTCCAGCAGCCTCTTCATCTTATAAAAGAACGCCACCACCTCCATCTTTCTCCATCCGCCGATTCATCAGAGAAGGGGGTTCTCCCACCGGAGGTGACAACTCCTGGCAAACTCCCACCAGCCTGCGGCGAGATTCGAAGCCCTTCGAGCTTCGCTGCAGCATCGCTCTGCCCGTACTGCCGTGCTCCGGTCTTCACGCCCATCGAGCCAACTCTATCTCCAATGATCATCTTCATCAACTTCAACCTTCAAATTCACACCACCTCCGACTTTGCCAATGACCGTCATCGTCAACGCTTCATCTCCGACGACGTCCTCCATGTACTACGCCTTCTTCTCTGACACCGCCCACAACGATTTCGTCGCATCTTGGACAACCACGCCCCAGCTCCGGCACCGCCCGTCGACATAATCGCCAACCTTCATCAGCAACGTCCACCACTTCGACCACCATTGACCTCCTTCACGGTTCGTCTAAACTCCAAGGCTGCAATGCCGGGCATAACAGCCCTCCGCCGGGTGCTTCTTCCACGCGAGTTGCTTGTGCTCCTGTCTTCATTGTCTGAAGAGCCACGATGCCATGCCTCCAAGCTTCGCCGGATCGCTCCGCCTCTCCACCGTACGCCACCATCGGCCAGATCAACCCGAGACCCTCCCCTCACGTGAGGAGCACGCGAGATGAGGGGACGTTTTACATGAAAGCCCCTGGATCTTCCTCGAATCAGCGAAGAATCCCTCGCACGTGTTGAGCACGCGGAGTTGGAGCATTTACAAGAAGCACCCCCGGATTCCTTCAATTTACATCAACCCCCCGCCGATCAGAGGGCACGTGCTGCGCACGTGCTCCTCTGGACATTTTGCAAACATTCCCCTACACTTATTGGTAATTACATTACAACCCTCCTTTGCATTTTATCTTATTTTAAATTATTGCAGCTATACCCCTGTGTTTCCCCTATTATTTTAGACAATTGTATCACACTATTTTATTATCCAAAAATAGCATTTTGTTCCTTACTTAATTCTCTACATCTTCACATATTGTGGACATTTTTGTGATCAATGATTAATTAATAATTAATTATTTTGTGGAAAATTGTATATTTTGCCCATCTTGTGCTTTGAATTTTATAATTCATTAACCGTTGCTCCAAAAATTCTCGAGAAATCACAGATTGTTGAATTAATTGTGTTTAACATTATTCTAACTAAGAATTACATTTGCATGCATAGTTTGCCTTGTAAAAATCATTTTGCGTAATTCAATATTTGATTTTTAATAGGTATTAAATCTCATATTTTTGAGGTTTAGGATTTTTTAGATAAATCACCTATTGATAGATCTTAGATAATTTTATCCCTTGAAAAAAATTAGGTTTAATATTTATTATAATTAAATATTGTAATTACTTTATTTGCATTTAAAAATTCATAAAAAAAATTTATTTTGCATCCAAAAAATTCCAAAAAAAATATTGTGCATTTATTTCATTATAATTATCATCTTATCTAAGTTTCGTGTTTTCGGACATCGTTTGGTTGATATTTACATTTTAGTCCCTAAAATAGGCCAAAATTGCATTTTTCATCCTTAAATGCATAAAAAATTACAAAAAAGGACCGCCTTGAAAACCATGCACGAACTTTGATAGACAAAATTCTAGGTTGTTCCTTTGCCTCCTTGTGTTCGACCTTGGGACTTGCCCAAGTAAAATAAACATAAAATCACGCGACTAAAAATTGATTAAAATTTATTGTGGTTATTTCTTGACCGATTCCGATTGCCCACCTACAACGAAACCAAACATTTTAATGCACGATAATACACGACACGATATTTAACATAGGAAATTCCAGAACTGTCAAGGCACGTGCTCTGGTAGTACTGGTGTTGGCCGTGGCACGACCGCGATGCCGGACCGCCAGACAATAGGGGGCAGTCGTTTGACGATGCATTACTATGGGCGGTGCCGCAGGTGGGTGCGATGGACATCGATGTTGGGGCAAAGGAGCGACTGATGACGAGCGACTGAACTGCTTCCTTTTTGTTTTTTTTCTAATTTTTTTATATTTTTTTATAAAAATATATCAGATATAAATAAAACTTCTTTTTATTCAAGGAATGCAAAACAAAAATTCAAAATGTCTTTTTTATTTTTTATGTTTATTTTTTATTTTCCTGCGAAATAAAGATTAGCGAGAAAAGAAAAACAAAATGTTTATATTTTTTTATGTTTCTATTTATTTATGCATAAAAATGGGATGTGTGAATGAGCGGATCTTAGCGAGGCGTGGAGGATAGATCCGAAGATCCGACCACCGTGCGTGGTCGGATGTGAAAGGTCATGTGAGGTAGAATAAGAACGCAAATAGATCGAGAGAATGAGATGAAAACTTGAGTCAGCGGCGGATTAAATCGTGATGGTGGCGATTCTAAGATCTAGATAAAAAAGGACAACGAAGACAAAAATACGAGAAAATAAATCTATTATTACTTTAGGATAAAAATAAGAAGAAGACTGGATCTCACCTTAGAATCGGAAAAGACCTTGATCACCTCGACGAAGGCCGACCTGTCACCGAACAGCTCAGAGGCTAGGCACCCGTCTACGACAAGAAGACTCTCTGAGATCGGGCTCATGTCACCAAATATTGACCAAGTTGAAAAGATTGAGAAGGAGACTTCTTAATTGATAGAATGAGATAGAAATCCAAAAATTTGAAATGAGATAAAGAGATAAGAAAAAAATTGAAATGAGATAGAGATAAAAAGATAAGTGTCAAAAATATGTACAAAAAATAACTATTTTTTTATATTTTTATCACTTTATTTATTAGAAAATTAAATGTTAATATTTTTATTTTTTGTGATAGTTAGTTAAGAAAATTAACTACATACATATGATATATACAAATATGACATTATCTACATGGGTAAATAAGCAAATTATTTTTTATTTTCAATCATTAGTAAAAAATTTAAAAATATTTACAAATACAACATGTACAAATAAATGGCAAAATTGCTCAAACCACCCTAGAAAACCAACTTTTCACCCGTAACTCCAAAAATTATGAAATCACAGCCATTTCAAAGATAATTTAATTTAGAATACAATGGAAGTAAGTTTGGTTCAATTTGGGTTCATGTGGAGCCAAAATTGATCTTTCAATTATCACTTAGTGTCTTTTTCCAAGTGCGGTTGCTTTTATTCTGTACAAAATTTGATTCTACAATTATTTCTATTATTTAGGATACATTTTTATTTACAACTTTTGTTTTGAAAATTATTTGATTTGAGGTTAATTTATGTACAAATCAAATAGTGTAGTATACAAATATACACAGCACACAATTTTTTTTTGATTTTATGATTAAGGACCCTATCCCCCCCTACTTTATTCCTGGTCGATTAGGTCAAGTCTTGACCTTCTCTCGGGGTTTGGGTCAGCCTGTGTCTATTACATATATACAGTCTTCTTTTCTTTTCTTTATTTTTCCTTTATTTATTTATTTATTTTTAGTTAAAATAATACACAAATATATTATATTTACATACAGATGCAAGTTAATAAGAATATGAAGTTAGTATTATGTACAGGTGTTTTATAAGGGATTTTAAGCTAAAATAAATGAATAAAGATGACGAATCGCAGATTTATCACCTACCTTCTGACAAACCACATAACTCCCATACACCGTTTTACTCATTTGAGTCCAACTCATCTCTCATGGTGGTCGTCCATGATTCTGACTCGTTCGAAGCCATTGTTTCATTAAAGGATATGTGATTTGAGTGATACATCCTCGTTTATAGTATAACACAACACCTCACATCCATATAAATGATAATATTCATTCATGCAGGTCGTGTTCTGGGCTTTTGTTGCCGATTATACTCGTACGTTGTGTAGGTTCACTCACTTCCTCTATAGGATCATCATTAACCATGCGTTCATTCTCTATATATGGATGGTCAATATCGTCTACTAATTCTTGTCTTATATCCAAGTCATCTTCAATGTCATGTAGGACAGTCAATGGATCTGATTCCTCTTCTTCATTCTCTTATTTTTGATGACTTTCAAGGAAAGTTGCATCACGACTTTCGATTAGACATTTAGTTTCATGGAAGAACCTATAGACTTTAGAATGTTCCATAATCCAACAACTTTGCACTTTATTGTCTTTACATCTAGCTTGTCTCTAAGTTGACTCAGTACCGAGACATCTGCAACACATCGCCATTTTCGGAGATGACCTGACTCAGTTTTTCTGCCATTCCAACTTCATATTGTGTTGATTCCACTGACTTGGTAGGAATCGGATTCTGTATGTAGTTAGAGATCAACACTACTTCTCCCCAAAATTTCTTTGAGAGATCTGAGTGTGACAATATACATCTAACTGCATTCATCAGTCTTCTATTCTTTCTTTCAGCTACAATATTTTGCTGTGGTGTATAAGGCATTATAGTCTGCTTATAAATGCCTGCTTGGATGCAGTACTCCTCAAACTCCTTTGAGGTATATTCTCGACCTCTATTAGTCCTAAGGGACTTAATTGGTTTTCTCGATTTGGTCCATACTTCTATCTTGTATCTCTTAAATGTTTCAAAGACTTTTTCCTTTCTTCCTAGAAGATAGACATAAGAGAACTTAGAATAGTCATCAATGAATGTTATGAAGTATTCCTTTTTTCTGTGTACTGACACTCAATGGTCCACATATATCTGAATGGATCAGGTCTAATAATTCTTTGATAGAATTCCCATCGAGAAGGGCTTCTTCATCATTTTACCGATCAAATAATGTTCACAGGGCAATGCCCTTGCACCTGTAATCTTAGATAAAAGATCAAATTTTATCATTTGATCTATTTTGGAATTTCCTGAATGACCTAATCTCATGTGCCAGAAATCATAGTCTGATAAATAACACAAAGAGTACTCAGAAGCAACACTCATTGATTCATTAGAACTTATTACAGGAAGACAAAACATGTCATGCTCAGGAATGAACTTTTTCCATGGCATAGACCTTATTATTTCCTATGGATACATGTTTATTATAAAATCGAACTTCAAAATCTTTCTTTAACAGAACTGGAACAAATACGAGGTTCTGGCGTATTCTTAGAGCATATAGCACATCCTGAAATACCATTATGATATCACCCAGGTCAAGCCTATATGTCCCAACACCTTCAACATCCAAGTAGGTGTCATTACCCACGAAGATCCTCTATTCTTCTTTCTTCATCTCTTTGAAGTCCACAAGCCTCTCCTTTATCTTGGCAATGTGGCAGGTTGCGCCATAGTCAATCCACACTCATCACCAAAAAGATCTCGACTTTCGATCTTTGTTTTGAGAGGTCTTACTCAATTGCCAATTGTGCAGGTAGGTCCATTACACTCTTGATGTTGTTGTTCATCCTCAAGGATTTGTTAACCATGTTGAATGACAGTGGAAGACTTCGAATGGTTGCTATCTGCTTCCTCTCTAGAATTGCGCATTCAACAACCGTAGGACCTTGACCATCACAATCATTTTGTTTGCATGCTCGAGGATTCTTTCATATTCCTTTATTCTACGCGAGTTATACTTATGTAGAAGAAGATGGATGGCCACTTTTGACTTGGAGTGATATTTCTTCTTAACCGCAGTCTAGAGATTGCAAGTTAATCCATAGGTCTCGAATACCCGAATCAGATTCAAGTACATGTGGGTCAACATAAAGCTCCTATCCCTATTATCTATTTTTACTACTTTTCATGGGATCTAATTTCTTCCATGTTTGAATTCTTAGATAAGGTAGGTCGGGTGTCTATTATGGAGTGTATGCTATTGTGTAACATGCTATAGTAGATCTTTCTACTCAATGGTTTACAATTAGTATTGTTAGAAAATATAATGCGAAGTATATCACAAATAAAAGATAAAGAACATTGAGGAACATATGATTTTACATGTAACCCTACTCCCTAAGGAGCGGGATAAAACCACGGGAGAATGCCTCAAAGGTTTGATGTGTCTATTGACTTCTTCTCATCTAATACAAGTCTGGGTCTTCTTATATAGCCTCCACAGACTCTCCACGTCCCACCACCCTTATATGTGGGACTAACCTCTGGATGTGGTAAATACATCTTGGAATGATCTATTTACCCATCTTACATATGACACATAAACTTCAACACTCTCCCTCAAGCTGGAGCATGCAATGTTCAGCTTGGACAAACAGAAAGAAATCTCAACTCACAATACAAGAAATTACAAACAATATCAACTTAACGCACATAGCCATCGATTGTTGTCGAGGATATTGCTTCACATGTCGTACATGTGAGGAGGACAAACGGGATTGAGTGTGAGTCAAACTGAATCTCCTCGTCAGAGACATGTGCTCTGTACTACGCCTATTAGAGTCACTGCAACGGGAAATGAGCCTCCTCATCGGAGTAGTCTGGTCTGCCAGAACATGTGGACAACTGCTCCACTCTGAAAGGGTTGAAATGAAAAAGCCGTGGAGACATCCTCGTCGGAGTTCGCAGTCGCTGGAGAATGGAGTCTAAAAAGTCTCCTCGTCCGAGAACTTGGTCTCTCCCATACTGGCTTAAAGAATGTGATCTCTACTCTGGAGTCCCTATGACACCACATGAAACCTAGCCCACATGGCATAGGGAATGAGATCTCTACTCTAGAGTTCATATGGATTACATGAAAACTCTGACAAAAAATAAAAGATGAAGACCACATAAAAAAGATCGCATACATGTGTGTCTGAAAAGGATTCTCTCTGAAGAACCCAGAGAAAATGGATCACTCAAATATGGAATGCCTCAAACTTGGACTCTGAACCAATCTGCAATGTCTGAAACTGAATTGTAGAGTCTGAACATCTGGCTGGTCTAGAATCTGATATCTGAATCTGGAATATACCTGTGACTCTATACAATACTCCCCCTTCTTCCATATTGGTCAGAAAATAATGATGTCGACCAAAGTTGGGAGAAGACAAGAAAATGATGAAGCAAAAATAAGAATCACATAAGACGATAATCATTTTTTTATTTCTCAAGTTTTTAATCATAATTTTCTTGCTATTCCAATTTTTCATAACTGTCTATTCCTTTTCTTTTTTTCAAATAAGCCGTTCACATTTTTTTGGATTTTATTTTTTCATTTTTTAAAACCAGGACCATCTCCTATATTTTTCAATGACAGAATTTCATCTCTTTTTTTTACATTTTTCCTGTTCAATCTTTCAGTCCACTTGGGACTACTATCTGCAGTTCATCTCACTAAAAAATTTAAATAAAGCCTCGGGTTCCCCCATTGGGAACCCTCTCTTGATGTCTTGCAGCCTTGAGCCCCATCATGGGAGGAGCACGAGCAAAGGGGTTCGATAGCCATTACCACCACCTTCAGAGCCGCAACAACAGAGCTTTCACATACTAGGATTAGGGCCTTTCGCTTGGAGTAAAGGTACGATCGGTGCCTTGCGGCATCCTAGAAGTCAATGGGGAGATCGTCGCCACCTGAAGCATATGGATGGGATTGAGTCGCGTCGTCAAGTGGGTTCGGAGCAATGCCTCCGATCGAGAGAGGTACGACCTTCACATCCTGGTTTTGCAGACCGTGGGACTGTAGGACTTTGCAGATCGTAGCTTTGGAAGGAGGAGCGCTTCCTTAATTAGAGTGCATCGCCTATGCACCGTCTGAGCGATGGTTACTGCGTAAAGAAGATCTGCGTGCGATGTCGTTGGGGCTCCACCGCCAAGTACTGGAGATTATTCGAGGGAATCTCGCATGCTGGAGCGGGTTGACAGAGTTCAACTCCACCTGATGCATCGACCGGGAGGAGGACGGTGCCTCCTAAGAGCATTGTGGCCCGGGAGATAGTTGTGGCGTGGAATTGTGAAACCCTAAAGGGGCTTGTCTGTAGATCTGATAAGGGGATTCGTCGTTGCTTCTACTTTTTCTCTATCTCCACTGATATCTCACCAATGCCGCCTGAGATTAGGGCCTCTAGCTACGACGACTAGCATTTGAACCCTATAACTGAATTAGGGTTTCAAAAGAGAACTATAGAATTTGAATATTAAATAGAATAATGACCTTCAAATATAGATCTTAAGAATGATTGAGAATGAATCTCATAACCGAATCTTGAATAAACAAAAACATAAACTCCACAAGAATCGAATCCGCTCATATACCATGCTAGAAAATATAATATGGAAGCGTATAAGAAATAAAAGATAAAGAACAATGAGGAATGTGGGATTTTACATGGAACCTAACTCCTCCAAGGAGCAGGATGAAATCATGGGAGAACCTCTCAAAGGGCTAATATATTTATTGACTTTTTATCTGTTGGACATGTGAGCCCACGTTAAGCCATTATATAATAAATGTTATTGTGAATATCATTCCCTGATCTGAAATAAAGAATGATTAATTTACATAATAGGCCCCTTAGTACAATTATTGTTATGTACCATGGCCATCTTAATGATCATACATCTGGTATTCAATTATTGAATCATAGAGCCTGGTGCTTGGATGAATATATAAAGAGTTAGATTGAGGAATCATCAAGCACCGTAAAATGATTGTTAAGAGAGGATATCCAATCTGAGAAGGAGATGTCAATCCTTTCTCTAAAGGACGATATCTAACCGACCTCTAATAGAGATTCAGAGGTGTTAGATAAGTTAGGTCAAAGAGTTGACTTAACGAGATCGAGATAACCAAAGTCATATGTCGTATGCTATCACGATATATGCACACATCCTCTGACCTGAGACAGATGTGTTACTGTATGTCTGAGTATGTACATTTGGCAGACCAATAGGTTGATGACCTAACCAAGGTCTATACAGCGGTGCGCTGATGTGCATGCAAAGGCATATAAGTAATACAATCTCTCAAAGGGATCATACATGTTCATTACTGGACCGGAAGATATGAGCTCACTCATGAGATATTGGGAAGAATCAAATTTCGTGCATGGTCGTCTCGCTTTGAAGCTTGACTGAATTTGTAGGTTTGATATATACTTTTGGAAAGTATATGATCAAGACCAAGGTATGATATATGCTTTTGGAAAGTATATGATTGATACCGACTCCTAATGATCAAATGAGAAACTTAATGATAAAACCCTGAAGGAGATAGTTCAAAAGAGATCTAAAACTTTGGTTTTAATCTGGGTCTTCCAATATGCAGGACGTACATGTATTGGAAATACATGAGGGTGATGTGATCATAAACGATTGTATAACCATGACGCTTTCATTCCTAGGGAGTGATGAAACGGGTCTAGATTTTAGTGACTCCTCTCAGTAGAGAAGTGATCTGATCTTGGTCCAAATGTTGGACATTGATCTGAATGTGATTCAGATGCAATGAGAAGATTAGATTTGTGGTCTTTATTTAATCAAGCATCTATGGGTGGTCCGCAAGATCTAGATTTGAGACTTGATCTCAATATCCAAGTCACTATACGTGGAACAATACAATCGCCATGTCCTTATCTCCAAGTATCCGCGGAGAAAATGCATTATCCTTGAAAGAGTTCAAGATAATTTCATTGCTGATGTATGTATCCGAGCATTGAGAAATAGATAATTAAATGTGATTTAATTATCATGAATAATATGAGTTTGATTCATATTACAAGGAGAGTCATATAAGATAACTAAATGTGATTTAACTTTCAAAGATGTGAATAGTGTGAATGTGATTCATATTATTTGGGCACACGGGAGTAGAGATCCAAGATGATTAAATGTGATTTAATTATCATGGATATGAATAATGTGGATAACAATATCCATATTAATTATATATATTATAAATGTGATTTATAATATATAAGAGAGAGCTATTTTTTATTTATATTTGTTGATTAATTATTGATGTGAATTGAATTCACATGGATAATTAATTGAAAATATAAATTATGTTTGTTTTGGGTTGTGAATGAGATTCACATTATTTCAATGGTTTGAGTGATATTTTCCACAAGATAATTTGGAATTATTTTTGTAAAAAAAATATTTTTGACAAGAGATCATGAGATATCATGAAACAATGAGATTTCATGATAAATAGAGGAGATAGACTCATTCCTCTCAAGAGGAGTGGACGACCACTACTCTCCATGTGGAGAAGAGTAGTCCTCTCCCCTTTTGCAGGGAACGAGGTTAGTTTCCTCATTATCTCATCTCTTGTCAAAGATGATTTAATTTGAAATTAATTATGTTGATTTATCAATATAAATTAATTTAAATTATATCATTTGTTGTTGTGTTTTTACAACAACATCTTAGCTATTGAAAGAAACACAAATCAATCTCGACCATTGATTATGTGTTGGCCATGAATTGAGATCCACGGACTCCCAAAATCCTATATAAGAAGAGGCACCCCTTACTCTTTGAAATATACGATACATAATTATGAATGCTCTCTCTCTCTCTCTCTACCCGTCAAGCCTTTCTCTCTCTCATAGTGGTCGTCCACCATGGAGCCCATTGTGAGAGTCGTCATCGCAGCATCATCGTCGTTATGCTGTCGAATTATCTATTCGTAGATCTACATCTCCTTCAGTGTGTCTCACTCGTGAAGAAGATGTTGGATCTCATGTGACGAGATCAGGAGGTCCATCGCTTGGATCATCAACATGGATTGCGAGGAGCACGTGTCTCATCAACGCGCTCGCAAGCGTCTCCTTCGCTGGATCTGACTTGAGACAGAATGTCTCTTGGTTTAGAGACTCGATCGCAACCGCGCTTCAAGAGGAAAACCTTATACCTATTTTTCGTTTAGATGAAACGATCTAAGAAGTGTATTTGGATCATGTGGTTTCATCACATTATAAATTTTTAAATTTCCGCTGCCACGAGCAACTAGTGCGATTAGTCGCTCCCGATCACATTTGATGTGATCCTCACACTTCCGTGATGCGCTTAAGGATTTTCCACATATCCTTAAAGTGGTATCAAAGTCAGGTTGGAGGTTTGGATATGATCCATGAACCTACGAAGATTTGGGCTTGTTAAGGTTCGTGAAGATTTTAGCATTTTAATTTTTGCATCCCTATTTTGTGATAAATTTCGGACCTGTTTAAAATATTTAAACATGAAAATATCACTTGGATAATGTTTCTCATGAATTAAGGAAACCGTGAGATTTGAGTTTGCTTGATTTGAAATCTGATAACTCAAGATATGATCTTTTTAATAACTATATATCCACTGTTTTGAGGATGGCGAATAATGATGTAATTAAGGAGTTAATTACGATTTTTAAACACCTTAAAATGTGTGTTTATCACTTGATTTCTGTTTTAAATCAAATTAGCAAATTTTATAAATTTATTTTGCTTAATTTGTATTTAAAATAAATGAGATATGTCAATTTTAGTGAGTAGGGGTAACTGCTGAAAACTACATACTCAACCATGAACCTTGTGATTGTCACTTAAGAATACTGTGAAATTAATGGTTACTTTCTTGGAATAAATATGGATAATATTTGGAAAATATTAGAATAATAATATCTCCCTTAAATGACATTGTCTCAACCAATAAATGATTAGATTTGATTTAGATCACCATTTGGTTACTTGATACACTTTCATCAAACTTGTTACTTGAATAGGTTTTGGGAATTTGTCTAGCAAATTTCCTTTTAATCAAAATAGTTTTGATTATTACTATATGGTATAATTTCGGTTGAAAAACCGATGATCATCTCCAGTAAAAAGTGATTGACTTGGCATTATTTTTTCCCGAGGTAGATATGGTGTCTAGTTGGGGAGCGTTGGGGTAGCAGGTTGCACCATGTACGGTCTGTCCCACTTCCGTCGGTACTAACCATGATAATGGGTAGGGAACAGATGATGCTTGAGAGATCATGATGTATTATGTAATTATTAAAATTCGAATAGTACATACTTTGAAATAATACCATTATTTCATGTAACAATCAAGTTTGATTATTAAATTAGATTAATAATTGATTTAATGAGATTAAATAATTATATCCAATTTAATACACTCTAGTATGAATAGAGTTATAATTCCCTTGGAAGAATTAATCATAATGAATATGATTCATAATGATTAATTAAATTGGACATGATATGGAGGATCACATAAGTGACATCCATGACCTCCCGTCAAGGCAAAGGGTTCCATCGTCAGATATTGTATGTCGAAGATGCATGTCCGAAGCGACAGCTCCTGCATACAATCCAATTGGATTGAGCTCTTTATTTCTCGAAAGAGTAAGGACATATGCGTAGTGACCCCAATATCGGGTCCTCATATTATAGGGGCGATATTGGATTGCACACAACGAGTTCTATTCTAGTTGACAGTTGGTTCAATTAATGACGAGTCAACATCACCTTAGGGATGGTGGGTCCAGGTGTTAAAGACTTAATTGGAAAATGCAAGTTGGACTTGCAAGGCGGAATGTGTTCCCGCTTCTCTTTATTGGAGTCACAGGTTCTCATATTATTGGGATGCGACAAAGATAAGGAAGGAGATTCCAGATCTTGCTTGAGATATAATGGTAAGTATATCTCTTACATTGAAAGTGACTAAGGGAATGGACTTTCATTGTTGACAAGGCAAGACAACTTTGATATAAAAACTCCTGAATCAAAGTAAAATATGTATATATAAAATATATACACTTATGTAAATTTCTTATTTCAAATAATCCTTCATTAAACCCACTCAATACTATACTAAATAATAATCAGTATAATATCATGGATTGAATCAATGATCAAGATATTGTACTTGCAGTTGGACACATAATGTGTGTGGTTACAATGTGCAAGTTTCCTCATAATAATGAGGTGGCAATTAAATAGACAATAGGACTACAACCCTAGGGTTTGTGTGTCTCTATAGTCTTGATCTCATCGAATGTACTTTGCAAGTGACATATCGATGATGATCGCAATTGTCAAATAATCCTTATAAAAACTAAGAAGATGAATTGGCATACATATGTGCTCTCGATATTTAATCATGAATGACATGGTTCACTACATTATGCAGAAAGGTAGCTGTATAAGAGAAGATGTATTCAAAATATTTGAGTACCTACCTGAACCAATGATTTTAAGAGTTAAGATGTATGAAGATACGATGAGTGCCATCATTCTACTACCTATACTCTAGTCATTGATGAATCTTCATAATATTCATATTTTATGAATTAAATAAAGCATGTATAAATGTTGAAATACCCTTATATTGAAATCTTTTGAATTCAACGTAAAAGATTCTTTGTCTTAAGCAATTGTTGTTTATAGATGAAAGGAGCGCAATGGAAGCATGGGTTGGACCCAAGCTAGAAGGAAAGTCAAAGAGTTGATTATGCTTCTATGGTTTCCATACATATGACATCCAAAGAGTTGGATGAATGCCAATACTGTAATAAGTCGATGTATTGATAGTGTGACTATCTAGATTATCTAGGATCCTTAGAGAAGGACCCAGATAGTGCATCAAAATAATATACATCTATATATAATCATTGAAATTGACTTTATTATTTGATAAGTTAAAAGTATAATAATTGTATCTCAATCTTCTAATAATGCTTGCAATTGGTTACATATGTATTATATGACTAGAAGATTTGATATTAATCTTTAAATAAACTTCCACATAGATGTTGATGCAATTGTTGCAACAATCTCTGATGGATGGATATACTTCATATTTTTAGTGGGAGACTCCTTAATATTAGAGAATGTCTTAAAGAGCTGAATATTAGAATACACTCATAGTTTATTTCTAAGTGTTGGAAATAAACATGAATTTTGGAATAAACTTACATAGAGAGTTATGATGGATATATTTCAGTTAATAATCTAACATCTAGTAGACTCTACTAAATTAGAAAATTAATGAATAGTTCATTAAGATTTCTAATACTGAAAGTTAGATCTTATAACATCAATGGGAGGATGAAGATCATTTGACAATGTTCTAGCATCAAACCTTGGACATTTGTCTGTTGATTTGATCAATAGACTAGTAAGAGATGAAACTTAGAATGTCTAAAATTTCAAAACTTACATACTTACGAATATTGTATTCAAAGTAAAATGTACAATACACCCTTCTCTAGGAATGGTATTGGATGCTGAGGTATTCAAGATCTCATACATATTGATGTATGTGGATCATCTGTATCAAAATAAACATTAATGATATGTGATATCAGTTGATGTTTATTTGTGATATGATATTTCTTCTCTTCACCTTAGAAACCTTTGAAATGTTCAAAGATTTCACAATTTTGGTTTAGAACCAAAGTTTGAAGGAAGATGAAAATGAATTTGATTTAATCTAGGTAGTTAATACCTATTAGATGAATTCAAGGAATACCTTATGGATATATGACTTATCTCACTCCTCCTCATACACCTAAACTCAATAGAGTTGTAGGGAGATACAATTAGATCATGTGTGACATGATTTGGTCAATGATAAATATTAGCATAATTACCTCTTTGTTTACAGCTATATATGTAGTAGAGACTACAATATATCCTTAATAAGGTTCCACGCAAGTAAGATGGAATCTAGCACCAGAGAATGCTACTTCATTAGGAAAATAAAGGATGGTATTGGATACCTACTTTATGACCTTGAGATTCTTAAAATATCTCATCTATGAGAATGTGATTCTTAAAGTATGAGACTTTTGAGAATCAAGATGAAATGAAGTTAAGGATCTCATTTAATCTTGAGAAGATAATGAGGCTCCTAAAATTGGAAACTAAAAGAACAATTAAAGATGAAACACCCATACTTCTTCAATTGAGTTTGAGGATGTATTCCATGTGTCAGAGAAATTTGAGAATGATCTAACTTCATGTGATGAAGCCTCTAAAAATCATGACATGGAAAGATGGATGTTAGCAATAAAGTCCAAAGTAGACTTCATATACAAGTATTGTATATGGAACCTCGAGAATCCACCTATATGGGTAAGACCTGTTAAGGTGTAAATGGATCTTCAAGAGAAAGAAGGAATTTGATGAGAAGGTAGAGACCTTCAAAGTACAGATCGTATCCACAAGATACACACCGAAGAGAAGACATCGCTTGCGATGAGACTTGATCTTCAGTGACCTTGCTTATACCCATCAGAATATTGCTCACTATAGCTACACAACTTGACTTTAACATCTTCAAGATGGAAGTCAAGATTGCATTCATCTATGAATACCTCTCCGAGGATATT
Organism: Ottelia alismoides; assembly: GCA_037367405.1. NCBI lineage: Eukaryota > Viridiplantae > Streptophyta > Magnoliopsida > Alismatales > Hydrocharitaceae > Ottelia > Ottelia alismoides. The sequence goes on from JAZKJV010007689.1 coordinate 307,533, forward strand.
CATATGAAGTAGACCCAGTGCTTCATAGTTGAGGAAAGCAAGTTGTGCAAGCTGAATAAATACATTTATGGACTCCAATAAGCTTCTTGTAATTGGAACATCAGATTTTATGAAATCATAAATGTTATGATAGAATCTTGATAAACCATGTGAAGCTTAGTGGAAGTGCCATTGTGTTCATCGTGCTAATGTAGATGATATCCTGATCATTTGGAATGATATAAGAATAATTATAAGTGTTTTATAATCTGATTATTCCATACCTTGAGATATGATCTCAAAAGTACCTCTTAGATCTTTGTTCTGAAGGTGTTCACAAGCAAAGAGAAGAGGGTATTGGGACCGTTACATTAGTGGTACGCCTTTTAAATTTCCATTTTCTGGAAAATTTTCAAGAAAGGCTTCCTTTCCTTAAGATATGGCACTGACCTATCTAAAGGGATAGCAACTAAAGGAGTTGAGAAAGTGCATACTAGAACTGCTTTCCCGTGTGCATCAGTTACGAGAAGTCGAGTGTATGCTAGATGTGTACAAATGTCAGATGTCTGCCATGCAGTGGGAGTAGTAAATCGTTACTAATCCTACTATAGAGATAAAACACTTAGTTGCAGTAATAACAAAATCCTCAAAGATGACAAGACTTTCAAGATATCGATCTCTAAATTTTATCTTCAAGAAATTAAGATTTTATGGATAGTAATCTAAAAGTTCTTAACTGCATATACCTTAGGAGATATATATCTCCGGGAACAAGGGTATTCTGATAAGGATTATGGACATACTATTTATAATAATAATTGAGCTGTAGTGTCAAGGACACTATAATTAACAATATTGAGTATTGGTTGCATAAGATGCAATATTTCCATTGTATGTGAGCACTGTTACTAGGGGATATGCAAGTGTCGTAAAAGGACTTGGCATAGTCTCTCGAGAAGAGAGTGACTGATGAGCTTACCTAGCTATTTTTATAAATAGCCTATGATTGTCACATGAGTGCGAGTTTAAATGATTAGCCCATTAATGATTGTTTGGGCTAGTGGGAGATTGTTGGACATGCGAGCCTACAGCGATCCATTATGCAATAAATGTTATTGTGGATATCACTCCCTGATCTGAAATGAAGAATGATTAATTGGCATAATAGGTACCTTAGTACAATTAGGATTATGTACCATGGCCATCTTAATGATCATACAACTGTTAATTCAATTACTGAATAATAGAGGCTGGTGCTTGGATGAATATCTAAAGAGTTAGATTGAGGACTCATCAAGCATTGTCAAATGATTATTAAGAGAGGATCTCCAACCTGAGAAGGATATGGCAATCCTTTCTCTAAAGTCTGATACCTAACTGACATCTTGATGCAGGTCCTCTGCATAGGAATAGAGATTCGGAGGTGTTAGATAGTTAGGTCAAAGAGTTGACTTAACGAGATCGAGATAACCAAAGTCCTATGTCGTATTCTATCACGATATAGGCACGTGATGAATCCATGATTCATCATCTCAATATCTTGATCTTAGGAAAATCCCCGAGTAAAATCCCAGAAAAATATCCATAAAATCAATAAATTAATAAGATGACTCTTGCAAATAAAACACACTAATTGTTGTATATTAGATTCTACAAAATAAATTAACAATAAAAAGCCGCAAAATCAAAGGAGTTTCTCACATGTAAATAGCCCAAAACTTCATGTATTTTTAATAATTTCATTTCAACTCCTTTTTGGCTAATTCTTTCTCCAACTTGTTCATAACCATGTATATAAAAATACAAAAATACAAAACAAATTATATCTCAAATAAATGCTCCTATATTCCAAAGGGAAAAAACCGTAAAAACTAACTTCCAAACCAAATTCCCGCTCCGTATGAACTCCAAATTCACTAAACTCACTTTTAAAGTTCAAGTTAGACAATTATCTATACAACGGAAGTGGTTTCATTAAAATCGGACCTCATTTGCAAAAGTTGGGTTTTGGGACCTAGATGTACATAGTATATTATGTATATATTCATTCTTTCTTCATTTTTTATTTTATCTTTCTTAATTATTAAAAATACAAAAAATCATGGTGGTGTTGTATTTTGATTGTAGTATTTTATTGTATTTTCCTGTTGTACATAGCTACTATTAAAAAGACAAAAAATTATAAAATAGAAAAACAAACAAAAAATATGTACATGTTGTATATCTTCTTCTGTAAATTCTCCACTCTTTTTCATATCTTTATTTTTATACATTTTAGTAGCCTACATTATTTATTTATTTTTATTTATTTCCTATTCTCTACAATAACTACTCTTCTACCACCAACCTCCCATTCAACTCCACCATTTTTAATAACCTCCATTCCACTCCATATTCTTCATCTAACTTCCCATTCAACTCCACCCATAATACAACTTCCCATTCAACACCACCACCATTCTCACCTCCCTTCCTCTTCTCTTTATATTCATCTCCTCATTCATATTTTTTCCCATCCGCCATTCTTATAGAAAAAGGAGAGAGCTTGGAACATGGTGTCGGTGACAGCGGCGTATCATCTTCCTCAAGCCATGACCTCCTTCAAGCGAGATCCGCAGAGCTCCGCTCCGCATCACAAGTTCCCCATCGAGTTCGCATAGCCTCTTCGATTTTATTTCGTCAATCGGATCGAGGCGACGACAGGAGTCCAACGTAGCTGCTTCGCAAATCCGGTGAACATCAGGTATGTATTCCTCATCATTTCTCTTGTTGTTTTATTTTATCTAATATCTTGTTTTCTTGTTGTCTTGATCACCATTTTTTTATTGTCACCCCTTCATCACCATATCATCTTTATATTTCATATCATCACCATCAACCTACCACCATATTTGCATTTGTTTATATTATAAATTGCATTTGTTCATTTTTTTGTTTAAGAAAAAAATCTAAAAAAATATAAACAAAAAAATAATTTTTTTTATCATAGCATAAAAAGATTTCCAAAAAAATATAAAAAACCAAAAAAACTAAACAACAATAGCAACGGTGGGAGCACCCACCGTCGCCGCCCATCGCCGTTCCCCCCACCCATCACCGCCGCCACGACGCCTCCCTTCCAGGCGGACCCAGCCGCCACCCTCTCTAGCTCCACCGCGGCCACCGAGATTCACCGTCGCTCCTCCGCCCCCAAGCCAACCGCCGCCCCTCCTCGCCGTTCGCGCGCAGCTGCGATCCCCTGCGCTGTCGTCCGCCGCCGATCCGAGCCCTCCCTCGTTGGGTTCTTCTATCGTGAGCCAAAGGAGGAAGAAGGTGATTTCCTATTCTTTTAATGTAAAAATTGCATTGTATATATTTTATGTTTACGTAATTGCAAACAGGTCCATGTACATATTTTGTTGTAAATATGGTTTCTTGAATTTGCAAAGATAACCCTTTGTTCGCATTTTAATTTGGATATCAACTTTGCACAATTTTATTCAATGAAAAATGTCTTGATGTTGAGCAACTAGTTCTCTACCACGTGGATATTTATTTATATTTCTATAGTCTTTGGTTAATTAATTAAAATTATCAAACTAAAATTCTGCATATTTTACCCAATCAATGCTCTTAAATTGACATCTGACACACGGTTGCTCTAAAAATTCCATAAAAACTTATACATGATGCCTTGATATATGATTAATTTACAATCCAAATTTCATCCAAAGTGGAGTTGTCTTGTGTCCGAAATAAATTATAGAGTGATTTTTGTCTTTGATTTTTAATTAAATCTCCATACATCCTTTTCGTGAAATTTCAACTCTCCTGGATTGTTTATATAAATATCTATTTGAAATAATTCGCTCTCTGATTAATTTGGAAATGTGGATTTATTAGGAGTTAATTACTCACCGTCACTCTGTTTTCACTAAAAAATCCATAAAAAATTTATATTTTGTCAAAAATTCCAAAAATATTGTAGTATCCTTGCATCATATTTTCATTCCAGTAAATTTTTCATAATTTTTGCTTAATGTTTGTGTGAAAAATTGCGAAAATACCCATAAAAAGTGTGCATTTTTAATTGTTGCATTTTAATTCCTAAAAATAAAAAAATGTGTATTGCATTCATCACTGGATTAGGATTCTAGGAAGAATATAACTTGGCTAAATTGGACTTATTTTCTATTCAAATTAACTTGGCTAAGTTGTATGCTTTCTTATTTTATTAATTCAGCCGCATTTGCATTTGCATTTGTTTTTACATTAAAAAAATATAAAGAATAACTGCTTGGAAATCTAGACCTAAGTTTTCAAATTAAACCCAAGTTGTTCCTTTGCCTCCCTGTCTTCGACCCCGGACTTGCCCGGGATATAAATTAAGACGAGACACTCTTCACAAAGATCTTTACTCAGTTCTGATTGAATCGCTAAGTACACGTACTACAACGTGCCCAAATTATATCACGTATTTAGCGACTTGTAAGATGGTGCCATTGCCGGGAGGCAAACAGCTTAGGAACTAATTTAAAATTTGGATTTAGATTTCACTTACTCGGGTAGTTTGACCCCTGAGCCACTTGTAATTATTTCATTTTCCTCTCCATTATTTCTCTTCATATTTTTGTATATATTTTGTTTTTATCTCTCTAACATAAATTTTATTTTCCTTGCGAGGGCCTGGTGGACTTGGAGTGCATCGGAGGTCGATGGACGTGACGCGCACCGACTGCTGAAGATCAAGGAGAATTTATTTATTTTTGAGAAAATTTTTGTAATTATTGTAATAATTTAGGTAATTCGTACTTTCAAGCGGCTCTTGTTTGAGTGCTCGCGCTTGTATCCGGACTGGACATTGGACCCGCTCGTGGTCGTGTGGTTGATTGACGTAGAATAGGACTTGCACCCGCGGCTCTTAGAGCATTTTTATTAGAATATTTTATTGCTTGTGCTCGTAATTTTTAGGACCACACATCACATTTAACGAGACACACTTAGATCGCAGGGCTATTAGTCAAATTGAACTTGTTCACCATTCTCTAATAGAACTGCCTATCTAGGAACGGTTTTCTCGTTTGCATTCATATAGTATAAAATTTCTATTCTGCCTTGCATCCCACATGTAGAACGCGAGGATCACTGTAAGTCTTCTGAACTGGGCATGCATCATTGATTTCACTATTTGCATCGGTTTTTCTCGACTCCCTCCCTTTGGTTTTTGAAACTTATGTTAAAAGGAAATCGGGACTGATCGTTAGGCATGCTTTGTTTGGTGTACTAATCAAGTGATAACAGCTTAGTAACTAATTTAAAATTTGGATTTAGATTTCACTTACTCGGGTAGTTTGACCCCTGAGCCACTTGTAATTATTTCATTTTCCTCTCCATTATTTCTCTTCATATTTTTGTATATATTTTGTTTTTATCTCTCTAACATAAATTTTATTTTCCTTGCGAGGGCCCGGTGGACTTGGAGTGCATCGGAGGTCGACGGACGTGACGCGCACCGACTGCTGAAGATCATGGAGAATTTATTCATTTTTGAGAGAATTTTTATAATTATTGTAATAATTTAGGTAATTCGCACTTTCAATCGGCTCTTGTTTGAGTGCTCGCGCTTGTATCCGGACTAGACATTGGACCCGCTCGTGGTCGTGTGGTTGATTGACGTAGAATAGGACTTGCACCCACGGCTCTTAGAGCATTTTTATTAGAATATTTTATTGCTTATGCTCGTAATTTTTAGGACCACACATCACATTTAACGAGACACACTTCGATCGCAGGGCTATTAGTCAAATTTAACTTGTTCACCATTCGTTAATAGAACTGCCTATCTAGGAACGGTTTTCTCGTTTGCATTCATATAGTATAAAATTTATATTCTTCCTTGCATCCCACATGTAGAATGCGAGGATCACTGTAAGTCTTCTGAACTGGACATGCATCATTGATTTCACTATTTGCATCGGTTTTTCTCGACTCCCTCCCTTTGGTTTTTGAAACTTATGTTAAAAGGAAATCGGGACTGATCGTTAGGCGTGCTTTGTTTGGTGTACTAATCAAGTGATAACCAAACTTAAAATTGGGATCGCTAATCGGAGTTGACACATAAAAATTTACTAAAACTAACACTTGTTTTGGGAGAGCAAAACCCTCATTGTATGCTTGGCTATTGTGATTGTTAAGAGGCGAGGATACATCCCTAGGATATTGCCCAAAACCTACTTTTAAGCCTTGCATAATTGGACTTAAATCTTGATTTATCACCTAATAAAAATTGAAAAGATAAACTGTCGGACTTTTACGACCATCACTGTGTTGAGTAGGTAACCTCAGGGTTTGCTCTTGTGTTTGTTTGTTTTGTGTGTTATTCGGTGCACTTGCATGCTTTCTTCCTCGATCAACTTCATTCTCCCATCTCCATTCCAAAATGTCAGAATTTTGGTCATCATATCCAAGTCACCCTTCTTCGACCATATTCCGATCATCTCCACACACTTATTCCTCCTCATACCCATACACCGACCGCAAAGTCAGAACTCCGACTGACTTCTCCACTTCTTCGTCCTTCTCACCTACTCCACATTCTTGCACCCCTGACCCACAACCACCATGGATTGACTCACTATATTCTCGTCCGCTTGCTGCAATCAAGGAACAAATTGAAGAGCAAGCGACTGCTGAGATGAATGATTGACATAATCAATTGACACCACATACCTCACTTTCACCTCGAGTTGGGACAGAACAACCATTGACCTTTACACATTCCGACTTGACCTTTGGGTACAACACTGTCAATCAAAACCGAATGGAGAGGCCTACACCATACAATTTTCCTGACTTGATTGACCTGAGTGATCAAGCCAACATTGACCAACCTTCATATCACCCATTCGGAGAGCCGACATATACAGAGGATTGGACTCATGAGACCGATCTACAAACCCCCTGTCTACTTACTCCACCTTATGAGGCTCCAATCAACATCTGCCATACAGATGGGCCATACTCAACCCAGCATTACACGTCTGAGTCAAAGTGTGTTGAGTATAAGAGCCCGAGTTCTCAGCAGTATCCTCCAATTGCGCAGACTTCTCTCATGAGGTATCATGAGAACTTATTGGAGGATGACATTTGTAGATCGATCAAGAGTCCAGGTAGGAATGTGGATCATGGATGTTGCGGATTGAATTCTAAAAACCTGGAAGACATCGGATTGACCACACATCATGTACAGCTGGAGTCCCTTCTACCTTCCTCTTCTACTAACTACTTTCCCTCCAAACCAGAGTCTGCACATTCTCCTAGTCCTCCTTCATATATCAAAAAGACCAAAAAAATGGAAAAATAAGAAAATACCATAAAAATTGAAAATGGAAAAGACTTACAAAATTGGATCCTGCAGTTAGGGAAGCATTGGATAGAAAGTTGATTTTCGATCTTCCATTAATAATGGCCATTGAACACTTCCCCGGCCTTAAAAGATTTGTGAGAAGTAAATTGATGCCTAAAAGGTCGGGCAATAAGAGAACAAGGACTGAGATACATATAGTGTCTATGGCCACATCTTTGATGATAGGGAGAAAAACCAAGAGCCGTAGAGTAAAGTGGTTGCCTAGGTTTGATTGTGAAATCAAAGATACCACATTAACCCATGCGAGAATCGATGATGACTTACCGATTAATATCCTCCCAACCTCCATATTTGCCAAGATCAAACTCGGATCTGTCAAGAAATCAAGAGAGATCATTCAGTTGGCGGATTGATCCATTAAACGGTCGAGAGGAACCATTTCAGTCATCGTTACTTTCCAAGGTGCTCTTCTGGAAATAGACTTCACGATCATTGACATTGAGCACCGAGGAGAGTTCACCCAGTCTCCGATCATTCTTGGGAAGTCGTTCTTAGCGTTGGCTAAGGCAACTATAGATTGTGAGACTCGGGAGATCGATTTCTCTGCATTGGGAGTACTCCGACCTCACCCGATCTTTGAGGACACACGATATTCCAAGGTAACCCGTAAAGTCGTAGATAGTCGTGACCTTCGAGAGACAGTTGAGTCCCATCTCTCTACTACACCTGCAATACTGACTGTCCAGGCGATCATTGGTTCAGAGACTCCCTACACCTCCACACCACCCACTGCTTGCATTACCACCACTGTGACAGCTTCTCGAGAGGACTCACTACGAGAAGCTATCATTGAGTCGGACACGACCTTTGTGGATTGCCTTGATCATTTTGATGATCTGACTCATGAGCCAATCAATACCAAGCCAACTGAGAACACTATGCCTTACCAGAGACGTGTGCTGACCCTGCAGGAGTATTACAATGCATATGGTGACTCATCTGATGATGAACCTATGGTCAGAACCTCATACTCACTACATCTAGGATCTACGCCAAAAGAGACAACTGAGACTAAATTGACCAATCTTGATAAATCGGTTACTCCATCCTCTAGTCGGTCATCTGGTAAGAAGAAGAAGGGTATTGATTCCTTGAGGTGTTCCCCCGAACTCCTTAAGATGTATCAATCTCCTCTTCCTCTTGATGCTTCAGGTTCAAGAAAACCGGCTAAGAAAGTTACCTTCAACTTACCAGAGAAGGAACTTTCTGAGGAGTCCTCATCAGGTCCGGATGAGGTGATATATATGAGTGAGCTCAGTTCGGCTGTTCTGAAGCCATATTTGATCAAGCAGCCGTGTGTAGACCCTCATCGGACGTTCCCCATACCTCACTATTATTCCTCTGCGGACGATTCTGACAGCGTATGTATACTACCCACCCCCTCGCTCCCGCAAGAAGGTCCATCACAAACCTTCTTGATCCTTGTATATTCTCACTCCTCATTGTACATATTTTCCTTCCTTTATTCCCCTCCCTCCCCCGTGATTCACAACACTCGCCCCAGTTCCGTATCGTTTTCATTTTGTGGATATACTTAGGATGACTAGATCCTAAGTATAGGGGGGTGAGTGAACCGATTTGCTCCATTTCTTCTTGTATATTCTTTTCCACTCTCATTGGTCCCCCAATCTTGTGTTCTATCCAATACTTAGGCTGACCATAGCCTAAGTATAGGGGGGACGATACCCGCTATGTATTCTCCCACATTCTTCTATTCTTTTCACCCACTTATACTTAGTACGAGCTATGGTTTTCTGTCACTTAGTGCCATGAGGACATAGCACATGTTAAGTATAGGGGGTGTGTATATATTGCATATATACTTTACCCATAGCTCGTACTTTCATATATTTTTGTATATATTATACAATAATTTTGGGTGGGTAAAAAAACTCGTAAGAAAAACTTTTTTAAAAAAATTAAAAATTTTCCCCTTATTTGCTTAAAAAACTTTTTCAAAAAAATTGTCATTTCTTATTTACCTATCTTTTTCAAAAGGAAAAAACATTCTTGAAAAAAAACAAAAAAGCAAAACTTTTTCTTAAAAAAATCTCTTCTTGCCTTTGTTTGTCAAAAAAAACTTTTTCTGAAACTTTAAAAAAAATCACAAAAAAAACTAACTAATAAGTTGGTTTAATCCCTGACACAGTTCACTTTCACACAAGACTTGTGATGATCAAGAACACTTGGTTTATGAGGTCTTGAGATTTTGAGTTAACCAACCTTAGTCATTAGGGTATTTGACTTAATTATTCACATTTCCCTAATTTGAAAGATTTGTGTGCTATATTGCATGCTTAGTCTCTACCTTAACAATATGACCAACACTTCACATACACGATTGCAGTTATGATGAGATGAATTGAAATTTCACTTGAGGAACTGGGATGAGGGATTTGAGTTTGGACTTGATTTAATGATGCTCGAGGATGGGATAAAATCAATGAAGACTTCATAAAACCTGAGTGTCAGCAAATTTAGCCAGTATGAGAACATGGTTCTTGTACTATCTCTTGACATTTACCTATGTGCCAGGGTGTGATAAAAAAAGTTGATCAGTGTGCACCAACTCTTAATAAAAGCAGTGGAGCTAGCCAAAAATACTACAAAGCAATGAAATGATAAAGAAAAGCCCTCATTCCACAAAGTCAATTATCAAAAGAGCTTCCACCAAAGGCGAGCGCTCCCAACCATTTCAAAGTGTCCACTTGGACCACCGCTAATAGGACCAGGAGTCGGGCTTGCACAAAAAAAGGGTTCTGCATCGTAAATGCTACAAGTTTGGGTATATAAGGTACGATAGGTACTCAAAAAAGGCACACCCCGGTGTACTCCCAGGAAAACAAGTGCAGATGGCTCCAACTTCTCTTGACGGACGTAGTGATCAACACCAAAAATATGCGTTGCATAATAAGGCACTTGAGAGGATCCTTGTTCCAATGAGAGGGAGAGAAGAAATGACACAATCGTATGCCCTCCATCAACTGGCCTTCCATCTACACTTTCAAGTCTGACAACTAAAGAGATGGTGGATTGGATGCAAGAAATGGTTTATTCCCTAGTGTTAAGGATCAGGTCCTTAGGAGAGACTTGGACTGGAACCTTGGGTGACGTTGTGACTCTACTCTTGTATATGCGACCAACACTTAAAGTCATATCCCTACTATATATGTATGCAAAGAGAGCCTGATGATTAGGGAAATTGGATACCTTTTGACTAGAGCTTGGTTCAACATAAAATTTTAGGATCTCTAAAACCAAGAGTTCTTAAACGGATCAAGTCTTGTATTCACATGCACAGTCAAGGGTTAATCCAACTTATTTATTCTTTATTTGCTCGAGGACTAGTAAATTTTAAGTATAGGGGGTGATGAATCCACGATTCATCATCTCAATATCTTGATCTTAGCAAAATCCCCGAGTAAAATCACAGAAAAATGTCCATAAAATCAATAAATTAACAAAATAACTCTTGCAAATAAAACACACTAATTATTGTATATTAGATTGTACAAAATAAATTAATAATAAAAAGCCGCAAAATCAAAGGAGTTTCTCACATGTAAATAGCCCAAAACTTCATGTATTTTTCATAATTTCATTTCAACTCCTTTTTAGCTAATTCTTTCTCCAACTTGTTCATAACCATGTATATAAAAATACAAAAATAAAAACAAATTTTAGCTCAAATAAATGCTCCTAGATTCCAAAGGGAAAAACCGTAAAAGCCAACTTCCAAGCCAAATTCCCGCTCCGTATGAACTCCAAATTCACCAAACTCACTTTTAAAGTTCAAGTTAGAAAATTATCTATCCAAGGAAGTGGTTTCATTAAAATCGGAACTCGTTTGCAAAAGTTGGGTTTTGGGTCCTAGATGTACATTGTATATTATGTATATATTCATTCTTTCTTCATTTTTATTTTATCTTTCTTAATTATTAAAAATACAAAAAAAATCATGGTGATGTTGTATTTTGATTGTAGTATTTTATTGTATTTTCCTATTGTACATAGCTACTATTAAAAATATAAAAAATTATAAAATAAAAAAGCAAACAAAAAAATATGTAAATGTTGTATATCTTCTTTTGTAAATTCTCCACTCTTTTTCGTATCTTTATTTTTATTGTATTTTAGTAGCCTACATTTTATTTATTTTTATTTATTTCTTATTCTCTACAATAACTACTCTTCTACCACCAACCTCCCATTCAACTCCACCATTTTTCATAACCTCCATTCCTCTCCATATTCTTCATCCAACTTCCCATTCAACTCCACCGACTTCCTATTCAACACCACCATCATTCTAACCTTCCTTCCTCTTCTCTTTATATTCATCTCTTCATTCACATTTTTTCCCCATCCACGTTTCTTATAGAAAAAGGAGAGAGCTTGGAACGTGGTGTCGGTGACAGCGGCGTATTATCTTCCTCAAGCGACGACCTCCTTCAGGCGAGATCCGCGGAGCTCCGCTCCGCGTCACGAGTTTCCCATCGAGCTCGCATAGCCTCTTCGATTTTATTTCGTCAATCGGATCGAGGCAACGGTAGGAGTCCAGCGTAGTTGCTGCGCAAATCCAGCGAACATCAGGTACGTATTCCTCATCATTTCTCTTGTTGTTTTATTTTATCTAATATCTTGTTTTCTTGTTGTCTTGATCACCATTATTTTTATTGTCACCCCTTCACCACCATATCATCTTTATATTTCATTTCATCACCATCAACCTACCACCATATTTGCATTTGTTTATATTATAAATTGCATATGTTCATTTTTTTGTTTAAGAAAAAAATCTAAAAAATATAAACAAAAAAATAATTTTTTTTATCACAGCATGAAAAAGATTTCCAAAAAATATAAAAAAACAAAAAAAATAAACAGCAACAGCAGCGGTGCGAGCACCCACTGCCGCCACCCATCGTCGTTCCCCCCAGCCATCACCGCCGCCATGACGCCTCCCTTCCAGGCGAACCCAGCCGCCGCCCTCTCCAGCTCACCGCGACCGCCGAGATTCACCGCCGCTCCTCCGCCCCTGAGCCAACCGCCGCCCCTCCTCACCGTTCGCGCGTGGCTGCGATCCCCTGCGTCGCCGTCCGTCGCTGATCCAAGCCCTACCCCGTTGGGTTCTTATATCGTGAGCCAAAGGAGGAAGAAGGTGATTTCCTATTTTTTAATGTAAAAATTGCATTGTATATTTTTTATGTTTTCGTAATTGCAAACAAGTCCATGTACATATTTTGTTGTAAATATGGTTTTCTGAATTTACAAAGATAACCTTCTGTTCGCATTTTAATTTGGACATCAACTTTGCACAATTTTATTCGATGAAAAATGTCTTGATGTTGAGCAACTAGTTCTCTACCACGTGGATATTTATTTATATTTCTATGGTCTTTGGGTAATTAATTTAAATTATCAAACTGAAATTCTGCATATTTTACCCAATCAGTGCTCTTAAATTGACATCTGACACATGGTTGCTCTAAAAATTCCATAAAAACTTATACATGATGCCTTGATATATGATTAATTTACAGTCCAAATTTCATCCAAAGTGGAGTTGTCTTGTGCCCGGAATAAATTATAGAGTGATTTTTGTCTTTGATTTTTAATTAAATCTACGTACATCCTTTTCATGAAATTTCAACTCTTTGTTTATATAAATATCTATTTGAAATAATTCGCTCTCTGACTAATTTGAAATTATTGATTTATTAGGAATTAATTACTCAATGTCACTCTGTTTTCACTGGAAAACTATAAAAAAATTATATTTTGTCAAATAATTCCAAAAATATTGTAGTATCCTTGCATCATATTTTTATTCCAGTAAATTTTTCATAATTTTTGCTTAATGTTTGTGTGAAAAATTGCGAAAATATCATAAAAGTTTGCATTTTTAATTGTTGCATTTTAATTTTTAAAAATACAAAAAAATGTATATTGCATTCATCACTGGATTAGGATTCTAGGAAGAATATAACTTGGCTAAATTGGACTTATTTTCTATTTAAATTAATTTGGCTAAGTTGTATGCTTTCTTAGTGTATTAATTCAACCGCATTTGCTTTTGCATTTGTTTTTGCATTAAAAAATATAAAAAATAACCGCTTGGAAATCTAGATCTAAGTTCAAATTAAACCCAAGTTGTTCCTTTGCCTCGTTGTGTTCGACCCCGGACTTGTCCGGGATATAAATTAAGACGAGACACTCTTCACGGAGATCTTTTCTCGGTTCTAATTGAATCGCTAATTACACATACTACAACCTGTCCAAATTATATCACGTATTTAGAGAATCGTCAGGTGGCGCTGTTGCCGGGGAGGCAAACAGCTTAGGGACTAATTTAAAATTTAGGTTTATATTTCACTTACTCGGGTAGTCTGACCCCCGAGCCACTTATAATTATTCCACTTTCTTCTCCATTATTTCTCTTCATATTTTTGTATATATTTTGTTTTTATCTCTCTAATATAAATTTTATTTTCCTTGCAAGGGCCCGGTGGACTTAGAGTGCATCAGAGGTCGACGGACGTGACGCGCACCGACTACTGAAGATCAATGAGAATTTATTCATTTTTGAGAGAATTTTTGTAATTATTGTAATAATTTCGGTAATTCACACTTTCCAGCGGTCTTGTTTGAGTGCTCGTGCTTGTATACGAACTGAACATTGGACCCGCTCGTGGTCGTGTGGTTGATTTACGTATAATAGGACTTGCACTCGCGGCTCTTAGAGCATTTTTGTTAGAATATTTTATTGCTTGTGCTCGTAATTTTTAGGACCACACATCACATTTAACGAGACGCACTTAGACCGTAGGGCTATTAGTCAAATTTAACTTGTTCACCACTCGCTAATAGAACTGCCTGTCTAGGAACAGTTTTCTCGTTTGCATTCATATAGTATAAAATTTCAATTCTGCCTTGCATCCCACATGTAGAGCACGAGGATCACTGTAAGTCTTCTGAACTGGGCATGCATCTTTGATTTCACTATTTGCATCGGTTTTTCTCGACTCCCTCCCCTTGGTTTTTGAAAATTATGTTAAAAAGAAATCGAGACTGATCGTTAGGCGTGCTTTGTTTGGTGTACTAATCAAGTGATAATCAAACTTAAAATCAGGATTGCTAATCAAGTGATAACCAAGTCCTATGTCGTATGCTATCACGATATAGGCATGCATCCTCTTACCGGAGACAGATGTGTTACTATATGCCTGAGTATGTACATTTGGCAGACCAATAGGTTGATGACCTAACCAAGGTCTATACATCGGCGCGCTGGTGTGAATGCAAGGGCATAAGAGTAATAAGATCTCTCAAAGGGAGCTTACAGGTTCATTACTGAACTAGAAGACGTGAGCTCACTCATGAGATATTGTGAAGAATAAAATTCCATGCATGATCGCCTCGCTTTGGAAGCTTGACTGAATTTGTAGGTTTGATATATACTTTTGGAAAGTATATGATCAAGACCTAGGTATGATATATGTTTTTGGACAAAATCATGGGCCAAAAACATGGGTTACTAACCGTGGTTAAGGTCTAAACCATGGTTTACTAACCATGGTTAGCGGTTTTTTGGAGCCTATAAATAACCCCCCTCACCCATTCATTCTCTACGATTTCCACTACCACCACCAATCCAAGGGCTAGGATCGAGAGGTTAGGAGGAGGAGAGGGAGGCGGGGAAGGAGCTCTAGCGAAGTACAGTCAGGAGAACGAGGAGGAGAAAGGTATGATCCTCTTCTAATTGGCTTCATTTTAATTCATGTTCTTTTCCCCGTTTGCTTTTTGATTCATCTTCTTTCCGATTCGTTTTCTGTTGTGGTTCGAGGAGAAATCTTTGTAACACCCTACTTATGTTTGGGAGGCTATACACGTCAATGAACCATGTGATTTGTCACAACTTCACTCACCTAAGATGTGTGGTGTCTACCGATTCTCCATTTCTTATGGTTCTATTCTTTCTTTTCCGTTTTTATAGCTATTTTGATAGAAAATCTGTGTAATACCCTACTTAGGTGCGGGTGGCCAAGCACGTCAGTGAACCCTGTGATTCATTACACCTTCACTCACCTTAGACGTGTGGTGTCTACCAATTCTTCATCTCTAGTTGTTTGATTATATCCTTTCAGTTTTGTTGTTGTTTTCCTGTCGGTGATTTTATAAGGGAAACTCTTTTCGTTTTCATTTTAATATATGTCCCGATATAAATGGAAATTCTGCCGAAATTTTTCTATAAATATGTCCCAGAATAAGGGGAACTCTGTCGAAATTTTCTTAGAAATATCGCCCTGTACAAGGGAAGTTTTGATGAAATTTTAAGAGAAAATATGTTCTTCGCATTCTTCATGTGTTCTTCGCATTCTTTATGTTCTTCGTGTGTTCTTTGCGTTCTATGTGTTCTTCGCACGTTCTTAGCATTTTTGATATGAAAATGGAATTCGATCATTTCAGGAGCTATAAATCATTCTTTTTAAAAAATTATGATAAAGGACGGCATATGCGAGAGAGAGCTCGATTAGGTAACGAAATCCTTCCCTTTGCTACTGGGTTTTCATATGAGATCGTTGGAATTTCTGATTTTATGTTCTTTTCTACGAAGAACCCTAATTTGGCTATTTTTAAGAAAATATGAAAAGTTGTTTTGTGATTTCAACTAAAATAAGGTCTAAGCATCGAATTGATGCAATGGCTTGGAAAGTTGGGATTTGGAAGTTAAAATAAGCATAAATATGAGTATATATATAAGAATTAATATATATGTGGGTTATACTCAATATTGAGAAATATGTAAATTGAAGGCCTAATGGAAGAATTACATCATGGGAATTGATGTGTATCATTTTGGATACTGAAATGGATCATGTATCACGTTAAGGATGACTGGGAGTAGAACTACAGGTCGGGCATGTAACCTGTAGGTTTATCGGAAGGAACCCGTATTGGCGTGGCCCTACCTAGGTAGTACATGGTTGCCCTATTATGATAAGTGCCCACGAAATAAATAAATCGCAACACGTGGTACCAGTGCCAATATCTCCGGGTTGAATGACGAAAGATGTAGTCGTGCCATATGGAGGCATGGGTGGTTGGACAACGGCTGGATCACGATAACATGTATTTAAAGCCGCTAGGTTATATGAGTAAATGTTAGTCTTAGGTTTATATGATCGATACCGACTCCCAATGTTCAAATGAGAAACTTAATGATAAAGCCCCGGAGGAGACAGCTCAAAAAAGATCTAAATCTTCGGGTTTAATCTGGGTCTTCCAGTATGCAGAATGTATAGATATTGGGAATAAATGAGGGTGATGTGATCATAAACGATTGTATAATCATGGTGCTTCCATTCCTAGGGAGTGATGAAATGGGTCTGGATTTTAGTGACTCCTCTCATAGAGAAGTGATCTAATCTTAGTCCAAATGTTGGACATTGATCTGAATGGGATTCATATGCAATGAAAAGATTAGATCTACGACTTTGATTTAATCAAACATCTACGGGAGGTTTGTGACGAATCCACAATTCATCATCTTTATTCTATCATTTTGGCCTTAAAAACCCTGACAAATGCTTGTAAATACCCTTAATTATGGCATCTCAGTATTCATGCATGTGTATGTAAATAGTGTACAAAATACAGTTTTTAAAGCCAAAATTATAGAATAAAGAAAAGAAAAGGAAAAGAATAGAATATTGTAAATATTTTATGACCCGAAACCCCAAGACCGAGGCATCTCGATGACTAGGTCGACAAGGAATAAAGTAGGGGGAGATAAGGGCCAAAATACAATAAAAATACCTTTTAATTAACTCATTCTTTATTCATTTTTGGACCTATTTTTGGTTCCACTTTTTATACCTCAAATAAAGAAACTTTGTACATGGAAGTTGTAGATAATTAAATATAGAAAAATACAAAATTGATTTCACACAAAAATATTGTAAAAACAAAAAGTTATAATATGAATAAGATTCCAGAATCCCAACTTCCCAAACCTGTATCTCTCAAATAAAAACTCGAAATACATCAAAATCACCTTTAATTATATATAATTTTAAATAAGCTATTTAATGAAGGTGGTTTCGCATTTTGCGGAACTATGGTTTGAAAGTTAAGTTTTGGACCCCTATTGTATACTTGTACAGATTAAAATTTTCATTTTATTTATTATTCTCTATTTTTATAATTTCTTATTTTTATAATTTTTTAGTATTATTCATAGTATATATGTACATTAAAATCAGAATAAAAGCCTCAAGAAAATACAAGAATAAAACACCTGTATATAATACATAGGTATAACACCTATAAATATACCTACATAGAATATACTTATAGTTTACTAAGTGTACAAAACACTTCAGAAAAAAAATAAAAATATAATTAAGTGTATAAAAATATTTTATAAATTTATAAAATGATAGACAAATTAAATAAAATTAAATGTACAAAATAAAAATAAAATAATAAAACACATAGATATGTATACCTATATAGGCCTAAAAAGGCAACTTGTATTTTTATACTTCATAAAAATAAACAAAAATCATGATAAAATGCGTCATAAAATAATAAATATTTTTATTTTATAACCTAAAAATAATAAATTCATTTTCTATTTTTAAATGATTTTTGAAAAAAATTTCTTCAGGGTTTTTCCTAGTTGGTCCACGTGGACCAACCAGGTGCTTCTGACAGTTGATCATGGGTCAACTGTCTGACTCTCCCCCTGTAGCAGCGTCAGACCTCGTTTTTGCCCCATATTTGTGGATTTTTCGAGGTAAAACCATTTCTCTTTTCATGTCGACGCCTTCACGACTATTGTTCCTCGATAACCATCTTTCACGCCCTAGGCTTTCCTAGGGCTGAGGAGCGTCGATTCGAGAGATCTCTCTCGATCTTTGGACCGCCGGAGCCACCCATCAACCCCTTCTTATTCAGTCCTCCGACTTTCGAGCCGATTTTGAACCCCATTCTGCTAATTTCTTCTCCATCTCTCACGCTCCCTTGTAAGGAGGAGGTGATAGCTTCTTCGGGCAGCCGTCAGAAGGATCGAGGAGGGCCCAGGGTGTTCCACCACCTCCGGCGAATACCCTTGCCATCGAGGTCTTCCTTCGGTGATTCACCTTCGAGTCATCTTGTTTTCTCTTATCTTCTTTTACTCTTTTCGTTCGTCGTAATCCTAGGAGTAAGATCCCGTCGTTAGATTCGATTTTCACCCGTTAGATCACCCCATCGACCACCTCGCCGGAGCTTGCTCCGATCAACCGTCCCATTTCGCCGCTCCACGCTTCCATTCCACTCCCGTGAGGTCGAGGCACTTGCCCTCGATCCTTCCACTCTTCTTGCAGGTCTTAAGCGTCAAAGCAGAGCATGGGGCTCATCTTCGTACTTTGCTAGAGAGTCCAGGAGCCCTCAGCTCCGCCGCCCCTTCGAGTGAACTCCGGCCTCCGTCGGAGATTTTTGGAGCCACCAGGAGGAAGATGAGGACCACAGGATCTCTCCGGCCGTTTTTGGAGCCCAAAGACCGCCGGAGGACGAAGCTCGAGCTCGGGGAAGCTCGCCTCGCCGGCGTTGCTTCCCTGTTCTTGCTCCGCCCCCCAGCACAGTCGGATCGAACCTAGAGCTCCAGGTGCACGTCAGCCGTTAGATGTTCACGCTTCGCCACCGTCCGATCACCCTCAGAGGATCTAATCGCCGTCTCTCATCGTTGAACCGTCATCGAGAGTTTTGGAGTTGCTACGTGTCAAGTAAAGCGACGCCCGCCGTTGGATGAGCCAGGCATGGGTATTTTGCACCTAAGCCCTCGCAATTTTGTCTATTTAATTATTATTATTTAAACTTTCATCTGTAATGTAAAAAGTTTGTAATATTTGCATTTAAACCCCTAGGCTTTTAATATTTGCATTTAGGTCATGTCCACGTAACCTCATGTGACCCGTGCATGTGGGGTGGTGGGAATTTTGCAAGGACCCCTACGAGTTTTTGTATTTAGTTTTAGTCCAGGAACTGCTTTATTAAGGGTAATATTTTTGGAAATAATGCAAGTAGGCTCCTAAGATTTTTGTATTCGCATTCCGGTCCTCCCCAGGCGCGTGTGTAATCACGTACGGGCTTCGAGAAATTGCAGGCGTACCCTTACGGGTCTTGTTATTTATGATTGGTCGTGGATTTTTGTAAGTTAGTTATATATTTTATGGGAAAATTGCATAGTAGCTCCTGGATTTCTGTATATTTACATATATACCCTTGTTAGTAGTGTAGCTTCTCTTTCTGGTCTCTATTTATTTCGTGCATCTATAAAATTCCAAAAATCACCAACAAATTAACTTAGCTTCTTGCTTAGCTACTCTTTCATGCCATATTTTTATTTTGCATTTCTATTTCATTTTACTATTTATAAAAATTCAAAACATGCATTTTTAGTACTATTTGCATTAGAAAATACATAAAAATTATAAAAAGTTTTTTAAAAAAATAAAAAAACATATTTTTTTGTTTTCATGTGTTTTTAACTTCAGACCAAAAATCACTAAAAATTTCAAAAGAAAACTCTTAAAGATTACAAAACCCCTAAAATCTTCATAAAAATGTTAAAATTTCTACAAAAATCCTAAAAATAAATTTCAGTTTCTGAAGTTTTCCTGTTTTACTATATTTGGTTTAAAATTAATTTTAGGATTTTTGAACTCTGTCTAATATTTTTCATCTTCATTTTAGTTTCAGCCTTTTATTTTATTCATTGTTTTTAGTATTTTTGCCCTTAAAAATACCAAAAAATAGGAAAAAACTAGAATAATCACAAAAACATAAAAAGCCCAAAATATTTCCTGATTTTTGCTTATTCTTACCTAATTTTCTCTATATATTATATCTCTTTTTCCTTTATTGTATATATACTTCTTTATTGAAAACGAAAATATAAAAATATAAAATACAAAAAGAAAATACAAAATCAGTGAATTAGAAATCAAAATATAAAATTATAAAATCAAACAATTAAATAAAAAATTTTAAAATAAAAAACCCACAAAAATGTCACACTTGTAGGCAGTTGATCACTCTCACATTTTTGTGCATTATTGCCCTGATCTATCTTGCTTACTCCCTGAGTTCGACACTCTACACATACTTGCACCTGTACACACTTATTGTAGAGTTATAGTAAATTTTAACTCCACATTTGCTTCTCCTTGTTTGATTGTTATTGTGGGTTAATTGTTGACTTAATCAGGATTTATCAAGGGTCACCACAATGACTTTGTCTCCGCCTTGTGAGAGACATTTAGACCATTGTATTTCTCAGTAAATCAAATGGTGCCGTTGCCGGAGAGCAACATTGTATAGATTGTATTTTGTGAGTGATCGTCTATTATTTTTGTCTCATTTATTTCCTTTATATTTGATTAGCATTTTTGAGCTATCTGGCCATCCTCTTTGTTGATTTGTGTGAGGTACCGCGGATCGAGGGAGGTGTGTTTCCTTAGGTGCCTACGCACCCACGTGAAGCCGGCTTCGGCCTGCTAGCCCTGCACGAGGAGGACTTAGAGAATTCTGTAGATTGGCCCTAGTTTGCTCTTTTGCATATATTTGTGTAATTATTTGTGAGAGAGAGACTCATAACTTGTAATATTCAAGACATTCGGACACTTCGACACTTCACGAGGTCCAGTGCCCGAGGGATTGTTCCCATGGGGGCCTCGTTAATTTTTCACGGCTTTTTCTCG
This sequence comes from Ottelia alismoides, assembly GCA_037367405.1. Taxonomy (NCBI): domain Eukaryota; kingdom Viridiplantae; phylum Streptophyta; class Magnoliopsida; order Alismatales; family Hydrocharitaceae; genus Ottelia; species Ottelia alismoides. Next base: position 328,665 of record JAZKJV010007689.1, read on the forward strand.
CGATTTTTGTAGACTTTATTACCTGTTTGTTTCACGCAGATTTAGCCCCTATCTTTAGGAATTTCTATAGATTGTGACGTAAATAGCTAAGGCCCAACACTTAATATCTTGCATGTGCCTATAGATCGTAATTGGACTTAGATGAAAATCAACTGAAAAAGCTATTGACTTGGACTAGAGACCACGTGTTGGGAGGGGTCGTATACAACGCGTGCAGGATCCATTGTGGTGGACATCGATCGGCTCCCAAGACCGGATTCCGATCTCTCTTCATAGTCATAGTTACTTGTGCTTCACGATTAATAGAAGTTGCTCATCTAGGGACGGTTTCTTCGTGCATCATATAGGTAGTTTTGTTCTTGTCTTTAAATTTATGCGTGCATCACCTTGCATGTAGAGTGCTGGATCAAGGTACACATTTCTATCTCTACATGTATTATTGTGTTTGATTGCGCATCGGCTTCGACTTCCTCCCCCGTTTTTATTGGATTTAAAATAATCAGGAGATCGGAAAATTCGTTAGGCGTTGTATTTATTCGGAAAAAAATTTAAAAAGTAAAAACCATAAAATTGGGACTGCTAGTGTAAACTTGACTCTAAAACTCGCCTCATTCCTTCAAAAACTTTGTCTTGAGGAGAGTAACCCCCTCCTTGTTTGATTTATCTGCAGCGAGAGAGTGACCCGTACACTAGGCTAGAGCCACATTCGAAATCTTAGTTGACTACTGGTCTTAGTGAGTCGTTCTCCAGTGAGGATCTCACCGGTAACCGGTAAACTGGATCGCGACATCCTTAGCAGATGGGGTTGATCGGGTAGCCGGTAAACGGTCCACAACTCCTATTAGCTGTGAAAGATCTCATTTGAGATTGGGACAGTTGGCTAGGAGAGTTGAGTTCCCAACATCTTGCTTAATTTCTCTGATAGATTGATTGATCACCTTAATAAAATTTGACAAGATAAAATACCGAACCTTCACGGTCATCAGCTCAGAGTTTGCATAGGTGAATTGGGGGTTTGTTTTCACATCTTGTTTGCATTCCAGATCTTATCCGCCATTTTTCCAGATCAAAATGATGGGAAGGAGATCCCTTAGGCCACGTATGGTGGCACCGCTATTGAGCACTTCTTCCTACTCATCTAGGTTAGCTTCAGGGAGTCCTGACCCACTCTCCGAGCCCGAGTTTACGTCCACCCTGTTCCCCCTCGACCATCCTTATTCTTCCATCAGTCCAATGGTATCAGAGTTTAGTGCAACACACAGTTCAGAGCATTTGACGGCACCTGAGATGGGTTCTTTTACCTTTGCAGCGACCCAAGAAATGGTTGGCAGAGAGGAACACCCAGATGAGCAGGAACACCCTCCATTTATATATGATCAAGATACCATCAATAATTCACTGTTAGCCTCCCTGGAGACCATGCAGAGACAGATCAGACACCAGGGAGTCTTCATGGGTGACATTATGAGAGAGCTGGTGCAGATGCGAGAGGGTAGAGATGACCGACGTGAGGGTGGTGGTGAAGACATACCCCAAGAAAAAGGCAGAGGAGGAGAACCTAACCAGGAGAGGTTGCAGCCAATGACCATGAGGCAATTGCACAATCTAGCTGCAACCCTCACTCACCGATGGATCCAGCTTCCTCCCATTGTCGATACTTCGAGCTTCGCCCGCAGACCATTCAGTTATTGCCCAAGTTTCATGGGTTGGCCACCGAGGAGCCTCATCTCCATCTGCAAGAGTTTGAGATGATTTGCAGCACTGTCCATGACAGATTCGTAGACGAGGACATGATCAAGATGATTGCCTTCCCGTTCTCTTTAGCTTACAGAGCAGCCTATTGGCTGAAGCACCTTGGGAGGTACGTCACATCCTGGGCACAGCTCCGGACCGAGTACTTGAACAAGTACTATCCATTCAGCTGGATGAATGCATCACGAGCAATGATCATCAACTTCATGATGATCCCAAATGAGCAGTTCCATGAGGCTTGGGATCGATTTAGAGAGTTCATCGACCGATGTCCACATCACGATATATCAAAGCCCAACTTGGTTCAGAGTTTCTTTTGTGGGCTGACACCGGAGCTGCAGGGGCTTGTTAATGCCTCTTGTGGTGGATCTTACTTCTCCAAGAGATAAGACACGGTTTGGGAGATCTATGAGGGAATGGCAGAGAACTCCACAGTCACAACCCAAGCCCACGTCTACACAAAGCCAAAGATTCCACCACAGGCAGTTGGATTTCAGAGGATTGCACACATCGATGCCGATACACACACTCCATCAGTAGCCACAGCTCAGGCTAAATCCACCGCTGCCGACATGGGCATCATCAGCGAAAAGTTGGACCGCATCGAGATCCTTGAGAAGAAACAGAGTCAAGGTCTATCCCAGATGGACCAGTTGACGAAGACCATGAGTGACCTGAAGACGCAGATCTTATGCATTCAAGAGGTGCAGACGTCTACCCAGCAACCTCCCAGGTCACGTGCGGATCCCAACAGTAGCAACTCCACCCAGCCCTCTACCACGTACCATCAGGTTCATCACATCCATGCAGAGCCAGCCCAATAGCTACAGCACTACGCATTGTCGCCACCATCTCAGGACACTCAGATGGTGGTGTATCAGCCGAATCAGCCATTGGAAGTTCTCCCTCCACCTCCCGTTGAGCAGGAACCATTGATGGAAGTCAATGAGATCTGGTACGACCGGTACCCACATCAGCCCGGGATTCATCGCGATCACCCCGAATTCCGTTGGACCACTGGTGGCACCTCATCCCAGCAGCAGCCTCCAACTCAGGGTCATCAGAACAGCCAGCAACACCAGTAGTAGCCCCAGTATGCCCACTAGCAATACGAGCAGGGTTCTCATCCCGTCTATCAGAGACAGCAGTGGAGGCAGCGTCAGCAGCCTCACCAGACATATTCCCAGCCTCCCCATCACTACTCTCAGCAACAGCAACCTCATTTCCAGCAGGGGAACACTTCCGGTTCTCAGGCGCCTGCCTTCGAGAACCCAGCTCTAGATGACCTCGCCCGCTTGCTCTCTAAACAACAGGCATCCCTCTGGCGGGAAATGGATGAGTTCCGGCAGGAGATAAGGGATATCATCAAGGGCAAGGCTGCCATACCAGTACAGATTGAGCCTAATATGAACAACTTGAAGAGGAAATCTAAGCAGGTACAGTCTTCAGAGGATACTACTCCTAGTGACTTTTTGGATGACATGTCTTCTTTTTATGATGTTAATTTCATGACTACTAGGAGCGGTAGGATGCCAGCCAGCGGTGCCTCATCTGAGCGATGGCCACACGAGGAACTAGGAGCGCCAGATGAGGAGAGTAGCGGTGCTGATGCCGCTGACGATGTTGATGACAGTGGTGCTGATGCCACCAAGGATGGAGATCTTGACGAAGGTGTTGAGGTCGTCGTGACACCCGATGCAGATGGTGGTGCTGAGACCACCATTTTGCTTGATGCAGATCTAGAGCGCGGTGCTGATGCCATGAAGTCAGATGTCATGGGTGGTACTGAGGCCACCACTTCCACTTTTGTTGAGCTCCCACCTGTTGTGTTGCCACCTTTTGTGTCTCAGGACTGTGGTAACAAGAAAAAGAACAAAAATATGAATAAAGGAAAGGTTTCTGTATCCACTTCGACTCCATATGTATTGCATGATGATCATTGTATATAGCCCATTCCTTCACAGGCACAGGGACCTATTCCTAATCCTCCATCTGAGGAAGCCCCTACCATCCCCTTCCCTCAAGCACTCCGCTTGGCGAAGGGGAATAAAAGAAAAAAATCCCAAAAAGACTCACCAGATAGAGTTCAACAACTAGATGATTGACAGGTTTCAGATCCAGCTGACTCTACAGGAGGCGCTTGAGCACATCCCCCTTTTTCAAAAGAATTTGAAAGAGAATACTATAGTCCATAAGAAGAGGAGGAACTGCAGATATGAGATCCACGTGCTCACCCGCTCCACTTGCTTTGCCATTTAGAACAGATTGCCAGCCAAGAGAACTGATGCAGGAGCTCCCTATGTCAGATGCCAGATTCAGGAGCAACAGTTTGACCATACTCTATTAGATAGCGGCTCTTCTATCAATCTCCTTCCGACAGCCTTACTCGACTGATTCGAGTTTGGTCCTCTTCTTCGGAGCAGGACAGTCCTTCAGTTTGCTGATAGGTGGATTAAGAGGCCGAAGGGGTTGTTAAGAGACGTGGTCGTTACCATTCAGGGCCTGAAATTCTCCGTGGACTTTGTTGTATTGGACAGGAGATCCCTGAGTCGGTAACAGATGCCCCCATCATACTTGGACGTCCATTCTTTTCCACTGCCAAGGCGGTGACCGATCATAATTGTGGGAAGGTGTACTTTCGCGTAGAGGGCGAAAAGTATACAAATAGAGACGATCGATGAGACTAGAGCGAGAGAATCAGCATGCTTAGAGCAGTGCAGTGATACCGAGCAGATGACAGAGACTGAGCAAGACGTCCACCAGGAGTGTGATTTTGTGATGACAGATGGTAAATCTATTTGGACAGATCCTGTAGCCCGAGCCCGCACCTTACCCGTAGATTCAACATACCTACAGCTTATGGCAGTTGAGAGCTTGGAGAGCACACCCCTGACAAAGGACACATTTGAGGCCGACAGTTCTGGGATGAGTGGTGAAGCAGAATTTCATTCTTGTTCTTCTAGTTCAGATCCCTCGGACTCAGACATTGATTGGGATGATTTTGATGACTATTTCCCATATCTGATTCCTTCTGAGCCGACAGCTAGGATGGAGTACGAGCCAGTATATTTTATAGATGATTCAACAAGGTTCCCTTCGTCAGATTTTCATGTACAGTGAGAGTTCTCTCATGCAAACCTTGTAGACTTCACACAGACATATCAGAAGCTAGATCTGCCACCTCCCAATTGTCCAGAATTGAAGCCCTTGCCGCGGTCTTTAAAGTACAGATTCCTTGCGGGTGATCCAGATATGCACTCAGACATCATCTCAGCAGATTTGACTGGAGAACAAGAATCTCGTTTGATGGAGGTTCTTGAAAGAAACTGCAAGGCGATTGGATGGAGTATAGCTGATCTCCAAGGGATTAGTCCGGCTCTGTGCTCCCACCACATCTATCTTGAAGAGGATGCTAAGCCCTCGCGGGAGTTCCAGCGATGGCTGAACCCAATTCTTTGAGATGTGATCATGAAAGAAATATCAAAGTGGTGGAGCGTCGATTTTATCTATCCCATCTCCGACTCCAAGTGTGTCAGTCCATTACATGTGGTACCCAAGAAGACGTGTATCACTACATTTGTGAACGAGTCTGGAGAGGAGATACCTACCCGAGTTCCCACTTCTTGGAGGGTCTGTGTGGACTACAGATGATTGAATGAGGCCACCAAGAAGGATCATTTCCCACTGCCATTCATTGATCAGATTATCGAAAGGCTAGCTGGTAAGATTCACTATTGTTTTTCTTGACGGGTACTCCGGATATAATCAAGTGGCCATTGCGCCTGAAGACCATGATGAAACGACATTCACTTGTCTGTTTGGTACTTATGCTTTCAGACGGATGCCCTTTGGTCTATGTAACGCCTCGACGATATTCTAAAGGTGCATGTTGTCCATTTTCTCGGACATGGTGGGTGACTGTTTAGAGGTCTTCATGGATGACTTCTCGGTCTAAGGCGATAGGTTTGATGCTTGTGTTGACTGCCTAGACCGTGTGCTTCAACGTTGTATAGAGGTCAATCTTGTCTTGTCTTGGGAGAAGAGCCACTTCATGGTGACTCAGGGGACAGTCCTTAGCCATATCATCTCCAACAGGGGCATGGATGTTGATCCGGCTAAGGTGGATATCATTAGAAAACTCTATCCACCGTCCAATCTGCGTCAATTACGGTCTTTTCTGAGGCATGTTGGTTTCTACCAATGGTTCATTCAGGACTTCAGTCGTATTGCCCGACCGCTCACTGATTTGCTGACGAAAGACACCAAGTTCATTGTAGATGATAAGTGTCTTGCGTCTTTTGAGACTCTCAAGAGTATGGTTGTCACAGCTCCTGTCCTTCAGCCACCCGATTGGTCTCTCCCATTCGAGATCATGACGGATGCTTCTGATTTTGCCGTAGGGGCATTGCTTGGACAGAGGAGGAATGGATTGCCATATGTCATTCACTACGCTAGCCGGACTTTGGATGCCGCTCAGCGGAATTACACCGTGACTGAGAAGGAGATGCTAGCTGTAGTCTTTGCTTTGGAAAAGTATCGATCATATATTATCGGATCTAGAGTGATTATCTTTACAGATCACACCGCCATCCGGTACCTCATGGCCAAGAAGGATGCTAAAGCTCGCCTTACCAGATGGATCCTTCTGCTCTAGGAGTTTGACATTGAGATTAAGGATAAGATTGGAGTTAAGAATGTGGTAGCGGATCACCTCTCCCGCCTAGAGAACCTTGAGGAATCTGAGCCCAGCGCACCTATTACAGAGACGTTTCCATATGAGACGATCTTGGCTATCACCTCGATCCCATAGTACGCAGACATTGTGAACTATATTGTCATCAAGACGGTTGCACAGGGTTGACCCAGGCAAAAACTTGAGACCTTCCTTGCGAAGGCCAAGTTTTACCATTGGGAGGATCCCATCCTTTATTATGAAGGAGGGGATAGCATCTGGAGGAGGTGCATTCCTCAGGAAGAGAAGCATAGCGTCCTCACCTACTGCCACAAGCTTGAGGCAGGAGGACATCATTCTGGGAGATGGACATCACAGAAGGTGCTCCAATCCGGCCTTTGGTGGCCTACTCTCTTCAAGGATTCTGATGAATTCGTGAAGAGATGTACTTACTGCCAGAAGATGGGTACTTGCGGACAGAGAGACATGATGCCCATGCAGCCCATTCACTTTTGTGAGGTTTTTGATGCACGGGGGATTGATTTCATGGGTCCATTCCTAAGAGTCAGGGGTTTGAGTACATTCTGATTGGTGTGGATTATGTGAGTCGTTGGGTTGAGGCCATCCCCACCCGAGCCGCAGATGCTAAGACCGTTTGTCGCTTTTTGAAGAAAAATATCATTTCACGATTTGGGGTACCTAGAGTTCTGATTTCAGATGGGGGTCTCACTTTATTAACGATAAGGTTAGGGCCCTTGCAGATGAGTTCGGCATTGACCACTGTGTTGCCACTCCATATCATCCTCAAACTAATGGTCTTGCTGAAGTTTCGAACAGGGAGATCAAGATTATCTTACAAAAGGTTGTCCGCCCAGACCGAAAGGATTGGTCACAGCTTTTGGACTCGGTCTTATGGACCTATCGGACTTCCTTCAAAGCACCATTGGGGACATCTCCCTTTCGTCTCATCTATGGCAAGCTATACCATTTGCCAATGGAGATCAAGAACAAGTCACTATGGGCAGTTACTGACTTATATTGGATCCTGAGAGTATAGGAAAACAGAGGAAAGTAGAGTTAGCAACCCTGGAGGAACTGAGAGACACAGCTTTTTCTAGCAGCCTATAGTATAAGGAAAAAGTGAAGACATGGCACAATTCTCATATCAGCCATAAACAGTTTGAGCCCGATCAACGCGTATGGTTGTTTGATTCTAGGCTGAAATTATTTCCAGGGAAATTACAGGGTAAGTGGAAAGGACCGTATGTGGTCAGGAAGGTACATAACAATGATAGTATTGATATATCCGAGTTGTCATCTTCCTCTACCTTTCGCGTTAACGAACAATGCCTGAAACTATATCTAGATCATAATCCACCGACCGTTGACGTTGCCCCCATTCAGTTGGTATGAGATGTGCTCTTTGACTCACATCACCTACATTTCATACATGATATCACTTCTATCTTCCACTGTATAGATCCATTTGTCCATATCATTCATTCCTTCTTCTGTATGTCTGCCACCCCATTGTCATCTTATGATTTTGCTATAGTTAGGACGTACTCTGTCCTAAGTATAAGGGGGTGCACACATTGAGATGAGATCTATGTATTCTCTTTTCTTCTTTTCTTCTTTTCTTCTTTTCATCTTCTTTCTTTATCTATCAAAAAGGTGCTGCCCCTTTTTGTCAGTCTTCTATACTTAGGATGTACTTTATCCTAAGTATAGGGGGTGTGCACCCCAATATCTCCTACTCTTTGATCCTCTCCATTGTCTCATATTCTTGTCTATACTTAGGGATATCTTACCCTAAGTATAGGGGGAGACAGTCTGAGTACGATCTGTTCATTCCCACCCTTGACCTTCCCTGCTTTGTGTACAGTCAGCTATACTTAGGATGATTTCATTCTAAGTATAGGGGGGATGGTCAACTTCTCATTCATTCGTTCATTCATCGCTTATTCATTTATTCTTTAGACTTTTCTACGAGTTGTGTCTTCTCTTTTCTCTCCGATCTATGAGGACATAGCTGAAGCTAAGTATAGGGGGTTCGTAAATACTGCGCATATATTTTAGCCATAACTCGTACTTTTGTATTTTTACTAATAACTATGGCTAATTATACTTATTAAATTCATTAAAAACCTTAATAAAAAGATGTGATTATTCGTCAAATACTTTTTGTACTTAGTGATTAATAAATCAGAAGAAAATATTTTTTGCAAAATGTTTAAAAAATAGTTTGAAAATCTTTGTGAAAAATCTTTTGAAAACTATTTGGAAAACATTTTGTTACATGTTTTCAACCTTTGTAAAAACATTTTGTTTGAAAAAAAATATTTTCGTTGTGTGAAATAAAAAGTTTGAAAACGATTTGCAAATGGTTTGAAAAATGGTTGCAAGAATATTTGAAAAATCTATATATACTGTTTGGAAAACCTTTGCAAAATAATTTTCAAATGTGTACATGTTTGTAAAAGTGTTTGTCAAAATTATTTTGTACTATAGTTTTCAAAAATTATTTGGAAAACCTTTTTAAATAAGTTTGAGGAGTATATACATCACACCAAAATTCATTATCTATACTTATAAAATTGATCACTTACCCTTGTAAGTTCTTCAAATCTACTTCTTGTAAATATAAGAAGCATCCCCGTGTAAATATTTGTACCTAGTTTCTAGCCAAAACCTTTTATTTTCAAAAATCCCAAAAACATTTGCAAAATTAAAATACCAAAAACATTTGAAAATCCTTTTTGAAAATATAAAAAAATGCATAGGCATCATCATCATCTTTTCAAAAATCCATAAAAAGTTCAAAATCTTTTGAAAAATTACATCCCAAAAATAGTTTCCGCATAGCATAGCATGAGCATTTTTCGGATTAAGTTTGATAATTGAACGAGTCTAAGTAAAATATGAAGATTGGAGCTTGGTTGGACCTTAAATCTACCTAATTAATAGGAACCTTATAGGAGTTAGAATTGAGGTACTTGAGGTCTAGTTGACTTAATTCTTTGAGGATCACGAGACTTGGTTCAATGGATTCTTGACTGCCTAAGTAGAGTATTTCGGAGCACACGCACGACTCTTGTTTATAATGACCTAACTTGGACACTTGCACCTTTCACTTGGCTCAACTCAGTTGGAGTGGTGAGGGGGTTGGATTTGCCGGTATGAGATGCACACAGGTGGAAACACTTGTCCTCCTCTAGGGAGGGAAGTGCACCCCAATCCATCCGGTGATGATGAGTTTTGAGGATAGGAGATTGTGGGTTGATAAAGCTTCAAAAGAGGGATAGTCTACTAGCTCAAGAGGAAAAACTCCCTACGTAAATGTTGTTGTATATAGTATTAAAAAATGCAAAAAGCAAAAACTTCAAAAAAAGTGGACATGCCTGTATAAAAATAAAAATGCCTGCTGGAGTGTACATATGTGTATAGTCAATAAGCAAGCTTGAGTTTCAAAGTCAAATCATGTGAGACTGCACCTGGATGACTTGACTACACTGGTCTTGCATCCTAGGATAGGTAGCTACACTGGCTACCGTCCATTCTTCTCTTCACCCCCTCCTCTTGAGTTGGTTGCCACTTGAACTTAGAAGGGAATACCCCGCTCCTTGAGGAATGAGTTGTTGGATTGGGGAATCATTGGGTTGTCATATTGGAGAATCCAGTTTCTTTGTCATTTCAGTTGGGGAGAGCCACCATCACTTACACTGTATGAGTCAGATTCATAGTCGTAAGGATTTGCGTATGAGTTGAAATATTTCTGACCTGGCTATTGAGGAGACTTGAGCAGAGTTTTGGGATTCTCAGAGACTGTTGGATTTCAAATCCGGTTCTCATTAAGGTTCCGCCTGCACTAAAATTTCAAAGGTCCAACTTAAGCTCCAAACTTTGATTTTGTGAAGACAAGTTTGATAATTAAACCTAATCCATCTTTCTTCTTTTTATTTTCTTTGTATTTCTTTCTGCACTTGTTGTATAAGTGTTTGCTAGGGACTAGCAAAGGCAAAGTATAGGGGGATGATGAATCCACATTTCGCCATCTTTATTCTATCATTTTGGCCTTAAAAACCCTTACAAATGCTTGTAAATACCCTTAATTCTGGCATCTTAGTATTCATGCATGTGTATGTAAATATTGTATAAAATATGGTTTTTAAAGCTAAAATTATAGATTAAAGAAAAGAAAAGAAAAATAATAAAATATTGTAAATATTTTATGACCCGAAGCCCCGAGACCAAGGCATCTCGATGACTAGGTCGACAAGGAATAAAGTAGGGGGAGTTAAGGGCCAAAATACAATAAAAATACCTTTTAATTAACTCATTCTTTATTCATTTTGGGACCTATTTTTGGTTCCACTTTTTATACCTCAAATAAAGAAACTTTGTATATGAATTGTAGATAATTAAATATAGAAAAATACAAAATTGATTTCACATAAAAATATTATACAAACAAAAAGTTATAATCTGAATAAAATTCCAGAATCCCAACTTCCCAAGCCTGTATCTCTCAAAGAAAAACTTGAAATGCATCAAACTCACCTTTAATTGTATATAATTTTAAATAAGTTATTTAAGGAATGTGGTTTCGCATTTTGCGGAACTATGGTTTGAAAGTTGAGTTTTGGACCCCTATAGTATACTTGTACAGATTAAAATTTTCACTTTATTTATTATTCTCTATTTTTATAATTACTTATTTTTATAATTTTGTAAATATTATTCATAGTATATGTTTACATTAAAATCAGAATAAAAACCTCAAGAAAATACAAAAATAAAACACATGTATATAATACATAGGTATAACACCTATAAATATACCTAAGTGTACAAGACACTTCAGAAAAAAAATAAAAATATAATTAAGTACATAAAATTATTTTATAAATTTATAAAATAATAGACAAATTAAATAAAATTAAATGTACAAAATAAAAATAAAATAATAAAACACATAGATATGTATGCCTATATATGCCTAAAAAGGCAACTTGTATTTTTATACCTCATAAAAATAAACAAAAATCATGATAAATACTTCATAAAATAATAAACATTTTTTATTTTATAACCTAAAAATAATAAATTCATTTTATATTTTTAAATGATTTTTAAAAAAATTCCTTTTGGGTTTTTCCTGGTTGGTCAACGTGGACCAACCAGGTGCTTCTGACAGTTGATCGTGGGTCAATTGTCTGACTCTCCCCCTGTAGCAGCGTCAGACCTCGTTTTTGCCCCATATTTGTGGATTTTTCGAGGTAAAACCATTTCTCTTTTCATGTCGACGCCTTCATGACTATTGTTCCTCGATAATCCATCTTTCACGCCCTAGGCCTTCCTAAGGCCGAGGAGCGTCGATTCGAGCGATCTCTCTCGATCTTTGAATTTCAGTCTTCGCATTTCAGTCCTCCCTAGGCATGTGCGTAGTCACGTGCGGGCCTGGAGAAATTGCAGGAGTACCCTTGCAGGTCTTGTTATTTGTGATTGGTCCTGGATTTTAGTAAGTTAGTTATACATTTTGTGGGAAAATTGCATATTGGCTCCTGGATTTCTGGATATTTACATATATGCCCTTGTTAGTAGTGTAGTTTCTATTTATTGTCTCTATTTATTTCGTACATATATAAAATTCTAAAAATCACCAAAATATTAACTTAGCTTCCTGCTTAGTTACTCTTTCATGCCATATTTTTATTTTGCATTTTTATTGCATTTTACTATTTATAAAAATTCAAAAACATGTATTTTCAGTACTGTTTGCATTAGAAAATACATAAAAATCAGAAAAAGTTTTTTGAAAAATTAAAAAAAATTATATTTTGTTTATTTTCATGTGTTTTAACTTTAGACCAAAAATCACTAAAAATTTCAAATGAAAACTCCTAAAAATTACAAAACCCCTTAAATCTTCATAAAAATCTTAAAAATTCCACATAAATCCTAAAAATACAATTTCAGTTTTTGAAGTTTTCCTATTTTGCTATCTTTAGTTTAAAATTAATTTGAGGATTTTTGAACTTTGTTTAATATTTTACATCCTCATTTTAGTTTCAGCCTTTTATTTCATTCATTGTTTTCTGTATTTTTGCCCTTAAAAATACCAAAAATATTAGGCAAAATCTAGAAAGATCATAAAACATTATAAAACATAAAAAGCCAAAAAAGATTTTATTTCCTTATTGTTTCTTACTCTTACCGATTTTTCTCTATATATTATATCTCTTTTTCCTTTATTGTATATATACTTCTTTATTGAAAAAGAAAATATAAAAATATAAAATACAAAAAGAAAATACAAAATCAGTAAATTAGAAATCAAAATATAAAATTATAAAATCAAAAAAATTAAATAAAAAAATTTTAAAATAAAAAACCCACAAAAATGGCACACTTGTAGGCATTTGATTACTCTCACATTTTTGTGCACTATTGCCCTGATCTATCTTGCTTGCTCCCTGAGTTCGACACTCTACACATACTTGTACCTATACACACTTATTGTAGAGTTATAATAAATTTTAACTTCACATTTTCTTCTCCTTGTTTGATTGTTATTGTGGGTTAATTGTTGACTTAATAGGGATTTATCGAGGTTCGCCGCAGTGACTTTGTCTCCGCCTTGTGAGAGACATTTAGATCCTTGTATTTCTCGGTAAATCAGTCCACAAGATCTGGATTTGAAATTTGGTCTCAATATCTAAGTCACTATACGTAGAACAATACAATCACCCTGTCCTTATCTCCAAGTATCCGCGAAGAAAGCGCATTATCATTGAAAGAGTTCAGGATAATTTCATTGTTGATGTATGTATCCGATAATTGAGAAATAGATAATTAAATGTGATTTAATTATCATGAATAATATGAATTTGATTCATATTACAAGGAGAGTTATATAAGATAATCAAATGTGGTTTACTTGTCAGAGATGTGAATAATGTGAATGTGATTCATATTATTTGGGCACATGAGAATAGAGAACCAAGATTGTTAAATGTGATTTAATTATCTTGGATATGAATATTGTAGATAGTACTATCCATATTAATAATATATATTATAAATGTAATTTATAATATATAAGAGAGAATTATTTGTGATTTATATTTGTTGATTAATTATTGATGTGATTTGGATTCACATTGGACAATTAATTGAAAATATAATTTACGTTTTGTTTTGGGTTGTAAATGAGATTCACATTATTTCAATGGCTTGACTGATATTTTCCACAAGATAATTTGGAATTATTTTTGTAAAAAAATATATTTGACAAGAGAGCAGGAGATATCATGAGATAATAAGATCTCATGATAAATAGAGGAGATAGACTCGTTCCTCTCAAGAGGAGTGGATGGCCACTGCTCTCCATGTGGAGAAGAGTAGCCGTCTCCCCTTTTGTAGGGAAAGAGGTTAGTCTCCTGATTATCTCATATCTAGTCAAAGATGATTTAATTTGGAATTAATTATGTTGATTTTTTAAATTAAATCATTTGTTGTTGTGTTTTTACAGCAACATCTTAACTATTGAAAGAAACATAAATCAATCTCGACCATTGATTGTGTGTTGGCCATGGATTGAGATCCATGGACTCCCAAAACCATATATAAGAAGAGGCATCCCTTGCTCTTTGAAATATACGATACTATGAATGCTCTCTCTCTCTCTCTCTTTCCCCACATGCCAAGACTTTCTCTCTCCCATAGTGGTCGTCAACCATGGAGCCCATTATGAGAGTCATTATCGCTGCAACATCGTCATTATACTGTCGGATTATCTACTCTTGAATCTCCATATTCTTTGGTACGTCTCGCTTGTGAAGAATATGTTGGATCTCGTGTGACGAGATCAGGAGATCCACCGCTTGGATCATCAACATGGATTACGAGTAGCACGTGTCTCATCAATGCGCTTGCAAGCATCTCCTCCGTTGGATCGGACTTGAGACAGGAGGTCTCTTGGTTTAGAGATTCGATCGCAACCATGCTTCAAGAGGTAAACCTTATACCTATTTGTGATTTAGATGAAACGATCTAAGAAGTGTTCTTGGATCATGTGGTTTCATCACATTATAATTTTTTAAATTTCCGCTACCACGAGCAACTAGTGTGACTAGTCGCTCCCGATCGCATTCGATGCAATCCCCACGCTTCCGTGATGCACTTAAGGATTTTCTACATATCCTTCATTCTCATCTAATACAAGAGGTCTGAGGCTTCTTATATAGCCTCCACTGACACTCCAAGTCCCGCCACTGGTAAATGTGGGACTAAACTATGGATGTGGTAAATGGATCTTGGAAGGATCTATTTACCCATCTTACATATGACGCATATACTCGAACAAGTACCGTTAAAGTACTCAATTTTTCCCACCTCAGTGGCAATGATCTTGATTGTCATTTTTGATCTAATGAAATAAATATACATTTGTATGTGATTAATAAATTTTGTGGAAGTACTTGGTTATAATAAAAAACTTAATGGGAATTAGAGGACTAATTTATAATAATATTAAAATAAAAAATGCAATTTAATAGTAATTATAGCTACCTCTTTAAAAAAGAGAAATTTTAGCAATTTATTTATACAATTAAAAAATAAGGCAATCCAAAACAATGAAACTTTAAATCTCTGTTTAAAAGGGCCCATCTCCATTAACCCTATCATTGAAAGAAAACATTTTTGCCCACTTGGGAATTTTGCAACCAACCCCCACAAGTTTGGGTAATTCCAATTAGGCCCCCTGTGCACATTTATTTAAGTATTTTTAGTTTGTCAAATTGCATTTAGACCCATGTCTTTTCTTTGTCATTTGAACCATTATCATCATATTTTAATTTCAGAAATTGTACATTATAGAACAATTAATTCTCTATCATATGGTTGATTGATTTGATTTTTATGAGCATATTTATTGTGGAGAAAATTACCATATTTTGCCCTATCTTCTATAGAAGTTCATAATAAATCAATAATTACTCCAAACATTCTTGAATTTCTTATTAGATAGAATTTATTATTCTCTAATTTGTGCTTAAAAATTGTTCACTTACCAACATAATTAGGCTAGAATAAAATGTTTTGTGATTCATGTAATTAGTTTTAAATTTTACGTAAACTTAGTGTTTTATAATTTAAAATTGTTCCTTAATAGATCGTCATTATGCACATCTAAGGTAATTTTAGCTCTAAAAGTAATTATATTTCTTATTTATTAACATCAATTTATTGAAACTCACACGATCTGCATATCTAATTCATCATAAATTCATTTTGCATCAAAAAAATCTCAAAAATTCACGATAGATTAATTTCATCATATTGCTGACAAATTTTCATAATTTTGCACATTATTTGCACAAAAATTACAAGAATATCCATAAAAGTGTCCATTTTTCATGCATGCATTTTGTGTCCTAAAAATATAAAAAAATATGTTCTAGATTCTTCATTACATATATAATTAAGGACAATCAACTTTCTGGATTTTTGAGTTAATTTGTGTATTAATTTGTATTTTCTATTGTTGTCTAATTTGACTTGAAAATTAAATTTGACATTCTACATTTACATATCATTTATATCTGCACAAAAAATTGTGAAAAACATTCTCCTCGAAAACTTAGCATCTTTAAGAACCGTTCTAATGGTCTGGTGGTAGAAGCAGTGGCTCCCACTTTAAAGGACCAGGGTTCAAATCCTCCTACTACTAAAAAAACCCTAGCATCTTTATCATCTAAAAATTGACCTAAGGAGATAGTGTCCTCCCAGAGTTCAAATTATTCTTGACCAAGTAAAATAATTTTGATCGCTCACATCTAATAGAAAAATTGATTTAACGATTTTTTGATTAATTCTAATTACCTGACTACAACACAACAACGAATTGAAGGATATGGAATTTATCCTCAAGCGCATCACGGAAGCGTGATCGTCGTATCGAACACGACGCAGAACAACTAGTCGTACTAGTTGTTCTGTGCAGCGGAATTTAAAAAATTTTCATGCGATGAAACCACATGATTCAAGAACGATTCTCGGATCGTTTCATCTATAACCACAACAAGTGTAAAGAAATACCTCTTGAAGCGTGGTTGATCAAGTCTCTAAAGAAAGAGACCTCCTGTCTCAAGTCCGATCGTCGGTGAGATCGCTTGCGAGCGCAGGGATGAACCACGTAGTCCTCGTAATCCAAGAAGATGATCCAAGCACAGTTGCTCCTGATCTCGTCGTATGAGATCGAACGTCTCCTTCGTGTGCGTAGCACTCCAAGAAGACGGAGAACCGAAGAACGTCGAAGCGGTGGCGTGGTGGCAAGAGCGTCGACAAGAACCTCCCCTAGGGTTTGGTGGTCGGCTACCAAGTAGAGGGAGAGAGGGTTGACGTGTATGGAGAAAGAGAGAGAGAGAGATTCAATATTGCATGTCCAAGAGAGCAAGGTATGCCTCTCTATTTATAGGGTTTTGGGATCCATGGATCTCAATCCATGGGACATATAAAATCAATGGATGAGATTGATTTATGTCAATCCAATGGTCAAGATTGTTGTTGGTAAAAGCCAACAACCTGTGATTTAATTTAGATTAAAATATATTGACAAAATCAAATATAAATCAATCCTAAATCACATCAACAAATAAGGAGAGAATATACATGGAGATTACATCTCCATGTACATTCAAGGGGGGACGGCCACCCATTTCATATAGGAATTGGGTGCCGCCCACCACGTTCCAAGTGGGGCAATCGCATGGATTTCCATGAGATTGCATGTCTCCTTGAATTTCTCCATTATTTATTTCTAATAACTTTTGTTGAGATTTATTCACCAAAATAATTTACAATTAATTTTGGGAATATTGCAATCTTGACTTTGGAAAATTGTGAATCATATTCACAACCCAAAATAACATATAATTTACAGTGTCAATTAATTACACAATGTGTATCCAATACACATAATAATTAATCAACAAATATAAATTATAATTAGCTCTCTCTCGAATACATTATAAATCACTTTTATAATATATTATGAATAATTGGATATTTCTATCCACATTATTCTTATCCATAATAATTAAATCATATTTAATTATATTGGATAATTTCTACACACATCAAGATGATTAAATCACATTTAATCATTATTTCTTCATTGCTTAGATCTTATGGAATTATTCTTGAATTCTTCAAGAATAATGCGATTATTCTGCAGATACTTGGAGATAAGGACAGGGTGATTGTATTGTTCCACGTATAGTGACTTGGATGTTGAGATCATATCTCAAATCCAGATCCCATGGACCTCCCATTGATGCTTGATCAAATCAAGACCGTAGACCTAATCTTCTCATTGCATCTGAATCTCATTCAGATCAATGTCCAGTTCATGGACTAAGATTAGGTCACTTCTCTAATGAGAGGAGTCACTAAAATCCAAACCTGTTTCATCACTCCCTCGGAATGGAAGCTTCATGGTTATACAATCGTTTATGATCACATCACCCTCAGGTATTCTCAATACCTGTACATCCTGCATACTGGAAGACCTATGATCATTCTGAAGATAAAGATCACTTTTACACTGTCAT
The DNA here is from genome assembly GCA_037367405.1 of Ottelia alismoides. NCBI lineage: Eukaryota > Viridiplantae > Streptophyta > Magnoliopsida > Alismatales > Hydrocharitaceae > Ottelia > Ottelia alismoides. Next base: position 346,707 of record JAZKJV010007689.1, read on the forward strand.
ATTCAGGGTTTGATCATTAAGTTTCTCAATCTTGGTCACTGGGATTTGGTATAGATCATATGCTTTCACAAAGCATATATCTTACCTTCAAATTCATGTCATGCTTCCAAAGCATGACGACCATGCATGGAATTTGATGAGTCCCAATACCTCATGAGTGAGCTCATGTCTCCCGGTTCATAAGTGAACATGTATGATCCCTTTGAGAGATCGTATTACTCATATGTCCTTACATGCATACCAGCTCGCCGGTGTATAGACCTTGGTTAGGTCATCAACCTATTGGTCTGCCAAATGTACATACCTAGACATATAGCAACACATCTGTCTCCGGTCAGAGGATGCTTGCATATGCTGTGACAACATTCAACATAGGTCTTTGGTTATCTCGATCTTGTTGAGTCAACCCATTGACTCAACTAATCTGACACCTCTGAATCACTATTCCCATGCAGAGGACCTGCATTAAGAGGTCAGTCAGATATCAACCATTTGAGAAAGGATTGCCATCTTTTACTCAGGCTGGAGATCATCACTTAAGAAATCATTTGACGATGCTTGATGAGTCATCTATCTAACTCCTTAGATATTCATCCAAGCATCAGCCTCTATGATTCATTTAATGAATCAACAGTTGTATGATCATCAAGTTGGCCATGGTACATAACCCATATTGTATAGAGGGACTCTATAGTGCACTCATTCATTCAATCTCAGAAAGGGAGTGAAAAATAATCAATAACTTTCATTGATAATTTATTTATTACAATAACATTTATTGTAGGAATGGTTCGCCCGGAGCTCACATTGCTAACACAAATATCACGCTATAATTACACTTTATTAGTGAGGGGTAAAATTTGGTTTCATCACACAACTAGATAAATAGAAGCTGGGAAAAGAGTAATGACATGTATGCATGCCGTGGTTGAAAAATATGAGCACACATATTTCACAACAAAACCATTAAATTGAGATCAGCATAAACACGCAGGGTTCTGGTATGAGGTTCCCCAAATATTGGGTAACCGATGTTACACCCTGTCGAATACTTTATGAAATGGCTGGAGTAACAAAAAAACGTAGCTAAACAAGTGACAATTGTAGAAAATTTTATCAATTAGAAAATAATAGTTGTTCGGGACGAGTTACATTCCAAACATGATTGATCAAAGCTCAAGGGTGATCGTTCAGGGAGAATAGCAAGTACTCTTGATCAAAATGCCATAGACATGAAGTATCGATTGTAACCCAATAGGTACATGCGATAGATCAAGACTTTAGAGGTGATCGATCATGGAATAAAAACTTAAGTTCAGTTGATCGAATCTGAAAGCAAGGATGAAAATCTCAAAAAGTATCAAGCATGCATAACATGTCAAAAAAATCAAGGTGATCGATCAATTCATAGACAATGAAAGACTTGATCGACCAGAGTATAAGAAGTGACCAAACTGCGATACACCCTCTAAACAATATTTTAGAAATCCTAAAACCCCAAATGCACATATCATGCTTATGCACACATAATCACATGATTTATATGATGCTATAAAGAAGAGAACTACATGCCCTCTTGGTGCTTTAGTCGACACTTTAGTCTTTCATATTGTTTGATTTAACAAGCCGCAAAGATGACTAAGCAAATGCGCCAATCAACAATTGTACGTTGTCACTAAAACACTTGTTTTCAGTGAATAACCATAACACAATCGTCTGCATATGGAACTTACATGATCTGAGCTTTTCCTTATGGAATGTCAATTTGGATGAGAGGCTTATTCATATCATTACATTTTTTTACCAAAATATGCCTCTCATCTGTCGCCTATGCCATATGCCAGAATATATTTTACATGATTCATCAAATACGCACTATAAATTGATGTATTATAACATTTAACGGAGAGATAGAACATATGTTTTATGGAAGAATATGACTCTAGCATTAGGATTGTGCGTCATGCCAGGTCGGGTCAGATTTGAGTTGGTCCTGTCCAAATTCATTTAAATATATGGGCTAACGGATCGGATTTAGGCTCATTTTATTTTCAAATTTCAGGCCGAAGCCCAAACCCAGCCCAAACAAAATGGGTTGGGTTCAGATCGGGCCAGCCTAATTTAAAACATATATGCACCTATATCATGTGTTCCGTTCTTCTTTCATTTATCTGATTGTTTATTATGCATGTGTGCATGTTTAATACTTTAAGTACATTAATTAATTCATGATTCTGACATTAGTTGTATGTTGGGAAAAAATTATGGTAAAAGAATATGACGACTTAAATCACTATTAATTCACCATTATATATTCTATTGTAGATGCGGGCACTATGACCCAATACAAATGGGTTAATTACATGTACACATGCTCAAACATTTGAGGACACATATTCCATTTTTGCATATTAATGTAATAATCTTGCATATTAATGTAATAATGTCCTCAATCCATGCTAATGGATATGATTATTAATGTGTCTAAATATTTATTCCGAGCTCGAAATAAAGATATGAAAGTTAGATTATGGTATTTGGGGCAAATATCAATATACTGGATATAATTATATCGTATAGGTCGGGCTATCGAGCTTGCGGATTTGGGTCTTCTCAAGCTCAAACCCAACTTGATAATCAATTCGGACTCATTTTGAGATCCACGACCCGCCCATTAAGTTTCGGGTTCGAGTTGAGTCGGGTTATGCGGGTCGATTTGTGTCAATCCAGCCCAATGTCCTACCCTATCTTTCACCAAGACTAACACATTACTATATCCCATACCATTAAGAAACCTAACATAGACCTAACACGAACCGTTCTCTCACTTCACCATAACTTCACTGCCCTAGGCCCCCTCAAAACCACCTAAAATCGCGTTAACCCTAGAAAAAAAATTAGAGAAATTCGCATCGGGAGCGCGGATTTTAACTCCTCAAAGATCGAATATGAGTGAGAAAACATCGATGCAACATCTACAAGTAGCAAACAGAACCAAAGTACAATCAGTAATGTTCCAAAAGTATAGCAATCGGCAGTCGATTTTACTGTTGTGCACATCTCTGTATCAGCAATGTGCAAATATTAAGTAATAGAGATACAGAGAAACCCATACTTAGCACCATTAACATACAAATCCGGCTTAGTTAAAAGGTAATTAGTGGGTTCTAACTAAACCACGGGGGGCTCCTTTGGTCCCCAGAAGGGTGCACACACAGCACAGGAGGAACAGTGAGTGGAGTCCTTTATGCATACAAATGAGGTAAGCTGCGAGGGGTCTTTCTGGACGGACCTCGCCAATTAAAGTGACGCAGTGATCCGCAAAAGAATGGTTGTGGCAGAAGTGTCACGTTCACATTTTTTTCTCTTTTGGAGACTAGCCATTTAATTTATTATTATATTTATGACGCCACATCAGCCTCGTCAGAGGACTTGAAAGCAACGCCATCCGGTGGATCAAGATTCGAATCTCGCCAGAGATGGGACAATCTCTGCTGTCCATCGCAACGCGAACGATCGGACGGTTGGATGACGACGAGATGCTGTGTTTTGTATAATACAGGAATATGAGTATGGAAAATAATTATACATAATGTCGGGATTATGATGTTATCTAGTTTATGTTTAAGAAAAAGCTATGAATTCCATAAGATCATACAATATGAGCATGGTATATGAATATATTACCGCAGCGGATTATTACAATAGTAAATGTTAGCAGTGTTGCACTGGTCGACTATTCTGAATAGTCGATCCGACTATACGATGCAAGGAGTCCCCAACTGAACAGACCTCCAATCGAACAAAAGTCGGCACGACCGAATAATCAGCAGACTATTCGACCGACTGGCCTGACTATTGGTACGACCGGAGTTTGACTTTTGATTTTTTTTATTTTTTTTATTTTCAATTTCAATTTTTATGGGTTACATTTTATCACGGTATCGTCACAAATGTCAAATTCGTATATCTATTATATTGATTGGTATTTTATCTTGGATTCATGTTAAATAATGATCATATATATATATATATAAGAATATATGGATTATAAATAAATTTTATATTAAAAAATATAAAATCGAATAATTCCAAATAATCGTCCGAATACTGATTAGTCTCTATTCAGTGATCTCTCCGACTGAATATCGAATACTGTCTTCTGCAACACTGAATGTTAGTGATGGCAATGGAATTCTTTTTAGTTACAGATATATGTTTTATTACAATAAACTTTTGATTTCTCACGAGGTCAAGACGTGAAACAAGTTTTCCTTCGTCAAAACAACAATAATATCGTATCGTTTTCACGATTCTTTTTACTACATTACTTTCTGCTGTAAAATCGTCACAAGTTAAAGAAATCACGATGAAATACACACACACACTACTTGACAGATTTTGAAATTTGTCCGCCTCTGTTGTTAAATATAGAATGATCGATATAACCAGTAATAAAATTATTTTCTTTAATATTTGAAATTTGCAATGAATAACCAATTATCCATTGCATTTCTTGTAAAAAATTATAGTAATAGGGAAAAAATGCGACCAAAGAAATTTATGTCCCATAGTGCTTAGTAATTAAATTACATAACAATGTGATGCCGGATCTTTAATATCTGTTTCGATGTGACTAAAAACTCTAATTAGATCGGTGCATCTTTCTAATTTTAAAGCACACTAACTCAAAATCATATCTAAACAAATCTTAAATACTATCCACCACATTGTTATCTTTTTAAGTTAGGATACAACATTGAAATTGGATGTATAGTTAAGGACATTTCTGAAATTTAGCTTTATATTAAATAACGGGTACGGAATATATTGGATAGATTGGGACACATGAGAGGCGTTTCCTTCTATCATCTGCTTACCACTAAATTAAAAATCTCACAAGATATATATATGATGGAGATCGACGGTATCAAATGGGTATGAAGATAGTACAATAATACACCACCAGACAAAGTCAATAATACTTGTTGTAATTGATGCAAAGATCTGCACTTGAACATGATATCTTTTTTAATTATTCAGCAAGTTCCACGCATGTTTTGTCCTTTGGTATTTACGTTAATTATTAGATTAATTGACACTCTTCGTTGTCAATTTGATATATTTCCGATACCCATCCAAACATGTGTATACTCTAAAAATGTTAAATCGATCTTTTTTTTCAAACACTACGTTTACGCTTCAAAGCATTTCAGCATACTTTATTAAAAGACCAATAATTTATCCAGGGCACCTTTGTAAAAGTTCCTCAACAATTTTGTCCATTTTTATTTTTTTCTAGAAGCTTGAGCTGACATCTCGGTCATTGACGTCAAGCTTAATTACTTTGATTAATTATACGAGATTGATGCTTAGATTTCAGTAAACATCTGCAATTAATTCTGATGTGAGGAATCATCTGTGATAATTCCAATTTATTACATAGTTCTTCACTTTTCCTGATAATTATAGTCGAGTCCATTTATTAACGAGTGGTCAACAGCGAAGATTTTTTGAGCGTGGGATCTGGATCTGAGGGTTGAGAAACGATCACAGAGTGGGCACCGTCAGCGCCACCATTATTCTAGACAGAAATAGAAGAAGGGAAAATGTACATTCTCTCTCCTCTATCCATCCTATGTCTCACCGACACACCCCTCTCTTCAGATCCAATCTTGGGTCACCAATTATTTTTTTAGAGGAAAATTTGCATTAATACCCAATTTGTACAGGAATTGCAAGCGGATCCTCGTATGTCGGTTTTTTTATTATACTTCTATCTTTGAACATGTATTGTGTTTCCGACTGTCCTCTTATCGAATTAATGGGATAAACTACAGAAAAGGGGCTCCATCTTTGCATCAAAATTCCACTTCCATGTCTTATTTTGACGCAAAAACATGTTACTGTAAGTTTCCTCCTTCCTCTCTTTCGATGTTAAACTTGTTAAGTTGTAAGTACGGACTCTTCTTTGTTCTATTTGGAAAAAATGAGACTTTTATTCAGGAAACGAGGCATAATTGGGGCGAATTTGTAGTTAACGCAATTTATTTATCAAAGAAGAGTATATCTGCAATTTTCCCCTCCATTTTTGTCTATTCCCCGTCTTTTAACACCGCCCTGTCCAATCCAACTCCGTCCTTCACAGCTCCACTCTCCAGATCCGCTACAACCCCGCCGCTATCCCTCCAATCCATGGTCGCCGACGCCCCCCCGTCCGGCGGCGCCACCCACCTCCCTACCTTCTCCTCCCGCCGCTCCTCTACCGCCTCTCCCCACCCCGATGCCGTCCTTCTCGACCTCCCCCCGACCCCTCCGCCGAAGCCCTCCCCCTACTCTCCCACCTCCTCCTTCCTATCCCTGTTCCTGCCGCTATCAACGTCCGCCCCCTCGCCGGCTCTCACAACCGCCTTCTTCATCGCCGCGTGGTACCTATCCAACATCGGCATCCTCATCCTAAACAAGTACCTCCTCAGCTTCTACGGCTTCCGCTATCCCATCTTTCTCACGATGCTCCACATGGCGGCGTGCTCCGTCTACAGCGCCGCCGCCGTCCACTTCCTCGCGCTGGTTCCTCCACAACGTGTGTCGTCCCGGCGGCAGCTCGCGAAGATCGCGGCGCTGTCCGCGATCTTCTGCTTCTCCGTCGTCTGCGGCAACACCTCGCTGCGGTACATACCGGTGTCGTTCAACCAGGCCATCGGCGCCACCACCCCGTTCTTCACCGCCGTCTTCGCCTTCGTCATCACGTGCAAGTAAGATCGAATATATCCGCCACCTAATTTGGTTTGTAACCCGTATTTCTTTCAGACATGCTTACTGGAAAAATACATAATATCAAATTACAAAAAAAGATCTAGATTTTCTAAGTTTTTCATAATTTGCATTTTCTTACTATAAAATACACTGCAACAGATTGTAGAATGTAATTATTGGAAAAAAACTACTCATCTGTTCTGATTTATGATCAGTTTTATTAGTTAGACGGTATTATTAATTAAAATGTGCAAAAAAAAGGTGCTGTGGATGTATGGGAGGTAGTTGGGGAGTCGGATGTTTGACGTTATTTATAGCCAATTGGGATATTAATATTTTTTATCTGATTGGTTATTATCTGTCGGTTTGGATGTAATTTTCATATAGTTTTCCGTCGTTAAGAAATTATGCTATCTTTTATTTAAAATTGTCGGAATTTATTTTTGGTATTTTTAAACTATTACCCCTATCTTACCACTGTAATCCTTGTAATTACACAGCCCCCCTGTAATCCTAGAAACTGGACATATGTGTTAATAAGATTATAAGGGGTCTTGGTGTAATTACAAATATTATAAGAGTTAGGGTGCAATTGAACAAGATTTTAAGGGTCATGATGTAAATGTATCGGAACCTTTTGATCATGATACAAATTGGGAATTGGGAAACTACTTCCAAAGAAGACATCATTTTCTGATATTGACATTTCGCTTCCAAAATTAATACTAGTTCAATCACTCGTCCATCTTGACTAAAGTATCTATTGTAGCTTCTGAATTTTTGTATATCTAATATATATCCAATATATCCGTATCCGATCCGTTTTGTGATACAATGCAGGCGGGAATCCGCATCGGTGTACTGTGCCCTCTTACCGGTCGTCCTAGGCATCGTCCTCGCCTCCAACAGCGAGCCCCTCTTCCACCTCTTCGGCTTCATCGTCTGCATTAGCTCCACCGCAGGCCGAGCTCTCAAGTCAGTCGTCCAGGGTATACTGTTAACGTCGGAAGCAGAGAAGCTCAACTCCATGAACCTCCTGATGTACATGGCCCCAATTGCCGCCGTGATCCTCCTCCCCGTCTCACTCTACGTGGAGGGCAATGTCGCGGCGAGGACGATGGAGCTGACGGCGGAGGATCCCAACATGATCCTCCTCCTCGTAGCCAACGCGACGGTCGCTTACCTCGTGAACCTAACCAATTTCCTGGTGACCAAGCACACGAGCGCGCTCACGCTGCAAGTGCTTGGGAACGCTAAGGCGGCGGTGGCGGCGGTCGTGAGCGTGCTCATCTTCCGCAACCCGGTGACCGCAATGGGGATGGTTGGGTTTGGGATCACCATAATGGGAGTGGTGCTATATAGCGAGGCCAAGAAGAGGAGCCCCTCCAAGTCAGCCTCTTGATTGATTAATGGATTGATTTGCAGGTGTACAAGTGTATTACGCGTAAAAAATGCTGGTTTAATTATTATTTTTTACGAAGGACAAAATTTGAACCCTGATATATAGGATGGTCTCAATGGGACTTGTTTTTTTTGGGGGGGATAGGTTTCTGGTAGAAAATGGTGGGGATGGTGTCAAGAAGGTGGTTTCCAAATGTGAAATAATTGTTTTACTTATAGCAATATCAAGAACTTGTGAAATAATTTAAATATATATTTTCTTCCCCTTCTTTTTTTTCCCTTTCTTTTTTTTCCATGTTTGTTTGAGCCTATATTTGAGAGGTGAAGGAGCTAGCTTTGTCTGAGCTTGCAGATGATGAGCTTGCCCCTGTTATTTTATGAGCTTATCGTCGAAGCTCTAGCTATAGGGTACATAGTTCGGAAAGGAGGGTTTAGCCCCCTTAACCTACTCTTTCTCTCTTCCATGTGAGTCTCATCTTTTCTCTTTTTTAATAGATTAAATAAATCAATTCTCTTTCATCAATTCTATCAAAACATAATATATTATACCATCATATCATATAAAAGTTATAAACTACTCCACTTCTACTCACTTTTCCAAACTTTAATGCAATCACATCACACTAACTATTTATTTTCCAAATTTCAATACAATCATATTACAATAAATCCACAACAAATCGACCACAGTTTAACCATCTATCCAAACATCAAAACACAAAAATAAATTATCATTTAAGGGTTTATCCTACCCTAACCCACGTACCAAATTCACTCTAACGGTGTCTCAATGGTCAGGCGTTGTAGTTACCATCCAGACAGAGTGACGGGAGCCGACCGCCTTAGTTAGCTTGCCTTTGTCATTGGCTTGTATATCGAGGGCCTTTCTACTACCTAGTTTGTTCTCAAGGGTGTCTATCCAAATTTTTCAATAAATTAAATATTAAATAGAAATATTGATGGATAGTTGCGAATAAAGTGGAGGAATAAGGCAGATGTTGCTTTTGTCCTCTTTCATGAATCTTTTTCTATGACTTGGAATGGATTCCTTCTCACATTTTTATATTGGGATTCTTACATCATGCTCCCTATAATCTTGATTCATTTGCACCTCTATACTTTTTTGCCATTACACCGCAATCCCGGTAAATTACATCACGATCCATGTAATCTTATTGTTGAACTATAACTAGAAAAGAGCATGAGGTGACTCGATCCAAAGCCCATTTAAATTAATGGGTCATTCGTTGACATGTGACCTACAATTTCTTGTCCTACCCGTCCTGATCCTATTAGCATAGACTCGAGTTCTAGTCGAACAGGGCAAGGGATGAGCATCAGGTCGGACCGGACCAAGTCGAGCCCAACCCAACCCAGTTCGAGACTGAATAAATATATCAGGCTCACAGATCAAGCCTAGGCCCGCTCGAAATCTTCACTTGCGGCCCAAGCCAGAACCCGACCCGCTAGAAAATGGGTCGAGCCGGGTCAGGCTGGCCTGACAATTTTATATTGAAAATATCAAATCTAATTTTAGCAGCTACTTTCGTCCAAAAAAATCAAGAATTGTTTCCATTGCATGCCATTGGTAGATATGAACTGTTAGAAAATCAAAAAAATCCCAAATCTAACTTGATTAAGATTTTTAGCAAATAATCTTGATTTGAAAAACAAGTCAACAAGCAAGATCAGTAATATAATTATTTGAAACTTTTCTCGGTGCAAATATCAACGAAACTTGCTTTGAAAAAAATATTTCTGTACCAAACTTTTTTCCATGTAAACTTTAATCTCTAGAATCCATTTGCACCGTGACAAAAGAATCAAAATAATATAGTTATTTAAATTAACATAGAAAAACAAAAGTTAATATCAACATCGGGTCACAACTCGGGCTTTTAGTCGGACCAGCATGTGGGCTTCGGGCCCGGGTCTGAGTTAGTGTGAGCCCAGTCCGAGAAGACATTCGGGCTTAAAAAATGCTCATGCCTGCTCATTTTTATCGCAGGCTCGAGTCGGACGCATGCTTACTCGGGCAGGGCACCAGGCTGGATCGGATGCCTGATTTTTTGCTCATCCCTAAATTGGGCGGGACTATGGAGATAGATAAGAGAATTAAATGTACTTATGCTAGTGATGGAAAAATGAGAACGAATGGACATTACGTGGATTATGGATATAAGAAACATCGATTTAAAACTCAAACATATAAAAAAATGTATTGTGCTAGATATACATATAGGAGGATCAATAAGGAAGAGAAGTAGTACTTATCCTGCACTAAAAAAAGTGATGTTATGATGAAGATGAAGATAAAAGTTTAACCACGAGTTTAATGTAAGAAAAGAGAGGGGACTATTACTTTACGTAGATAGTAAAGATTGATTGGAATATCAAAGAAGTGCAATACTATGAGATCATGAATTTTTGCATGGGACATTTGATCCTCGTTATTGGATCGAGTCAGTGCGTTCACATTACTGTGTTGAGGTCAACCCAAACTCGATCCATTTATATAATGAGCCAAGTTTTTGACTCGAGCATGGCCCGATAATAATTAGGCTCGAGTTCAAGCTAGGATCGTGGGTCGTTCATGGGCTAGGTCGGGCAAGGCCAATCCAATGGTCATTCCTAACCACAACCCTTGAACATTAGTGCATCTTTTAAATATTGTATAATTATAGGGGTTGTGGTGTAATTACAAAGTGCACTGGGTTATCGTTCAGTTGGATTGTCTAATTCTTTAAATCAATCTCCTCATTATGGTTTGTTTCTTGACGGAGTCATTAAAACTGATGACCCGGGGATCTGCATAAGGATTTGACCAAGCTAAATCATATTTGATCGAGTCATCCACAGAAAGATGTGCATCATCTTAAGCTTGCCATTTTCCCTAACCGAATCGACTATAAGACTCAAGCGTGAACTTTGTGTACTAGCGTCGTCCCTTTAGGGGTTACGATTTAAAACTCTTTTTTGTATTGTTTCCCAATGTTATTTATCTTTGTATAAAAGTTGGATTTCTTAGCACAAATATCATAGAAATAAATACCAAATCTGTCCTAACACCACCTCCCGATTGCCGTCACTTCCGCTCCTATTATTCTCTCCTCGACCATGTCGTTGTTGTCTCCTCCTCATCCCCGCACCACCCTCTCCCTCTGCGAATTGTATCACCAGTGCCCTTGAAGGATGTTGTGTTGAGCAATGTTGTTCGAAGAGAGGAGGAGGAGAGAGAGGATGAAAATTTGATTCGACAGGAAGGACAGATATGCCATCTTTTTGTCGGATTCCATTCATTTTAACGGCTAAATGGATGGAAGCTAACCATAGAAGCCATAGTGTGAGATTTATTAAATTTGCAGGAACATAGGGTAAATATGAAATAATAGGAATTACCATGTAATTACAACAGTTTATAGCAATCTTTGTGTAAAAAAATTATTGCGATTCTTGTTGACATCAACAAACTTCAGAGGTTGTTTTTTTATAAAAACTGTTCCTATAAGCTTCGTTTTACAAATATAGCCCCAATAACATTGGCCTTTTATCCGTATGGTCCTGTAAGTTTACGAGGATATTTACATAAATACCTCCCCATAAACTTTCACATGTATTTTATCCGTATTTGAATATGGATAAATTTGTTCGATACCCTGATTCCATGCCGTAAACACATTAAAAAAGGGTAAATTTTAGCGGATGGTGTGGCTACTAGGGATGACAATAGTCAGACATAGATATGAATATAGGTATAATTATAGTCTTATCCCTTTTAAAATATGAATACTAATGCGGATATGAATATTGACGGGTGTGAAAAATGTGTTACCATATCTATAAAAACAAATACGAATGTAAAACGAATAGAAATCGGCATCCTTAAAAACGAATACGAAGTTGTCAGGGTCAGTTTTCCTCGATAACGGACCGGGGATTTAAGCCCATGACGTTAAATGAATAATAACAGAAATATTTAATCGATTAACTAAAATATGCGTGCTTAGGATGGTTTATACATAATATATATTATATAGTAATTTCATAATAATTATATCAATAATAGTGAATGCAATCATAAAATGTTGTTTTTCATAGTTATAAATAAATTTATCACTATACTTATGTACAAAAACAAATATACTAATGCGAATATTAGTGAATGTCAAAGTGATATCCATATCCATATCTATTTTAAAACGAATACGAATATGATATCAAAATATGTATAAAACAAATACGATAGCGGCTCGGATACGAATATATTCACGTTTATTTTCATCCCTAGTGGCTACCATTGGTGGGGATCTCGCTTTGTGAAAAATTTTTGAGATCAAGCTCGGGCAGGGTCCAGTCTTGGTGGGTCCCAATCCACGCCCATCCTGGCCCGAGCAAATTTGAGACCTAAAACTAAGACCTTCGGCCCGAATAAAATATGGGTCCAAGCCAAGTCGGATTCTCGACCTTGGAATGGACTTGGGTTGGTCTGACCCGACCTTGAAATGGACTTACGTTAGAATGCCGGGTGCGAACCAACCTCTATTCTTTTGGATTCATAGATCCATCAACGCTCGTCTACCTATGGGTGTAAACGAGTCGAACCTGAGCGAACTAATTCAGGTTCGGTTCGTTTATCATACCTTCAGGCTTTTGGTTCGGTTCGATAAAATGAAAGCTGTAATCAGATTCGGTTCGGCTCAGGTAAACTTCGTAAAGGTTCGGTTCAGCTCACTAAAGGTTTGTTTAAAAATAAATATTGTACAGATGTTTCTGTTCAAAGGGAAAAACCGCAGCTCCTGGGGAAGGTTTTGTGGGATTTCACGAACAGGGAAAAAGATTTAGGTAGTGGATCACTAGATGAGTTTGAGAAATTAGTGAATAGCCCTTATGTTAAGATAGAATGTATTTTTCTTAATATATACAATATGTATGTATACATACTTTTATGTATATATGTGTCTATATAATTAAACTTTTAACGAAACGAACCTGAGCAAACCTATGTTTTTGAGGTTCAGTTCGTTTATTTAATCGAGCCCAAATTTGTGTTCATGTTCGGTTGTTTATTTTTGAATCGAATCTGAATCGAACTTTTAGCGAGCCGAATCTGAGTGAATGTCGAACCTGAGAATTTTCGGACAACCCTACGTATACCTTTGATGGATGCAATCTTGTCAAATAGTAGATGACACAAAATTTCCCCTTGCAATCATGTTTTGGTTTAGTTAACGTCCTTATATGTCGAAATTGGTTTGTTTTCAATCACAACTATATTATGAGCTGCGAACTTGTTTAAAAGGTAAAAAAACACAGTATAAAGATGAGTTTGGATCGATCATGAGGGAGGTTGCGTCCCCCTCCTTAGTGCCTCTCCCTTCCTCCCCTGCCTCACCTTTTTTCTGTCGTCATCTTTTGAGATGTTTCTAGACCCATCGCAACGCTGCCCCCCCCCCCCCCCCCCCATAAGGGACCTCCATGACTTTTGCTTAAACCTCTTCTGCAACATCATCCCATCTTCAATACCCTTGACATTAGCCCCCTTCTTGCCTCCATATTCCTCGACATCCTTGCATCCAGTTAACCAAACATGGTTTGAATAAAACATGATTTAGTTCTCTTCAGTGACGGTCGAATTAAGATAAGGGCACAAGTGTTAGCAGTGTGGGAAGATAAAGACATTAATGATGTTGAAAAAAAAGTTAGGAACATAACTATAATTGCATAATCTCAAAGGGGTGTACGTGTAAAAAATATTTTTAAAATTAATAGAAGTTGATACAATTGCGATTATTTTAAACATGCAATTATTTGATCAAATTTGAGAATAATTTACTAGATGGTAAAAAAAAGTACTAGACCAATTCAAAATACCAATAAACCACCCACTTGCCAAAATAAATGACACGTCAAAAATATATATTTATTATAACATCAATTCACATTCTATTGCAACTATACTTCAATAAATAATCATTATTTAGAACTTTAATAGAACCACTTCACACCAAATCCTCTTACAACAAAAACCATAACTAAATGCCATAGCACTTAAAAAATCAAAACATTTCAAAACTAATAAAAATAATTATATAAAGTTTCTCATATTTAAACTATTACCTAAAGAAGTTTAGCTTCAAGCCTTCAACGTGACCATCAAATCACTCAAGATTATATTATTATATTGGTCTACTTCCCAAAATCAACTCCTCCCTCCTACCTTATAAGATAAGCTATCCAATATTCTCTGCACCCCTTCTCTGATCCATCATCGAATTAGTTAAGGATTAATCGAGAACACATTGGGTAATCCGCTTTCACCATGGTGTGCACACTCCATTCCTATGCTCATTAGATATTATTATCTTTATCCCACCAGATGAAAATGATTCTAAAAGGAATACGAGGATATCAATGCTACACAGTTAAATCTAAAGGGAAATATGGAGGTCTTGCATTACCTTTTCAAGACTATTAGAATTACCCTTGTTCAGGCTTAGAAAGCATACATTATAGTTGAACTTTGTAGTCTTGGATGTGAAGCATGGCATCTTATGTGCATGTATGGAACCCCAAGGCAAGTAAGCAAGGAGAAGTTCTTGAAGCAGATGGCGGAATCCTCTATGCACTTGCCCCCAATATACAAGTTATATAGTGACTTCAATGTAATCATTAGTACAAGGAGAAGTACATGGGAAGAAGGTGTTCTACAAGGGAGCTCTTGCATCTAAAGAAAGGATGGATGTGATCGGCAAACAGTAACTAGATGGACCTCAAAGAAAATCCAATGACGAGACGTTAAAAAAGAGGAAGTAGAAAAACAAATCGAAGCTTTATCCAAGCAACCTCTTACCCCGGATGTTAGTGTGATGCTTTAGAAACTCCATCTACAACATGTTGAACTATTGAATATGTAAGGAATACATTAGGTTCAATGATCCATACATCAATGGATAATTAGGGTGAAAGGAGCAAACAGTTGCACCACTTATACACAACTAATAAGAGAGGCTAATATATCCCCCTCCCCCCCCCCCCCCCCGCCGCATATTCAAGGACAAAGATACAATGACTGTAATAGAGATGAATTTTATCGAGTCCGTTCCAAGCAACGATCAAATTCATGACATCTTCCTAAAGATGGCCCGCTCAAAAGCCCTGGCCTAGATGATTCTCGTGTTATTTTCTTTCAAAGGAATCATAAGTTGCTAGGATGTGAGGTGGTCCATTGTATTCAATCATGCTTCAGTAAGGGAAGCATTGATGGTAATATAAATAAAGCATGCATCACTTTAATCCCCAATAGAAAAGATGCAAATACTCCTCTAAATTTTAGTCCCGTCAATCTCACAAACACTATACGCAAAGCCATTGTGAAACTCACAACCAAAAAATCGAAGCCCACACTACAAAAGGTTATTTCTCTCAATCAGTGCCCGCTCTTTTCAGACAGACAAATCACATATAATATTACTACGACATCTGAAATCATCCATGCCATGAATTCTAAAATAACAAAAAGAATTACATGGCTACAATACTTGATCTGGAGAAAGCTTTTGACCACATAGAGTGGAGATTCATTACAGACTTGCTAAGTCAGTTGCATCATCCGTCAATATTTATAAACATGATAATTACATGCATAATGACATGCAACTTGCATTTGCACTTCAAAGTACTCCCACCCCTATCATCTTTCCCATGAAAGTTCGCGACAAGGATGCCCTTATCCCACTTCTCTTTATACTTGGTACTTAGATATCAAACTTATTTCATGCCAACAAGTTCGGAGGCATGTGAAAATATTTCAAACCTTATTTATGTGTTTGATACTATGATTTTTGGAATATCTACATAATTAGAAGTCATTACTATCACTCATATATTTGCAACCTAATGGCAATATTCTGTACATGCAATAATTATCGCAATTCCAAAGTCACTTCCAGAATAGGCACTCTTCATCAACTTCAAATAAACATTTTAAGACAATTGAAGGTCTAGAACGGTTAAGAGACGAGATATACGTGGGAATTCCTTTATATGTGGTCAACTCTTCAATCAGTATGCAAGAATGTATTAAAAATATTTTCCATGCGAAACCTATTGGTCAAAAAAGCAGAATTCTATCCCAAGCCTGAAGGATAGTTCTTATTGCCAACTCTCTCATCTCGACTCCACTTACATCACTCATATCCTCACCCGTTTGCGTTGAAGCCTTGGCTAGAGATTTCTAGTGAGGGTTCCAAGAATCTTGAAAGCCACCATTATGATAAAGCTAGGGATCATAAGGCAATGCCCAAACACTTGGGTATTTGGAATCCAAGTGGCTATATATATGAATGAAGCTCTATTACACAAACTTGTGTGGAGACTGCTAGGTACCAATCGAAAGGCATTATGAAAAGATATTATTCAAACAAAAAATACATAGCATGCACCGGCTACTTCAATTTTTCTATCAGATTAAGCACTATGATAAGGAGGACTTACGGGGAGCCACAGAGATGTCATCTCATGTGACGACCGCCCCTCTGGAATCCGAGTACTCAACAAATCGAGTCTACGTACATATCATTCCACATTGAATACATAACATAATATAATATAAAGTGGGAGAAATTAGCACAAAAGACTGGAATTAAAATTTTTGCATCCATTCATAACATGTCCATCATTACATTTCATTACAATCTCATCCATGTCCACAAGCTCATTGCATGTATGCATCAAAAAAATATATCCATACATACATTGTGCATCTCATGTCTCTCAACAAAACTACAAGTATCCGAACACTATTAAATAAGCCTCCGCTAGGATGGTAATCACCACGTATATACTCAATGAGAGTCGCGTGAGATTGTTTATTTATAGTGCCCATCAACATGTTAGCAATGTGAGCCTGAGGCGAACCATTCCTACAATAAATCTTATTATAATGTTTGATATATCAATAAAATTTATTGGTTTATTTTCACTCCCTATCTGAGATTATTGAATGAATGCACCATAAGGTCCCTCAGTACAATTGGAGTTATGTACCATGGTTGTCTTGATGATCATACAACTATTGATTCAATTATTGAATCATAGAGATTGGTGCTTGAATGAATATCTAAAGAGTTAGATTAAGGACCCATCAAGAACCTTCAAATGATTGTTAAGATATGATCTCTAGCCTTAGTGGGAGATGACAATACTTTCTCATTTAGATGATATCTCACCGACCTCTAGATGCAGGTCCTCTACATAGGAATAGAGATTTAGAGGTGTCTAGGTCAAATAGTTGACTTAACGAGATCGAGATAACCAAGGCCTACGTCATATATTGTCACGATATAGGCATGCATCATCTGATCGGAGATAGATGTATTGTTATAAGTATTTACATTTGACAAACCGATAGGTTGATGGCCTAATCAAGGTCTATACACCAGTGAGCTAGTGTGCATACAAGGGCATATGAGTAATACGATCTCTCAAAGGGATCATACAGATTCACTTATGAATCGAGAGACATGAGCTCATTCATGAGGTATTGGGACCGATCAAATTCCATGCATGGTCGTCTTGCTTTAGAAGCATGACAAGAGTTTGTAAGTATTATATATACTTTTAGAAAGCATATGATCGATACCAACTCCCAATGACCGAATGAGAAACTTAATGATAAAATTCTAAAGATGACAATATGCAGGATGTGCATGTATTAGGAATACATGAGGGTGATGTGATCATTGACGATTACATAACCATGACGCTTCCATTCCGATGGAGTGATTAAACATGTCTAGATTTTAGTGACTCCTCTTATCAAGGAAGTGATTTGTTCTTGGTCCAAATATTGGACATTTGAATGAGATTCACATTTAATGAGAAGATTAGATCTATGGTCTTAATTTAATTAAGCATATGTGAGAGGTCCCCGAGATATGGATTTGAGATGTGATCTCAATATCCAAGTTACTATATGTGGAATGTACAATCATCATGTCCTTATCTCCAAGTATCTATGGAGAAATCATATTATTCTTAAATAGTTCAAGAACAACTCCATTGTTAAATTATTGAAAAAAATGAGAAGGCAGGAGCCGATAAGTAATGGTCTGACAGATCAGACTCACTGTCGCTGAGGCAACTACTCAGGCCTTCACGTTGATCAATAATTAACCCACACAATCAATCAAGCAATCAAGAGAAAGGATTAAAATTTGTTATACCCTACTAAGAATGTATAATGTCAAGCAAGTAGGGGTCGAACACAGGAAGCAAAGGAGTAAAGTAGACCAAATAATAGTCGAATGCCTTATGTCTTGTAGACTACTTAACCAATATGGACTTTTTCTAGGTTTTTGATTTTTGATTTTTTATTTAATTTTTGATTTTATATTTTTGTATTTGATTTTTAATTTACTTATTTTGTATTTTCTTTTTATATTTTATATTTTTTTGTATTTTCTTTTTCTTTTAATAAAGAAATAATATATGTAAGGAATATATAAACTAGAGATAAGAGAGAGGTGAAAATAGGAAAAATACTTGAAATACAGGAAATAAAGTGTTTTTGTGATTTTTATCTTTTTCTAATGTTTTTGTGATTTTTATAGATTTTTCCTGATTTTTTTGGTATTTTTAAAGGTAAAAATACTAGAAAATAGGGAACTAAATTGCTGGCTGAAATGAAAATGAGGATGAAAAATATCAAACAGTGTCCAAAATTCCTCAAAGTAATTTTAGAATAAAGACAATAAAATAAGGGAGATTCAAAAATTGAAATTGTATTTTTAGGATTTTTGTAGAATTTTTAAGATTTTTATAAAGTTTTTAGTGGTTTTCTAATTTTTAGGAGTTTACTTTTGTATTTTTTAGTGATTTTTGGGCTGAAATGAAAACACATAGAAATAAACAACAAATGATTTTTTTAGAATTTTCTGAGGAGTTTTAATATTTTTGTATTTTCTAATGCAGACAGTAGAAAAAAATGCATGTTTTTGAATTTTTATAAATATTAAAATGCAATGAAAATGCAAAATAAAAATATGGCGTAAAACTAAAATGCAACAGGAAATTATGGTGATTTTTGTAGATTTTTTCGAACTTTATAGATGCATGAAATAAATACAAGAAACATCAAGAAAATACATTCTAGCAAGGGTATTTTTGTAAATATGGAAAAACTCAGGGGCCTGCATGCAATTTTCACACAAAATACATAACGTAATAAAAATGTTCCAGGAATAGAGGTAAATACACAAAGTATAAGGTCCTTCCCTGCAAAAATGCCACCCACGTGCACTGAACACATGACTGGAAGGGACCTAAGTGAAATTAACAACAACCTTAAGGGTCGAACTGCAATTTGTCCACAAATAATACACTGGAATAAAATATTTCGGGACTAGAATGAAATGGCTAACCCTACAAGGGGTCCTCTGCAAAAATGCCCACACCTCACGCGCACAGGCACATGCGGTGATGTGGCGGAGGACCTAAACGCAATAATGAGAAGTCCAAGTATCGAATCGTAAATATTACAGAACAATTAAAGCAGCAGATGAAAGTTTAAGGATTATTGGGGAAATACAAAACTGACGGGGGCTTGAATGCAAAATTACCCTGCCTAAGTGCATCCAACGGTTGACAGCAATTTACTTGACACGTGGCGGGTCCTCGATGCACGATACCCCTTCGCGATCAGACGGCAGCGATCAGATCTGACGAGACGGTCCACGGTCAAAGAGGGCCAAGATCGAAGGGCTGCTGGGTGACCTGGAGCTATGGCATGATCGGACAGCGGAGAGGCAAGGACGAAGAACGGGGAAGAACGCCGGCAAGGCGAACTTCCTCGAGCTGAATCTCGGGCTTCCGACGGTCTGGAGGCGCACAAAAATGGCCGGCGTGCTCCTAGAGACCTCCCCAAGCTCCTGGGGGCTCCAAAAATCCTCGACGAGGGACGAGGTCTTCGTGAGAGGGCGGCGGAGCTGGGCTCCTCCGAGGGACTCCGGCGAAGCTCAAAATGAGCCCTAGATGCGTGGGTAGGCTGCAAACCTGTAAGGAAAGCGTGAAGAAGTCGGGGGCAAAATGCCCAGACTCCGTGGAGGGTGTAACGGCTATGTAAAGTGATGTGGGGTGGACTTGGCGTCGGTCGACGAAAGGTGCCGGCCAAGACGAAATCGAAGGGGTTCGATGATGATAAGGCGATGGGTAATGGAGAGTGAAGCACGAGGAGATTTTCTAGCTACTTTAAGGACTAAGTAAATAGTAGAATAAGGGGGAAAAAGGACCTCACCAAGGCATGCAGAGAGAGCTCTCTGGCAAGACCTTCGGCGAGGGGAGTCGCTCGATTCGACGCCGCTCCAACCTCACCAATGCATGCAAACGCTCCCTGTTGTCACCAGGAAGGGTGTCGACGACTAAGGTGGAAGTTAGAGTGGACTAAGAGTGATCAAAGGAGGGAAAGTCAGAGGGGTGTATTTGAAGGTTTGACTGAATGGTGAAGGGACTTCAAAGAACGATGTGTATCTCGCCGAATCGGTGATCCACACCCCAAGGTTAATCTTGTGCGTGTATCCTCAATGAATGGGGTGCAAAATCACATAAGGGAGCGACACGAGAAGAGGCAAGGCGTTCTCTCCAAAATTCAGAGAAAAACGCCAAAAAACTGCTCTGACAAAACAGTAGAGGGGGAGGGTCAGACAGTTGATCGAGGTCAACTGTCCGAGCCTCCTGGTTGGTCCACGTGGACCAACTAGGAAAAACCTCTGGAAAAAGAATTAAAAAATCTATTAAAAATAGAAAATGAATTTATTAATTTTTTATTATTAAATAAAAAATATTTATTATTTTCTAAATTATTTTATTATGATTTTTATTTTTTTTTCGAGGTATAAAATTACAAGTTTCCTTTTACATGATATATACAGGTATATTCATCTATAAATTTTAATATTTTATTATTACTTTGTTTATTTGATTTCATTATTTTGGTTTATTATTTTATAAATTTATAACTTATTTTTATGAACTGAAATATATTTTTATTTTATTTTTCTGATATACTTTATGCGCTTAATAAAATATAAGTAGTAATTACATAGGTATGGTTATAGGTATTATACCTAGGTATTGTATACAAGTACTTTATTTTTGTGTTTTGTTTGTGTTTTATTCCTGTCTTAATGTACACCTATATTATAAATAATATTTACAGAATTATAAAAATATAAAATTATAAAAATAATGAATAATAAATAAAATGATTATTTTAATCTGTACAAGTATACAATAGGGGTCCAAAATTCAACTTTCAAAACCGTAGCTCCGCTAAATGCGAAACACCTTCATTAAATATCTTATTTAAAATTATATACAATTAAAGGTGAGTTTGATGCGTTTCGAGTTTTTATTTGAGAGATACGGGTCTGGGAAGTTGGGATTCTGGAATTTCATTCAGATCATAACTTTTTATCTGTGTATTATTTTTGGGTGAAATCAATTTTGTATTTTTCTATATTTAATTATCTACAACTTTTGTGTACAAAATTTCTTTATTTGAAGTATAAAAAGTGGAACCAAAAATAGGTTCCAAAATGAAAAAAAATGAATTAAATAAAAGGGATTTTTATTGTATTTTTGGCCCTTATCTTCCCCTACTTTATTCTTTGTCGACCTAATCATCGAGATGACTAGGTCTCGGGGTTTCGGGTCATAAAATATTTACAATATTTTATTCTTTTTTCTTTTATTTTCTTTATTCTATAATTTTGGCTTTAAAAACCTCATTTTATACAATATTTACACAATGATGCATGAATGCTAAAATGCCTAAATTAAGCCTATTTACACGCATTTACTAGGGTTATTAAGGCCAAAATGATAGAATAAAGATGATGAAATATGGATTCATCATCCCCCTATACTTGCCTTTGTTAATCCCTAGCAAACACTTATGCAATAAGTGCAGAAAAGAAAAACAAAGAAAAGAAAAAGAAGAAAATTGGACTAAGTTTATTTATCAAATTCGTCTTCACAAAATCAAAGTTTGGAGATTAAGTCGGGCCTTTGAAATTTTAGTGCGGGAGGAACCTTAATGAGGACCGGATTTGAAATCCAAAAGCCTTCGAGAATCCCAAAACTCTGCTCAAGTCTCCTCAATATCCAGGTCAGAAATATCTCAACTCATACGCAAACCCTTACGACTATGAACCTGACTCGTACAGTGTAAGTGATGGTGTCTCTTCCCAACTAGAATGACAAAGAGACTGGCTTCTCCAATATGACAACCCAATGATTCCCCAATCCAACAACTCATTCCTCAAGGAGCAGGGTATTCCCTTCTAAGTTCAAGTGGCAACCAACTCAAGAGGAGGGGTGAAGAGAAGAATGGATGGTAGCCAGTGTAGCTGTCTATCCTAGGATGCAAGACCAGTGTAGTCAAGTCATCCAGATGCAGGCTCACATGATTTGACTTTGAAGCTCAAGCTTGCTTATTGACTATACACATATGTATACTCCGGCAGGCATTTTTATTTTTGTATAGGTCTGTCCACTTTTTTGGAGTTTTTGATTTTCACTTTTTTTAATACTAAATGCAACATCATTTACATTGGGATTTTTTCCTCTTAGGCCAGTAGACTATCCCTCTTTTGAAGCTTTATCGCAACCCATAATCTTCTGTCCTCGAAACTCATCATCACCGATGGGTTGGGATGTACTTCCCTCCCTAGAGGAGGACAAGTGTTTCCACCTGTGTGCATCTCATACAGGCAAATCCAACCCCCTCACCACTCCAACTGAGTTGAGCCAAGTGAAAGGTGCAGGTGTCCAAGTTAGGTCATTATCAACAAGAGTCGTGCGTGTGCTCCGAAATACTCTACTTAGGCAATCAAGGATCCATTGAACCAAGTCTCGTGATCCTCAAAGAATTAAGTAAACTAGACCTGGAGTACCTCAATTCCAGATCCTATAAGGTTCCTGTTAATTAGGTAGATTTAAGGTCCAACCAAGCTCCAATCTTCGGATTTTACTTAGACTCATTCAACTATCGAACTCGATCCGAAAAAATGCTCATGCTATGCAAATGCTATGCAGAAAATATTTTTGTGATGCAATTTTCAAAGATTTTGAACTTTTTATGAGTTTTGAAAAGAAGATGCATATGCATTTTTTGTATTTTTCAAAGAGATTTTTCAATGTTTTTGGTATTTTAATTTTTTCAAATATTTTTGAGATTTTTTAGAATCAAAAGATTTTGGCTAAAAACTAGGTACAAATATTTACATGGGGATGCATCTTGTATTTACAAGAAGTAGATTTTTAAGAATTCACAAAGGGTAAGTGGTCAATTTTATAAGTATATACATAAAGAATTTTAAGTGAAATGTAAGTATTCCTCAAACTTTATTTGACACAAGTTTGTCAAACAATTTTGAAAACTATAGTCCAAAATAATTTTTACGAACAGTTTTTACAAACATGTACACACATTTGAAAATCATTTTGCAAAGGTTTTCCAAACAGTATCTATAGTTTTTTTCACATATTTTTGCAACCATTTTTCAAACTATCTGCAAATCGTTTTTCAAACCTTTTTATTTCACACAAAGAAGATAATTTTACAATCAAAATGTTTTTACAAAGGTTGAAAGTATGCAACAAAATGTTTTCCCAAATAGTTTTCAAAAGATTTTTCACGGAGATTTTCAAACTATTTTTCAAACATTTTGCAAAAAATACTTTCACCTGATTTATTAATCAGTACGTACAAAAAAGAATTTGAGGAATAATCACATCTCTTTATTAAGGTTTTTAATGAATTTTATAAGTATAATTAGCCATATTTATTAAGAAAATGCGAAAGTACGAGTTATGGCTAAAGTATATACGCAGTATATACGACCCCCCTATACTTAGCTTGAGCTATGTTCTCTTAGATCAGAGAGAAAAGAGAAGACATAACTCGTACTGAGTATAGAGAAGTCTAAAGAATAAACGAATAAGAGATGAACGAATGAGAAGATGACCATCCCCCCTATACTTAGAATTAAATTATCCTAAGTATAGCAGACTGTACACAAAGCAGGGAGGGTCAAGGATAGGAATGAACAGATCGTACTCAGACTGTCTCCCCCTATACTTGGGTTAAGATATCCCTAAGTATAGACAAGAAGAGGAGACAGTGGAGAGGATCAAAGAATAGAATCAACTCGGGGTGCCCACCCCCCTATACTTAGGACAAAGTACATCCTAAGTATAGAAGACTGACAAAAAGGGCGATACCTTTTCGGTAGATAAAGAAGATAGACGAGGAAAATAAGAGAAGAAGAAAAGAAGAAAAGAGATCAAAAGGTGGGTACGAACAACTCGAGATGCACATCCCCCCTATACTTAGGATAAAGTACATCCTAAGTGTAGCAGTGATGAAGGGGATGCCATCATATCAGTAGAACAAGAGAGAAGAGAAGGAAAAGAAGAAAAGAAGAAAAAGAAGAAAAGTCATTCAAAAATGTTTTTCTCTACTTTGCCTTCTTCTGATGTTTTGAAAATATTCGACTCATCCCTGTAGATTACTGGAATAGAGTCAACGATAGACATGAATATGTCATGTTCAAGGTAAGGCTTCAGAAGCTGTCCATTGACTACAAATGGATGTGCGTCCGTTGACAAATTAGATATCAATACACTTCCATTGTCACGCACATGATTAACCATAAACGGCCCAGTCCATTTGCTCTTCAATTTTCCTGGAAAGATTTTTAGTTTTGCATCAAACAACCATATCTTCTGACCTGGCTCGAAGGACTTGCGGCGGATATGCTTGTCATGCCACATTTTGACCTTCTCCTTGTACATCAGGTTGTTGTCATATGCATAATCTCTGAATTCCAATAATCTGTTCAGATCCAATTTCCTGTTATTTCCTGCTTTCTCATAGTCCAAATTGCACATGTTGATGGCCCATAAAGATTTGTGAATTAATTCAACAGGAAGATGACATGGCTTGCCATATACAAGGCGGTAGGGAGACATTCCCAAGGGTGACTTGTACGATGTTCTGTAAGCCCAAAGAACGGAATCAAGTAGCTGAGACCAGTTCTTGCGATCCTGACGCACAAGCTTCTATAGAATTGTCTTGATCTCCCTGTTTGAACATTCAGCTAAGCCATTAGACTACGGGTGGTAGGTTGAAGCAACACGATGTTCAATGCGGAATTCCTGAGTCAGCTTCTTCACCTCTCTGTTTATGAAATGGCTACCCTCGTCATATATGAGAATCTTGGTGATCCCGAACCGTGCTATGATGCGATCTCTCAAGAATCGATAGACAGTCTGACTGTCAGCGGTTCGGGCGGGGATAGCCTCCACCCATCGACTTACATAATCGACAGCAAGCAAAATATATTCATAGACCTGGTTGTTGGGAAATGGGCCCATAAAGTCAATGCCCCATGCGTCGAAGATGTCTGATATCTGAATGAATTTCAGAGGTATCGTATCTCTCATTCCTATGGTTCCGCCCATCTTCTGATAGTCAGTGCAGCATTTGACATAATCTTCTACATCCTTGAATAGTGTAGGCCACCAGAGGCTGCTCTGAAGAACTTTTGTTGTTCGTCTACTAGAATGATGTCCTCCCGAATCTTGGTCATGGCATAAGGCGAGGACACTTGGAACTTCCTCCTGAGGTATACACCTTCTCCAAATACAATCTGCCCCCTCACGAAACAAGTATGGATCCTCCCACTGGTAGAAATGGATTTTAGACAAGAATCTGTCTATTTTTAACTTCGGCCAATCCTGTGGGATTTTCTTGGTCACTAGATAATTCACGATGTCTGCATACCATGGAAGAGAGGTGACTGAAAGAATTGCTTCGTCTGGAAAGGTCTCTGTGATAGGCTGCAGGTGCAGCTCAGGGGATTCTGGCTCAGGAAGCCTTGATAGATGATCAGCCACCACATTCTTTACCCCAGATTTATCTCTAATTTCTGAGTCAAATTTGAAGGAGAAGGATCCACCGAATAAGACGTGGTTTGGCATCCTTCTTCTGTTGTAAGTACCGAATGGCCGAAAGATCAGTGTAAACAATCACTTTGGATCCAAGGAGGTAGGATCAGAACTTTTCCAAGGCAAAGACTACCGCTAGCAGCTCCTTTTTAGTTACAGTGTAGTTGTGTTGGGCCTCATCGAGCGTTCGGCTAATGTAGTGAATCACAAATGGTACATTATCTTTCCTCTGTCCGAGAACAACACCAATGGCATAATCTGACGCGTCGGTCATTATCTCAAAAGGCTGAGTCCAGATCGATGGCTACAAGACAGGGGCATGCATGATAAGTTCTTTTAACTGATTAAATGCAAGGAGCACACGATCATCCACGATGAATTCATTCTCCTTGCCGAGCAGCTCAGTCAACGGTCTGGCTAGTTTGCTGAAATCTTTGATGAATCATCGGTAAAAACCGACATGGCCTAAGAATGACTTGACTTGTTTGATCGTTGTAGGTGGCTCAAGTTTGGAAATTACCTCCACCTTAGTTGGGTTAACCTCCATGCCACGTTTAGAAACAACGTGACCCAGCACGATTCCTTCGGTCACCATAAAGTTGCCCTTCTCTGACGAGAGCACAAGATTTACTTCGCAGCACCTACAGAAGACTCGATCTAAATAATCCAGGCATTGATCGAATGAATCCTTGTAGACCGAGAAGTATTCCATAAAAATCTCAAGAAAGCTGCCCACCATATCGGCAAAAACTGCAAGCATACACCTCTGAAATGTGGTTGGGGCGTTGCAAAGCCCGAACAGCATCCGTCTGGAGGCGTATGTACCAAAAGGACAGATGAACGTAGTCTTCTCTTCGTCTTCAGGAGCTATAGCAACTTGGTTATACCCAGAGTATCCATCCAAGAAGCAGAAATATTCCTTTGCGGCCAATCTCTCCAAGATCTGGTCGATGAAGGGTAAAGGAAAGTGGTCCTTCTTGGTGGCGAGGTTAAGTCTTCTGTAGTCCACGCACACTCGCCAAGAGGTGGGTACTCTGGTTACGATCTCCTCTCCTTTATCATTCTTCACGATGGTGATCCTTGATTTTTTGGGCACAACATGCAGAGGGCTCACCCACTTGTTGTCGGAGATGGGATAAATAAACCCCGCATCACACCATTTCTGGATCTCTTTCATAACAATCTCTCGCAGATTAGGATTTAATCTTCTCTGAATCTATCAAGAGGTCTTGCAATCTTCCTCCAGAAAAATGTGATGCGAACACAGTGATGGATTGATCCCATGGAGATTTGAAGTTCACCATCCAATCACCTTGCGGTTGCGTTCAAGGACCTCCATCAGAATTCTTGGTCTTCGGTCAGGTGCGCATTGATAATTACCGGGTGCATGTTAGGTTCTCCCGCAAGAAAGGCATACTTCATGTTGGAGGGCAAGGGTTTTAATTCTGGTGGGGTCGGAGCTACTTCAGAAGTGACCTCAACTATTAGTGTAGGTGGCGATTCTTTCATTTGTTTGGTGTCCACCATACTCTGTTCTGCTTCCTCATTCAAATCTTGACAGAATGTTTCAATAATATCCTCTTCATTGCAGAATTCTTCAACAATCTGCTCTTGAACTTGAAGGCACATCATCACCGCCTGCGTCTCCTTTAGCAGGTCATCACATATCTCATAGTGATTGATAAGGGGAAATTCGACTGCAGGGTCCATTCCTACCATGGGAGAGAGGAATCCATGGATTTCTTCGTCATCCATAAAAAGGTTTGTATCATGTATTTTATCTAGAAAGTCATAGTCTTTGGAAGATTCGATCACCTCTACGCATGCTTCAGATGCTCTTTCTGACAGTTTGGCATCGGACAAGATCTTTATTTGAAACGTGTCACCGCCAGCTCCGAAAGTGATTTCTCCAGTCCCATAATTAACCACTGCGTTTGACATCCGCAGGAATGGTCGTCCGAGTATAATTGGGGTGAGGAGCAAGGGCGTAGATATGTCCATATCTAATACCACAAAATCGGTCGGGAACTGCCTCCCCTGGACCGTGACTATCACGTCCTCCAATATGCCCCTCGGCCGCTTAACTGATTTGTCTGCAAACTGCAGAATCATCATGGTGGACTTGAGCGATCCTAGCCTAAATTTCGTGATCAAGGAAGCTGGCATCAAATTGACCGAAGATCCACTATCTAGCAGAGTGCGTTCGAATTTTTAATAGAACATCTGGAAACATACAAGAGGTGCCCCATTATCTGACTTCTTGTCTGGGAGATTGCTGATAACATTGACTGTGGCCATTGTGAGGATGTGCTTTTCAGACTTGCCTCATTTGTTTCTAGAGTTATGGGGATGAGGCATGCGCTTATTTGTACATGCATCCTTCAGTCCTTTCTTCACAGCTGGCATGTACTCAAGAGGTTTCATCAAGGGCATATTCAATATCAGATTCTGAATAATTTCTACGATAGCAGGATCAGACGAAGCATTTTTCAATTTTTTCATTTTTTGTATTTTTTCATTGCCTCTGGAAAAGGAATATTTACAAAATCTTCACCAATATCATTCAAAATGGTGTCCATATTGTTGTGTACAGGTAGATGGCAAAAAGGAATGGATTCATCTACAATTTATGGACCAAAAATGGCGGGCTCGGCTTCAGGTGCTGGCGTTGGACTCGTTTTGCATGTGCAAGGCTCCTCTCGTCAGGAACTGGTTCTGAGGCAGGTGCAGACGTCTCCAATGTTGGCCTATCTCCACCAAGGTTGTTGCTATCTTTTTGTGTTTTGTTGTTTCTTCATTTTTTGTGATTTTCTGGATGATGGTGCTGCTCCAAAAATACTTCCTGGCCCTGGCGTTGGCCTGGTTGACGATTCCCCATCAGATGCAAGATGCTTCCCCTTCACGGTTGATGATGACTTGAGTGTTCTACCGCTCCTAAGAGTAACAACGTTAGATATAAACAAATCATTTCTACCTGATTTGGGCAGATCACTGCAAGATACCTGCTCTTTGCGTCGGAAGTTATTCGGGTTAGCCTCGACCAGGGATGGTATGATGGTTTTGGCAGTCGTCAAATCGTCGATCTTTGGGTCATCTCAGCAATATTTTTGACCAACTATTCAAGATAAACGAGGGTCGGTTTCACTGGTGCAACTTCAGATGCATCGCCCCCTTGGGGCCTCTGATTCAGATAATTTGAAGGGGGCGAAAATTGGTGGGGAGGGAAATGAGAGGGATATTGTGAATACTATTGAGAGGAATTTGAGTGATGATATGTTGCAGGCGGCTGTTGTGGAGGGTGGCGGTAGCCAGGTTATTGCTGCTGATATCCTTGCCTCCATGTGTTCCCATATTGCTGCTGCTGCGGATTTTGAGGCTGGAAGTTCCTGCCTCCCTGTTGTTGCTGGTATGGTGGTCGATTCGTCGTGTTCTGACCCTGGAAGTGTCCTTGAGGACGGGTCAGCTGCTGTTTAGATTCCCATACACCATCGATCTCTTGAATTTGTGGTGGGGTAGGAGGAAACTACTCTAGATAAACAGGAAGCAGCTCGGGTTGATAGACAACCATCTAGTTCTGTAACTGTGGGGGTTGTTCCGGTGCTTGCACGTAGTATACATGCTGAACTGGCAGAGGCTGCGGAGGACTAGGCTGAGGAGGTTGTATGTGTGGCGGTTCCTTCAACTCAGCAGAGTTCTCAGTAACGGACACAGAGTTGTAGGCGTTGGCATTCAGGGCTCGAACTAGCTGCTCCAGTTGTTGAGAAATCAAATCAAGCTTCTCCAGTCCCTGGGTTCTCTTCTCAATGACAGATAATTTTTCGAGGTATTGGGACCTCTTCTCGATAATGTCGACTTTAGACAAGTGTCTCCCAATAATGCTGAGGTTGGAGCTCTCATCTTTGTCTTCCATTTGGCTAGCCATGTTCACGGGCTTGTTAATGGCGGTGGGCATCTTCATGTAAGCGCGTGATGAGGACTGAGTGGCCTCTCCCTTGACCATCTCCTCAAAAATATTCCAGACAACATCCTCATCTTTGTTGAAATGCGAACCTCCACAAGCAGCACGAACGAGTCAATGGCTCTCTAGTGTCAGACCACCAAAGAAGTGTTGCACAAGACTAGTCTTTGGAATCTCGTGGTGGGGACACCATTCTTGTGGTTCCTTGAATCTCTCCCAAGATTCATGGATTATCTCACTAGGCTACTGATAGAAGCTTGAGATGCGGGCACGCATCTGGTTCAGACGACCCAGAGGATAGAATTTGTGAAGAAATACAGATTTTAGCTCCTTCCAAGTCGTGACTACCTTCCCCAAGTGATCGACCCAATACAAGGCCTTATCTTGAAGGTTGAAGGGAAAAGCGGTCATCTTGACTACCCCTAAAGGGATACCGGGGTAGTGAGCGGTGGCGCAGATGCGGCCAAACTTCTTGAGGTGGATGTAAGGTTCCTCAGTGGTGTTCCCATGGAATGTGGGAAGCAAAGATAGAAACTGTGGTTTCAGCTCGAAGTGGGCATGAATTTGTGGAATCTGGATCCACTCAGTGATACGACCCGTCCCAGGGTTGTATGTCTACTTCAAAGTTGGCTTCGGTTGTGGTAGTTCTGCATCCATTCTTTCAAACTCAAGTCTTCCCACTGAGAGTTCGTCTCATGCACCTCCTTGATTGAACTCCATATCATGATCGTGCTCTCGTCTGCCATCTCTCTCATCAGCTCTTTGTCTTAAATCATTGAGCATATCCTGGAATGCGGTCTGGGTCAAAGCCTGATTGGTCAATTGTTGGATGGCATGGATGGATGCAAGAAACTGACTGCTGACTGATGAAGCCACATTTCATCATCTTTATTATATCATTTTGGCATCAAAAACCCTAGCAAATGCGTGTAAATACCCTTAATTTCTGCATCTTAGCATTCATGCATGTGCATGTTAATAGTGTATAAAATACTGTTTTTAAAACCAAAATTATAGAATAAATAAAAGAAAAGAAAAAGAATAAAATATTGTAAATATTTATGACCCAAAACCCCGAGACCTAGGCATCTAGATGAATAGGTCGACAAGGAATAAAGTAGGGGGAGATAAGGGTTAAAATACAATAAAATCCCTTTTGTTTTTATCCACTCTATATTCATTTTGGGACCTATTTTTGGTTCCACTTTTTATACTCCAAATAAAGAAACTTTGCACATGAAAGTTGTAGACAATTAAATAAATAAAAATACAAAATTGAGTTCATTCAAAAAGAATGTACTGATAAAAAGTTATGGTCTGAATAAAAATCCAGAATCCCAACTTCCCAGACCTGTATCTCACAACTGAAAACTCCAAATGCAGCAAACTCACCTTTAATTGTATATAATTAAAAATAAGATATTTAATGGCGGTGGTTTCGCATTTGGCGGAGCTACGGTTTGAAAATTGAGTTTTGGACCCCTATTGTATACTTATACAGATTAAAATATTCATTTTATTCTTTATGCATTATTTTTATAATTTTATTTTTTTATAATTATGTAAATATTACTTATAATATATATGTACATTAAAATCTGAATAAAAATACAAATAGAATACAAAATAAAATACTTGTAATATAATACATAGGTATTATACCTATTACTTATACCTGCATAATTTATACTTGTATTTTATTAAATATACAAAACACTTCATAAAAATAAAAAAAATACAATTAAGTGTATAAAAGTATTTTATAATTTTATAAAATAATAAACAAAATTAAAGACATTAAAAACATAAAAATAAAATAATAAAATATATAGGTAATATACCTATATAGGCTATAAAAAGCAACTTGTAATTATACACCCCATAAAAATAATTAAAATTCATAATAAAATAATTTATAAATTAATAAACATTTTTATTTAATAACCTAAAATTAAATAAGTCATTTATTATTTTTAAATAAATTTTTAAATCTTTTTCCAGGAGTTTTTCCTGGTTGGTCCACGTGGACCAACTAGGGGACCTGGAGAGTTGACCTCGGGTCAACTCCCTGGTCCTACTCCTGTAGCTGTGTCAGACTGCGTTTGACCCCTTTTTCTCCCATTTTTTCGAAGGAGCGCCTTTCATCATTTCATGATGCAGCCTTTTGCAACATTGCTCCTCGATCTTCCACCATACACGCCCTTGGGTTGTTTTCGACTTTTGGGTCGTTGAATCAACGTTATCCCTCGTTCTTTGAGCCGCGTCAGTCAGCCATTCATAAGGGCCCGTCACCTTCTTTTCAAAATTTGAACCGCCTTTGGCTAGGGCCGAGACCTCCGAGCTGTCGTTGATGGATCCCCGGTGATAATGGGTCGATCCAACAGCTCGTTGAGGTGCATCTCGAGCTCTCAGGCGAGTTCCAATCATCTCCGGCGGCCGCGTCGTCGTGAGGTCCACCTTGGGCTTCTTGCCCTTGAGGTACTGTTTTACTTAGTTTTCTGGCACGTTTTTACCCCCTAGAGCAGTAGGATCATATCCCCATCTTCAGATCTTGTTTTATCCACCCAATCGCAAATCCACCATCTCGCCGGAGCTTTGCTCCGGCGAGCCCCATCTTCATCATCTCCGCCTCATCCAGCAGCCAGGAGGGGCGAGGCACTTTGCCCTCACCCTCCGTGACATTTTGTTGCAGGTACAGGCCTTGAAGAAGCGCCTGGGAGCAAGTTTTGGGAGCTCGCCGGTGACTTGGAGGCGTTTTGCTCCTCCTCCTCCTCCGGTTTGAGGCTCCCAGGCGAATCATTGATCCCCCAGGAATCGCCCCAGCCACTTTGCAGCTCGAAGGAGTGCCGAAGGTGGGAACATGCGGCTGGGGAAGCTCGCTTCACGGCGAGTTCTTCCCGTTCATCGTCATCCACCTTGGGCCGTCCAATCTGGCCTGTTCTAGGAGGGCTACAGCCATCGTTGGATCGCGTGAGCCCAGCACTGTCGATCTCCAGCCGGCGATCTAATCGTGGCCTTCTGATTTCGAAGCGGTATCAGGCGTCCTAGGCACGCCATGTGTCCAAGTGACAGCCTCCCGCCGTCCGATCGCCTGTTAAGTGAGGATATTTTGCATCCACGCCCTCGCTAATTTTGTAATACGTTATTAGTGCCTAAACTTTCAGTTGCCCTTTTAATATTTTTGTAATAATTATAACTAGAACCCCATTTTCCGTCCTGATTGTCCTCTCTTTTTGCTCTCGTTTGAGACCTGGAGGTGATAGCTCCAGGATTAGCTCTTCAAGGAGGCGGAGTGTCGCGGGCTTGGGCGAGTTCCACACCTCCGGAGAGCCTTGCCGTTGAGGTATTTTCCACCTCGGGCCCTGGCCCTTGAGGTGTTTATCTCTCTTCTTTTTTGTTCCCTTTTTAGTCACTGTAATCCTAGGATCACTTAGCCACCGTTATCTCCCATTCCCATCGCTCGATTCGCTAAATCGACCCCCCTCGCCGGAGCTCACTGTAATCCTAGGATCACTTAGCCACCGTTATCTCCCATTCCCATCGCTCGATTCGCTAAATCGACCCCCCTCGCCGGAGCAAGCTCCAGCGAGCATCCACATCGCCGTTCGCCCCCTTGTGAGACCCCACTGGAGCCTCTTTAACGATTCCTGCAGGTCCTTGCAGCGCGAAGAGCACCTGGGGTCAATTTTGACCTCGCCGGAGGTACCTGGGCCCCTTCTCCTTCTCTGACGTCGCGGAGGAGCTCTGGTGCCTGTCCTCCCGTTTTGAAGCACCAAGCATGGAGAAGACCTCCGCAGGAACAGCTGCAGGCATTTTGGAGCGTTGAAGCCCGACAGAGGAGGAAGATCTGTGCGTGGGAAGCTCGCCTGACGGTGGGTTTTTCCTTGTTCCTTGTCGACGTCCCCCTGTCGTCCGATCAGCCCCAGTTCTTGGCGCGCTACAGTCACCGTTGGATCCATCTCTGCCTCAGCCGTCCGATCATCGATGAAGCATCTAATCTCAGCCGAACAGATGAAGGGGTATCGTCGCCCCTGAGCTCGCCACGTGTCTTAGTGAAGACATTCCCACCGTCGGATCGCGCCCTTTGTGGGTATTTTGCATATTTCACCCGCAAAGATTTTGTATTTAAAATTTGGTACTCAAACTTTCATCTGCCTCGTTAATATTTTGTAACATTAATATTCTGGCCCTAGACTTCTTTTAATTGCTATTTGGTCCCTCGCCACGTCACCTCACGTGACAAGTTCATGTGAGCAGCGAGCATTTTGCAGGGATCCCCTCTAAGGTTTACGTATTTAGATTTAGACCAAGAACTTATCCATCACATGTAATATTTTTGGGATATTTGCATTAAGACCCCTGGGAGTTTTTGATATTACATCTAGGTCTTTCCCAAGCGCGTGCTAGTCACGCGCCCTGGTGGGTATTTTGCAGGAGAGCCCTTGCGGTTCTTGGATTTTGTATTTGGTCCATTAACTTCAATATGCAATACTATATTTTGTGTGAAAATTGCAACTTGGCCCCTGGATGTTTGTTTATTTGCATTAATACCCCTGTCAGACCTTGTACTTTTGTATGCTTCTCCTATTTATTTAAAGCATCATTTTAATTTGAAAAAAAATCTCAAAAAATACCATAGGCTCTTGTTTACTTGCTCATTAACGCTATATTTTTGCATTGCATTTTTATTGCATTTTCATGTTTATTAAAAATAAAAAACATGCATTTTCAGCACTGTTTGCATTAGAAAATCCATAAAAATTATAAAAACGTTTTGAAAAATTCCATAAAAATATATTTTACTTGCCTATCATATTTTAGTGTCAGTCCAAAAATTACTAAAAATTTCAAAACAAAAACCTTAAAAATTAGAAAACCCCTCAAAAACTTCATAAAAATCTAAAAAAATCATAGAAAAATCCTAAAAATATAAACTCAGTTTCTGTAGTTTCTCTATTTTATTGTCTTTATTTTAAAATTGATTTGGGAAAATTTTGTTAATGTTTGATATTTTTCATTCCCATTTTAATTTCGGTCAGCATTTAATTCACCGTTTCCTTGTATTTTGCCTTTTAAAAATACCAAAAACATTCAGAAAAATCCCTAAGAATCACAAAAACAGTAAAAAATTATAAAAAGACCAAAAACATTTTATTTCCTAATTTTTTTCCTATTTTTACTTGTTTTTATAAATCCCCTATTTCCTCTTTTCTTATATTGTATATATATTCTATTATTGAAAAAGAAAATACAAAAATAAATATATAAAAAGAAAGTATAAAATCAGAAAATCAATAACCAAAATACAAAATTAAAAAAATTGAAAATAAAAAAAATTAAAAACCCACAAAAACACTTGCATTATTGTAGACACTTAATCACAATACATTTTTTGCATCATTACTTGATCTATCTTGCCTTGCTCCCTGTGTTCGAACTCTCTACATACTTACACCTA
The DNA here is from genome assembly GCA_037367405.1 of Ottelia alismoides. Lineage (NCBI taxonomy): Eukaryota > Viridiplantae > Streptophyta > Magnoliopsida > Alismatales > Hydrocharitaceae > Ottelia > Ottelia alismoides. The sequence goes on from JAZKJV010007689.1 coordinate 382,289, forward strand.
TACATCTGTTTGTAGAGTTAAAAATAAATTTGACTCCACATTAGTTTTCATTGCTTGATTTATTATTGTGGGTTAATTGTTGATTAATTACGGTTTCTTGTGGGTCGCCACAGGGACATGGTAGTCCTGCCTTGTGTGGACTATTTAGACCCGCGATAAATCGTGATTATCACTGACCTCATTCTGTGTGGTGTATTGCCCTTCCCCTTGATCTGCTGGTTCACCCTGCTGGGGTCGTGTTCCCTTTCCTCTACCAGTTGGAGCCATCTCGGAATTGTCTTGAATTTCGGGCTCGCGATCAAAGTGAGAAACTGCATGGCGGAAGAAACTCCGATCAATGTCTGTCTGAGAACCAGCTGCTGAGATAAATCTGGAATTAAAGTCAATCCCAGAATGTTGTGAACGTAGCATAGGATATTGACTGAAATCGATCTCCATCCACAAAGGATTAATTCTGGGACAAGAGTAATCTCGGTTTATTTGAAGGAGCAAGGTTGATTCGGGTTGCGAGTCCATCCCGAACAGTGGGTTTATTGGGGATAGGCAAGTGTTGAAGGGTGCAAGAATAGGGGAGTCCAAGGAGAAATTCGCAAGATCCGAACTAACCATTTGGAGATCACCCCTGTTTATTGAAGATGTAGGCGACACGAAATCGATGTGGGTGTCAGCGGGGTCCCAACTAAACCATCCGTGTGACGACATCTTGAGAGGGTCAAAAAGGGATAGATGATGGATGAAGAGCACGGAGGTGAACATGAAATAAAAGGAGTGTAAGACAGTAGAAGGCTCACGATGAGCGAGGGTCAAAGGTGAGGGAGGCAAAAATGGTGCAAAGGCGCGATATTTTTGATCTTGACCTTAATTCAACTAATCAATCAAACCTCAAAGCAATGGATTCACCAACTCAACCCGTGAAGCCATGAAGGTTCGGCAATTATCTTTGTGAGTTTTAGATTTGATTTTCAGGCAATTATCTTGTCACGAGTCCTTAGAGCGCTACACTTATAGGAGAGAGTACTACCAGAAAAGTATCTTGTACTTGTCCTCCTCTTGTGTAACCTGTAGTCTGCACTTTTTAAGGTCCTTGTAACCCTTCCTTGATCCCTATTCAGCCAAAGAAATAGATGGAGGAAGTCGATAGGCGAAACCAATACTTCGGAAGTCGCTCGCAATAGAATCACCTGTGAGCATGCAAGAACCTACTCGGACGCAAGACGATGAGACAGACACCCCCGTGAAGGTGTGGCCTATGCTCGATACTTCGGATGAGGTCAATGCTCTACACAATAGAGAGTCATTACTGCCGACCAAGCCCTACTTGTCCACGTATGATAGAAGCGCCAATACTTCGGAAATCCAGGCGATACACAAGGCAACCACAGATTGATTTTTGGGCTCTAATCCTTACGACGCCGCTCACCTCACCGGGAAGGAGACCTTCCTATGCAACCTGAAAACAAATGAGGGTTTTTCTCACCCTAATGAGTCCAACTAATCGGTTTTATTTAGGTCAAGTATTTTTTTTAATTGTTTTCATGTTATCACTTGTTTTGAGTCAATTCAATACAAGCGCCTAAATTCAATACAAGCGCCTAACGTTTTTGTCTTTTCTTTGATTCCTATTGATCCAAAACAGAGGGAGAAGATCGACAAAGCAATGCAAGGCGACATTAAGATGGAAATCTCACCTTAGTGCCTAAATGATGAATGCTCAGTTAGAAGACTTGAAGTGCTTCCCTACTCTCTCCATGCCGGATGCAAAACAGGAATTTATAAACCTATACTATATGCTGATATGCACACGGAAATCGTCCTAAGAAGGCAATTGCTAGCGTGAAGAACCAAATGCTAAACACACAAAGCGAAACCTAATAGTCCGGTCTTGGAATCTCCTCGGTGCCCACCACAATGGGTCCTGCCAGCGTTGTACGGAGACTCTCGCGGTGTGGTGGTTTTCAATTATGTATTCAACAATTAATTATATCTAAGTCCAAACGATAAGACTATAGGTGCATGCAATGGTTGTTAGGTGTTTGGCCTTAAATTACACGATCAAGCAATCCTAAACAATTAACCTCAACAAAACGCGACAAAGGTTGATAGATTAGACTCACTGTCGCTCAGGAGACTACTCAGGCCTTCACGTTGATCAACAATTAACCTACACAATCAATCAAGCAATCAAGAGCAAGGATTAAAATTTATTGTACCCTACTAAGAATGTATAATGGCAAGCAAGTAGGGGTCGAACACAGGAAGCAAAGGAGTAAAGTAGACCAAATAATAGTCGAATGCCTTATGTCTTATAGACTACTTAGCCAATATGGACTTTTTGTGGGTTTTTTATTTTTTTTATTTTTTATTTAATTTTTGATTTTATATTTTTGTATTTGATTTTTAATTTACTGCTTTTGTATTACCTTTTTATATATTATATTTTTTTATATTTTCTTTTTCTTTTAATAAAGAAATAATATATATACTAGAGATAAGAGAGAGATGAAAATAGGAAAAATACTTGAAATACAGGAAATAAAGTGTTTTGTGATTTTTATCTTTTTCTAATGTTTTTGATTTTTCTAGATTTTTCCTCATTTTTTTGGTATTTCTAAAGGTTAAAATACTAGAAAACATGGAACTAAGTGGATGGCTGAAATAAAAATGAGGATGAAAAATATCAAACATTATCCAAAATTCCTCAAAATAGTTTTAAAATAAAGACAATAAAATAAGGGAGATTCAGAAACTGAAATTATATTTTTAGGATTTTGTAGAATTTTTAATATTTTTATAAAGTTTTTAGTAGTTTTCTAATTTTTAGTAGTTTTCTTTTGTTTTTAGTGATTTTTGGGCTGAAGTGAAAACACACAGAAATAAACAACAGGTATATTTTTTTAGAATTTTCTGAGGAGTTTTAATATTTTTTGTATTTTCTAATGCAAACAGTAGCAAAAATACATGTTTTTGAATTTTTATAAATATTAAAATACAAGAAAATGCAAAATAAAAATATGGCGTGAAACTAAAATGCAACAGGAACTTATGGTGATTTTCGTAGATTTTTTCGAACTTTGTAGATGCATGAAATAAATACAAGAAACATCAAGAAAATACATTCCGGCAGGGGTATTTTTGTAAATATGGAAAAGCTCAGGGGCCTGCATGCAATTTTCACACAAAATACATAACATAATAAAAATGTTCCAGGACTAGAGGTAAATACACAAAGTATAAGGTCCTTCCCTGCAAAAATGCCACCCACGTGCATTGAACATGTGACTGGAAGGGATCTAAGTGAAATTAACAACAACCTTAAGGGTCGAACAACAATTTGTCCACAAATAATACATTGGAATAAAATATTTCGAGACTAGAATGAAACGGCTAAACCTACAAGGGGTTCTCTGTAAAAATGCCATCCCTCACGCGTATAGGCACGTGAGGTGACGTGGCGGAGGACCAAAACGTAATAATGAGAAGTCCAAGTGCCGAATCGTAAATATTATAGAACAATTAAAGCAGCAGATGAAAGTTTAAGGATTATTGGGGAAATACAAAACTGGAGGGGGCTTGAATGCAAAATTATCCCGCCTAAGTGCATCCAACGGCTGACAGCAATTCACTTGACACGTGGCGGATCCTGGATGCACGATACCCCTTCGCGATCGGACGACAGCGATCAGATCTGACGAAACGATCCACGGTCAAAGAGGGCCAAGATCAAAGGGCTGCTGGGTGACCTGGAGCTGCGGCATGATCGGACGGCGGAGAGGCAAGGACGAAGAATGGGGAAGAACGCCGGCGGGGCGAACTTCCCCGAGCTGAATCTCGGGCTTCCGGCGGTCTGGAGGCACACAAAATGGCCGGCGTGCTCCTAGAGACCTCCCCAAGCTTCTGGGGCTCCAAAAATCCTCGGCAAGGGCCGAGGTCTTCGCGAGAGGGCGGCAGAGCTGGGCTCCTCCGAGGGACTCCGACGAAGCTCAAAATGAGCCCCAGATGCGCGGGTAGGATGCAAACCTAAAAGGAAAGCGTGAAGAAGTCATGGGCAAAATGCCCCGACTCCGTGGAGGGTGTAACGGCTATGTAAGGCGATGTGGAGTGGACTTGGCGTCGGCCGACGAAGCTTGGTATCGGCCAAGACAAAATCGAAGGGGTTCGATGATGATAAGGCAATGGGTAATGGAGAGTGAAGCGCGAGGAGGTTTTCTAGATACTTTAAGGACTAAGTAAACAGTAGAACAAGGGAGAAAAAGGACCTCACCAAGGCACGCAAGGAGAGCTCTCCGGCGAGACTTTCGGCGAGGGGAGTCACTCGATTCAACGTCGCTCCGACCTCACCAATGCGTGCAAACGCTCCCTGTTGTCACCAGGAAAGGTGTCGACGACTTAGGTGGAAGCTAGAGTGGACTAAGAGTGATCAAAGAAGGAGGGAAAGTCGGAGGGGTGTATTTGAAGGTTTGACTGAATGGTGAAGGGACTCCAAAGAACGAGGCGTATCTCGTCGAATCGGTGATCCACGCCCCAAGATTAACCTTGGGTGTGTATCCTCGATGAATGGGGAGCAAAATCGCAGAAGGGAGCGGCACGAGAAGAGGCAAGGCGTGCTCTCCAAAATTCGGAGAAAAACGCCAAAAAACTGCTCTGACAAAACGAGAGGGGGGTCAGACTGTTGACCGAGGTCAACTGTCTGAGCCTCCTGGTTGGTCCACGTAGACCAACCAAGAAAAACCTTTGGAAAAAGAATTAAAAAATTGATTAAAAATAGAAAAAAAATTTATTATTTTTTTAATTATTAAATAAAAAATGTTTGTTATTTTCTAAATTATTTTATTATGATTTTTATTTTTATTTTCGAGGTATAAAATTACAAGTTTCCTTTTACATGATATATACGGGTATATTCATCTATATAATTTAATATTTTATTTTTACTTTGTTTATTTGATTTAATTATTTTGGTTTATTATTTTATAAATTTATAACTTATTTTTTTGAACTGAAATATATTTCTATTTTATTTTTTCTGATGTATTTTATACATTAATAAAATATAAGTTGTAATTATATAGGTATGGTTATAGGTATTATACCTAGGTATTGTATACAAGTATTTTATTTTTGTGTTTTATTCTTGTTTTAATATACACCTATATTATAAATAATATTTACAGAAGTATAAAAATATAAAAATATAAAAATAATGAATAATAAATAAAATGAATATTTTAATATGTACAAGTATACAATAGGGGTCCAAAACTCAACTTTCAAACCATAGCTCCGCCAAACGTGAAACCACCTTCATTAAATAACTTATTTAAAATTATATACAATTAAAGGTGAGTTTGATGCATTTCCAGTTTTTATTTGAGAGATACGGGTCTGGGAAGTTGGGATTCTGGAATCTCATTCAGATCAAAACTTTTTATCTGTGTATTATTTTTAGGTGAAATAAATTTTGTATTTTTCTATATTTAATTATCTACAACTTTTGTCTACAAAGTTTATTTATTTGAAGTATAAAAAGTGGAACCAAAAATAGGTCCCAAAATGAACAAAGAATGAATTAAATAAAAGGGACTTTTATTGTATTTTTGGCCCTTATCTCCCCCTACTTTATTCCTTCTCGACCTAGTCATCGAAATGCCTAGGTCTAGAGGTTTCGGGTCATAAAATATTTACAATATTTTATTCTTTTTCTTTTCTTTTCTTTATTCTATAATTTTAGCTTTAAAAACCACATTTTATACAATATTTACACAATGATGCATGAATGCTAAAATGCCTAAATTAAGCCTATTTACACGTATTTACTAGGGTTTTTAAGGCCAAAATGATAGAATAAAGATGATGAAACGTGAATTCATCAATTATATCCAAGTATTGAGATATTGGTAATTAATGATTTAATTATCATGAATAATGTAAATATGATTCATAAATACATGAGAATGTTGATCGAAGATAATTAAATGTGATTTAATTATCAAGGATATGAATAATATGGATAGTGTTATCCATATTATTTGTATATATATTATAGTGATTTATAATATATTAAGATGGAGCTTTATGTAAATAGTATCTTCAAATTAATTGTTGATGTGAATTAGATTCACATTGGGAATTATTTGAAAATACAATTTACATTTTATTTTGGGCTGTGAATATGATTCACGTTTATTTAATGGCATGATTGTAATATTCATAAAATTAATTTGGAATTATTTTTGTGAATCAATTTACAACAAAATTTTATTGTAAATAATTAAGGGATTATGTGATATAAATTTATCTCACATAATTAGAAGGGGAACCACCTTCCATATATGGATGGTGGACGGTCGCCTTGACTTATTCTAGTGGTTGTCCCCACCATATGTTGAAGGTGGGTTATCACCTTTCTTATCCCTTGATTAATTATTGATTTAATAAAATTATGTTATATTGATAATATCTCTATATTTAGTTTAATTTAATTTAAATATTTGTTGTTGTGTTTTTACAACAAAATCATGACCATTGAAAAGAAATACAAATCAATCTCAACCATTGATTTTGTGTTTCACATGGATTGTGATCCATGTACTCCCAAAATACTATAAAAGAAGAGGCAAACCTAGCTCTTCTTGATTCATAACATCTCTGGCAAGTCTCTCTATATTTCGCATTCTCATCACATGACCCATCTCTCTCTCCCTCTCTCTCTCTCTCTCTCCAGTGTGGTCGTCCATACTCTGTGCTAGAGAAAGTCGTAGTCATCACGATGTTGTTGTGTTGTCAGATTGACTACTTGTAGATCTCCATCTTCTTCGGTGCTTCATGTTCGTGAAGAAGAAGTTAGATTTTGTGCGACGAAATTAGGAGTTCCAGTGCTTGTACCTTCACCTTGGATTGCGAAAAGCACGTGTCTCGTTAACACGCTCGCAAGCATCTCCTCTATCGGGTCAGACTTGAGACAGAAGGTTTCTTCATTTATAGAATACTATCACAACAACATTCAATAGGTAAACCTACATCTTTCTTGTGATTTTATGAAATGATTCAAGAAAAGTTCTTGGATCATGTGGTTTCATCACTTTAAAACTTTTTAAATTCCGCTGCATTGAGCAACTAGTGCGACTAGTCACTTCGACTGTATACAATGCGATCGTCATGCTTCTATGATGCACTTAAGGATCTTTCCATATCCTTCAATTGACATCATATCCTTAGTCGATATCTTGGATATGATCCAAAATCCTAAGTGATCATAGTTCATGTTTTGGATGCACATGAATAATTGTCTTTGCATTGGATGCAAGATTCAAATCGATTTTTGATGAAATGAAAATATATTTTTTGTATATTGTTTGGATGTATTTTTTGTTATTAAAATGTATGTAAAATTTTTAAATATTTATCAAAAATAGTAACCTTTAATTGGTACTGAAAGTGCATAAAATGATTCGAATAGTTCCCGCTATGGAAAATTGTTTTGCATGTATTCACATTTCTGTAAGAAAATTATTTTAAATTATTGTTTTCTCATCATGAAATATTAAATAAATATTTGTATTAAATAGAAAATCAAATCAGCAAACCACTCTAATTTATTTCACGTGATTCTGAGTCCGTTTGCACTTGATATTCCATATTTAGTAAAGATGGGTTGGAAGATAATTAGATTGTCAAACCTCTTTACTTATTGTGTTTATAAGTCAATGAAAATTATGGAAATTGTGAATTTTCCTTGATTAAATATGATACCTAATAATTATGAATTGATTAAATAATCATTGGACATTGAATACATGTTTCATGAAAACATTAGTTTCTCCTATAAAAACATTGTTACTTGAATAGGATTGGGGCTTTATCTAACAAATATCCTTATAATATTAATCAAAATTTTTTGATAAATGTTATATGGTATAACTTCATTCGAAAGAAATATTATCATCTCAAATAGAAAATGATCAAATCGCAATACCCTAACATGAGGCGCATATGGTGTCTAGTCAAGGATTGATGGGGTAGCAGGTTGCTCCGTGAGCAGTCTGTCTCACATCATGTGCGTACTGGTCATGACAACGCGTACGGAAAGGATGATGTTTGAAGATATCATGAAACAATTTTCGAATTTATTGAAATTTGAATAATACGTATTTTGAGATTATACCATCCTTTCAAGTAACAATCAAGATTGTTTGTTGGTTGATTAAACTAGATTGATAATTGATTTATATGATTAAATTTATTATATCTGATTAATAACACTTTATTGTGAATAGAGTTGTATTTCCCTTGGAAGAATTAATTATATGAATATTATTCATAATAATTAATTAAAATTTGAATATGAGGTGGAGGATTACATAAGTGACATCCATGGTCTCCCATCAAGGAGAAGGATTCCATCCCCAGGGACTGTATGTAGGAGACGTATGCTTGAAGTGACAACTCCTTTATACAAGTGCATCTGGATGGGGCTCTTTACTTCTCGAAAGAGTAAGTCCGCATGTGTAGTGACCACAATGTCAGTTCCTCATATTATTGGGGAGATATCGGATTACGCATAACGAGTGCTATTCATGTTGACGGTTGGTTCAATTAATAATAGGTCAACATTGCCATGGGGGTGGTGGACCCATGTGTTAAAGATCGAATTGGGAATGCAAGTTGAACTTGTAAGGCGGAATGTGTTCTTGCTTCTTTTTACGTGAGTTACCATTTCTCATATTATTGGGATGTAATTAAGGTAGAGATCCCAGTTCTTGATAGAGATATAACGTTAAGTATATCTCTTTCTTTGAAAGTGATTAAGGGAATGAAATTTCAAAGTTGAAAATACAAGACTAATTTGATTAAAAAATCCTATAAAAGATGTAATATTGAATATATAATTATTTATATATTCTAATATTGTACATTCTTAATTTCAGAAAATGAGTCCATGAACCCACTCAGTAGGCTCCTAGAGGTCAATTAGTTGACATGACCAAATTACTCGGATTGGATCTGTATTTTGGATCTTGTCCTATATTCGGAGCGCATATCCTATGTGTTATCCAAGGACAAGCTTGAAAACCCTAAGACATCAGAAGATATCAGATACAATGAAAAATATGATGGAAGTCATACATTGAGAAGATGTTATATCATGAGATCTCTCTCTAATGTGCTTTAGAAGCAACATGTGGAGATGTAGACATGTAAGGATAATGCTGAATCTCAAGGAGATGTTGGGTGATGTCAACCGCACTCCGTATTATAATGTTATGAAAGAGCATATTCGCTGCAAAATATAGGAAGGGACTTCAGTTAAGGAACATGTAATCAAAATGTTTGGGTACCTGTCTGAACTGGAAACTCCTTGAGCAGATACGGATGCAGATATGCAATCTGACTTCATTCTGTTGTCTCTGCCCAAGTCTTTCAATAACTTTGTAGTATCATTCCATGTGAACAAGTTCAACTTGTTTAACACGGTGTTATTGGGTTCATTAAAGTCTATAAAAGATGTAATGAGGAAAGATAATACCTTTGGAAGTGAAATGATTACACATGTCAAAGGGAACCACAGTCGGAAGCAATGATATTGGAAGGGTGCAGTCTAGAAGAGAAAGAAGAAGAGTCAAAGTATTGGATCATCCTCTACTGCTTCCGCACTAGTGACATAAAAGAAGTCCGATGTGTGTCATCGCTACAAGAAGCTGAGGCACTGGAAGCATAACTGTCCATATTACCTGAAGTCTGTTGATAAAGGTAAATCACCCGCATGTATGAATTCTACTTTCATCATAGAAACCAATTTTCTCGTAGGATGAGAAGGTAGTTGGATCACCGATTCTGGTGCTTATGTTTATGTATGCAATCTGTTGCATCTGTTTCAGGAAACTAGGAGTCTTGATGAAGGGGAAATAGTCATCCAGATGGGATCTGATGTAACTTTTGCAGCAGTTGCTGTCGGGACCTACAAACTATCATTATCCAGTGGAAGAGTCCTTATGCTTAAAGAATGTCTTTATGTTCCATATGTCATAAGAAACCTAATATATGTATCTAAATTAGTTAGAAGTGTATATTCATTTCTACTCTGTAATAAACTTGTCACAAGTCGTTATGATAAACATATTGCGGATGGTGTTCTGACTTTTAATGGACTCTATGAATTGCGCATTGATGAAAATGTCTTGAATGTTCCTACCACTAATGGAAACCCTAAAAGAAGCAGGGAGGATGGAAATCATTCAAATGTGATTTGGCATCAAAGGCTTGATCATTTATCTATTGTTAGGATCAATATATTGATAAAGGATAGACCCTTAGATTATATACATGTTCAATCTTTGCCTACTTACGAACATTGTATTCGAGGTAAAATGACTAGGACGATTTTCCGTAACAATGTTACAAGATGCAAAGGTATTCTTGACCTAATACATAATGATGTATGTGGTCCCTTCAGAACCGCGACCCGAAAAGAATATCAATATTATTTGACGTTTATTGATGACCATTCACAATATGGGTTTATCTTCCTATTATGTCATGGTTTTAGTTGAGAACCAAATCGATAGGAAGATTAAACAGATGTGATATGATCGAGGTGTCTAGAACCTCTCAAATGAATTAAAGGAATATCTTAAATAGAAAGGAATTTTCTCCAATCTCACTCCTCCTGGAACTCCCCAACTTAATGGTGTTGCTAAACAATGCAACATGAAAATCATGGATATAAAGCACATTTACCACTTAGTTTCTAGGGATATGAAATAGAGACTGCAGTATATATCCTGAATAAGATTCCTAGCAAGTTTTTACCTAAAACTCCTCATGAGCATTAGTATGGAACCAAATCTAGTATTAGACATTAAGGGTTTGGGGTTACTTGGTCCATGCAAAGAATGTGGATGCAAGTAAGCTAGAATCGCGCACTCGTGAGTGCTATTTCATTGGGTATGTTAAGGATGGTATTGGATACTAGCCTTATGACCTTGAGACTCAGAAAGTCTTTGTCTCTAGATATATAAAATTTCTGGAGGATGATTTCCTTAAATTTTAAGATAAAAATGAAGTAAAGAAACTCATTGAATCCCCTGAGGATACTGAGTTTCCTGAACCATAAGCTGAGAAAGTAAATGAAGATGTAACTTCTACCTCTTTGAAGGAGTTTGAGCGTGATTGCACCACCTGAAAGGTACAAATTCCTTGTGTCAGGTGAAATTGACAATGATCCAGCTTCATTTGATGAAGCACTCGCGGATCATGATATGGATAGATGGATGCTAGCAATGAAGTCTGAAGTAGACTCCATGTATAAAAATGGTGTATGGACCCTAAAGGATCCACATAGAGTGGTAAAACCCATTTGATATAAATGGATCTTCAAAAGAAAGAGGGGACCCGTTGGGGAAGTAGAGACTTTCAAAGCACAGCTTGTATCCATGGCCACACACAAAGAGAAGGCATCAATTATGATGAGACATTCTCTCTTGTGGCTATGCTTAAGTCTATCGAGGCATTTCTAGCTATAGCTGCATATCTTGACTATGACATCTATCAGATGGATGTCAAGATGATTTTTTTCAATGGAAACCTTGAATAAGATATCGATATGGAGCAACCCCAAGGCATCATAACTGATGAAGGTAAAGTATGCAAGTTGAAGAAATCCATCTATGGGTTTAAACAATCTTCTCGTAGATGGAACATCATATTCGACAAAACCATAAAGAGTTATGATTTTGTGCATAATCCTGGTGAACCAAGTGTGTACAAAAACTTAGTGGGACGACATTATGTTCATCGTGCTTTACGTAGATGACATACCTATCACTGGAATGATACAAGGATGATGATCGGTGTTAAGATTTGGCCATCCCATACCTTTGAGATGAAAGATCTTGGAGAAGCCTCTTACATCTCGAGTCTGAAGCTGTTCAGAAATCGAGAAAGAGGATATTGGGATTGTCACAATATGGGTACATTAAGAAGATCTTGAAGAGTTTCTATAAGGAGAACTCCAAGAAAGGTTTCCTTACCTTAAGACATGGTATCCACCTATGTAAAGGGATGGCTCCTCAAAGTGTTGAGTAAAAGAAATCAATGACAGGATGCCCCTACGCATCTGCTATAGGAAGCTTAATGTATGTCATGATGTGCACAAGAACAGATATCTGCCATGCAGTAGGAGTGGTAAGTCGTTATCAATCTTATGGAGAGCAACACATGAATGCAGTGAAGAACGTCTTCAAGTATTTAAGACGGACACAAGATTACATCTTGTCTATGGAGATGGAGATCTCCAAGTCTTGGGATACAGAAATTCTGACTTCCAGTCTGATATTGATGATCGAAAGTCGATATTAGGGTTTGCGTTTATGTTGAATCGTGGTGCTGTGATCTGGAGAAGCAAGAAGCAAGACACTATGACTGATTCAACAATAGAAGTTGAATACATTGCCACATTGGATGTTGTAAAGGAGGCGGCGTGATTGCATAAGTTTATCTTGGATCTTGATGTTTCCTCTAATAATCTCATCCCGCTACTCTGTAATAATACAGGAGCCATAACTCAGGCCAAGGAACCCAGATGGAATCAAAAAGAGCAAGTATGTGGAAAGGAAATACCGCATCGTTAAGGAAATTCAAAAGCGTGACGATATCATCATCACCAAGGTGGCTTCTGCCGATAAAGTTATTGATCCACTTACCAGGACTTTGACACAAAAGGTTTGCGACCAATATGTAATGAATATGAGTTTAAGGATTGTACCATAATGGTTCTAAGTGCTAGTGGGAGATTGTTAGCAATATGAGCCTGAGGTGAATCCACTACAAGAATTTATACTTTTCGGGATGACAACTAGCGACGGTTCCCCGATGACCGTCCCTATTGACAGTTTTGGGGACAGTCAAAAAACAACTGTCCCCAATACCCACATACTGGGAGATGGTCTTTGGGTTATTGTCTCCTTTTATGATAAAGTAATAGGGGCGGTCGTTAATGACCATCCCATGTGACTTGACCAAGCCATTAATCCATTTTCACCCATCGTGGGGGTCGTTGGGGACGGTTATGACCGTCCCCATTGCGCTTCTATTGGCATCGCGACCGGCCCAGGGACCTAAGTGGTCGACCAGAGGGGACGATCGTTAATGATCGTTCCCTATGCCTTGACCAAGCCACTGGTCCATTTTCACCCATCGGGGGGGGGGGGGGCTTTGGAGACGGTTATGACCGTTCGCATTGTGCTTCTGTTGGCATCGTGACCAGCCCAGGGACCTAAGTGGTTGACCAGACGGGACGGTCATTAATGACCGTCCCCTATGCTTTCACCAAGCCACTGGTCCATTTTCACCCATCGGAGGGGCCTTTGGGGACGATTATGACCGTCCCCATTGTGCTTCTGTTGACGTCGCGACCGGCCCAGGGACCTAAATGATCGACTAGACGGGACGGTCTTTAATGACCGTCCCCTATGCTTTGACCAAGCCACTAGTCCATTTTCACCCATCAGGGGGGGCCTTTGGGGACGGTTATGACCGTCCCCATTGCGCTTCTGTTGGCATCGTGATCGGCCCAGGGACCTAAGTAGTCGACCAGAGGGGACGGTCGTTAATGACCGTCCCCTATGCTTTGACCAAGCTACTGGTCCATTTTTATCCATCGGAGGGGCCTTTGTGGACGGTTATGACCGTTTCCATTGCGCTTCTGTTTGCGTCGCGACCGGTCCAGGGACCTAAGTGGTCGACCAGAGAGGACGATCGTTATTGATTGTCCCCTATGCGAGCCAAAGGGGATGGTTTTAGTTGACCGTCACCGATGCTCACCAAAGGGGATGGTCAGGACGACCATCCCCGATGGTCAAATCGAAAAAAACCCCTTCGACCTGTGTTCTTTCCCATTTCAACTCATTCCCCATCCCCGCTGCCCGTTGCCCCCCGTCATCCCCGCCGCCGCCTCGGAGCCTCTCGTTCTTGCTGGTCTCTTCTATCTTAGTTTCTGGTGATTATCAACACTCCTTTGTGTTTATTGTTCTTCATTTTGCTCGGTGAACTGTGTATTGGGTGTTTTTCCCTATATCTATAAAATAAGATAGAAAAGATGTATGGCATTTTTATTTCTCTTCATTTTTTTTACATTTTGTCCCATGGTTAACTTGAGTCCATATGATCTTTTCTTGTTGTGTATAACTTATCCATATAACTTGTTGTGTTTAACTTTATCACAATTAATTTACAAAACTTGTTACATATAACCTTTTCCATATAGCTTGTCTTCATATAACTCGTTTACCCCACGTTTAACTTATCTCCATATAATAAAACATCATGGTGATTTTTATTCTGATTGTGCGGTGAAATGGATAAAACATGAATGGATAAGAGATACGATGAAAAATGATTTTCATCGATATAAGAGAGGAGTGATCACGTTCTTGGACTAGGCATTTCAAATAGAAAGAGTTAATAAGAAATTTGGTGGTATTAAGATTTATTGTCCATGTGTGAGATGTAAATTTGGTGGTCTTAAGATTTTTTGGACGGATCGAGTAGCTCAAGTAGACGTAGAGGCCCATCACAGTGCCGAGTGTTGAACCGACTGCGTCCCGATGAGACACTCAGGGTACGGATAGTTGGAGGCGATACAGTGGGGGAGAACTCGGCTGTTTTTCAGAGTTACTTGGGCAGGTGTGCAGAGCCAGGGTTCCTATCCACATTACAGACTGGCATTTAGTGGAGCAGTCAATAATAGATGTCATTCTTCATAATCTGTAGGTACGTAAAATAATAACAAAGCAAAGATGTTGTTCAGTGGATAAACTTTTTTTTTTGCTTCCTTTTCTTTGTAGTCTAGTTTTTCATGGGATCGTGACCCGACCACCGATGCTCTAATTTTAGGATATGGAGCGGAATTGTTGTGTAAATATCGAGGTCGTCTGAAGGCCCGAGTGAGTAAAATAACTTGGTTTTTCATCATTTATGTATGTAAGTAATTTTCTTTAAAAATTTTCAGTACTTCGACCCGGAGCTTCCTTTGGAGACACTTTTAGCAAATTGTCCTCAAAATGTACCCACTAAACAATGGAGGACGTTGGTATATATTTGGATGGGAGAAGAACATGCGGTATGTGACATATATATGTACGTATTATATATTATTTGTGATTCTATTATTAAAATTATTGTCTTTGTATAGGGCATCTCAAGGCAAAATGCTGAAAATCGGAGGAAAAGTTTCAGGTCTACCCAAGAATGGGGAGAAGGAATACAAATCAACTGAAGGATGGCTTTGTAAGTAATCTACTTTATGAATTATGTTTAAATTTCATCCATTAATATATATTAAATTGGTATCGTAAGTTTTAGTTATCTTTTCACATTAGGCAATAGAGATCAATCGTGTGACCAACCGAATAGAAGTCTTAGAGAAATCTAAGAGTCGTGATGTGGGCGGGGAAGTTCATTAGGTAGATCCTGCCTATGGTTCAATTTATGTAAGCTATTCATAACAATTTTACATCTTTTTTACAATTTAAATGAATTTTGAACTTAATAAAATTAATTTTTAGGAGGAGATGTTCAAACTCACGACCACCGGCTCTCTAGACAACACCGGAATGAGTCAACCGCCTCTTACTCCTGATGCAGCCTTCCTCCAGGCGACCGGTCCAGAGCATCAAGGACGAGTTCGTTGTGGTGGTCGTGGTGCTACCATACGGAATTGGTATAGAGTAGGGAGCGGCTCGTCATCTTCCTCTTAGAAGACACAAAGGGAGAGGGAATTAGAGAGTCAAGTGTCTAGCATGAATATCGAGATTCAGGATTTGTGACAGCAAATGGCAATTTTTAATGCATTCATGCAGGCACATCAAGGTGCAACGTCGACTAGCCACCCAACACAAGTGGATAATACCGTTGCGAGGCTAGGCGACGACGATGACGGAGAAGAAGAATAAGATGATGTTGATACTGATGACGACAACAACGACAATGAGCACGACGATTAGGATTAACTATAGATAGTTTATTTACTTGGTAGGATATAGTGTAGTACGTTGTATAATTATTTTGGACAATTACTTTGCAAAGTAGGTTACTTTGTTCGAATAATTTATGCTCGAGTACTTTTATTTGAAACTTGTAGTGTATTCGTCATTTCAAACATTTCGTCTAGATATGAATGAGGAATGAATGTTATTTTATGTGTTGATCATATTATTTATTATGAAGATACAATTATTGTAACAGGTACTCAATGTTTAGTGTCACTCTTTGCAGGGTGAAATGAAGAGCAAATCAGGGGTAATGAATTTTTTTTGTTAGCAGACGAACGGAGGGGACGGTCATCGTGATCGTCCCCTTCGTTATCGTACGAGACGGTCATGACCGTCTCCACTACTTAACCTTTTGCGACGTCATGATCGTCCCCTCTAATTGACTTTCAAGGACGGTCAAAACCATCCCCTCTAATTGACTTTAAGGGACGGTCATGACCGTCCCCTATAATTGACTTTAAGGGACGGTCACGACCGTCCCCTGTGTATGATTATAGGAGACGGTGTCAGCTACCGTCGCTTATGTCAAATGGGACACAGGCTATGGAGACGGTTTTATGACTGTCCCCTCTGATCAGAGGGGACGGTCAATCTGTCATTGGCGACGGATAATGACGGTCGCATGTTCTACACTTTCTTGTAGTGAATCATTCCTACAATAAATCTTATTGTAATGTTTGATTTATCAATAAAAGTTATTGTTTTATTTTCACTCTTGGTCTAAGATTAAATGAATGAATGCACTATAAGGTCTCTCGGTACAATTTGGATTATGTACCATGATTGTCTTGATGATCATACAGTTGTTTATTCAAATGTTGAGCCATAGAGGCTGCTACTTGAATGAATATCTAAAGAGTTTGATTGAGGACCCATCAAGCACCTTCAAATGATTGTTAAGATGTGATCTCCGGCCTGAGTAGGATATGTCAATCCTTTGTCATTTGTTGATATTCGATCGACCTCTAGATGCAAGTCCTCTGCATAGGAATAGAGATTCCGAGGGTACAAGTTAGTTAGGCTAAAGAGTTGACTTAACGAGATCGAGATAACCAAGTACTATGTCATATACTGTCACGATATAGGCATGCATCATTTGATCGGAGACAAATGTATTTTTTATATGTCTAAGTATGTACATTTGTCAAACGGATAGGTTGATGGCCTAATCAAGGTCTATACATCGATGAGCCAATAAGGGCTTATAAGTAATATGATCTCCCAAAGGGATCATACAGATTCACTTATGAATCGGATGACATGAGCTCGCTCATGAGGTATTGGGACCGAACAAGTTCCATGCATGGTAACCTTGCTTTAGAAGCATGACAAGATTTTTAGGTGTGACATATGCTTTTAGAAAGCATATGATCGATACCAACTTCCAATGACCGATGAGAAACTTAATGATAAAATCTTAAAGATGATAGTATAAATTGATCTATGTCTTTGGGTTTATTCTAAGTCTTCCAGTATGCATGGCGTATATGTATTAGAAATACATTAGGGTGATGTGATCATTAACGGTTGTATAACCATGATGTTTCCATTCCGAGGGAGTGATGAAATGGGTCTAGATTTTAGTGACTCCTCTTATCAAAGAAGTGATCTGATCTTCGTCCAAATATTGACATTGATCTGAATGAGATTTAGATACAATGAGAAGATTAGATCTAGGGTAGGGATGGGTATCGGGCTAGGTCGGGGCAGGTTTAAGTTGGCTCGGCCCAAGCTGATTTAAGTATAAGGGCTAATGGGTCGTGCCTAGGCCCATTTTGTTTTCAAATTCCATGCCGAAGCCCAAACCTGACCTAAATAAAACGGGTCGAGTTCAGGTCGGGATAGACCAATTTAACACATGTTCACACCAATATCATATGTTCCGTTCTTCTTGAATTTATCCGCTTATTTCTTATGCATGTATGCATATTTAGTACTTTAAGTACACCAACTAATTCATGATTATGACATTAGTTGTATGTTGAAAATAGAAATGTGGTAAAAAAATATGGCAACTTAAACCACCATCAAATTCATCATTACATATTCTATTATTGATACGAGCACTATGATCCAATACATATTGATTACTTACAATTTTACATGCTCTAACACTTGAGGGCACATATTCTATTCTTTCACATTAACGTAATAATGTCCTCAATCCACACTAATGGATATGATTATTAATAGCTCTAAGTATTTATTCTAAATGAAAAATTAGGATATGAAAGTTAGAACATGGTATTTGGAGCAAACATGAATTTATACCATATAGGTCGGGTTAGCAGGCTTGCGGGTTGGGGCCTTCTCAGGCCTGAACCGGACCCAAAAATCAATAAGGGCTCATTTTAAGGCCCACGACCCACCCACTTAATTTCGGGTTTAGGTTTGGGTTGGGTTATGCGGATCAGATTTTGGGCTGGGTCGGGCCCGGGTCGGGCGGGCCCAACCCAGTGCTCAACCCTATCTAGGATCTTGATTTAATCAAGCATCTGTAAGAGGTCCCCGAGATCTAGATTTGAGATGTAATCTAAATATCCAAGTCACTATAAGTGGAACGTACTATCACCCTGTCCTTATCTCCAAGTATCCGTGGAGAAAGTGTATTATTCTTGAAATAGTTCAATAATAATCCCATTATTAAATTATATCCAAACATTGAGATATTGAAAATAAATGTAATTTAATTATCATGAATAATGTGAATATGATTCATATTATTTAAATACATGAGAATGGTGATCCAAGATAGTTAAATGGGATTTAATTATCAAGATATAAATATTGTGGATAGTGTTATCCATATTATTTGTACATATATTATAAATGTGATTTATAATATATTAAGAGAGAGCTTGATGTAAATAGTCTCGCTAAATTAATTGTTGATGTGAATTGGATTCACATTGGAAATTAATTAAATACAATTTATATTTTATTTTAGGATGTGAATATGATTCACATTTATTTAATGGCATGATTGTAATATTTACAAAATTAATTTGGAATTATTTCTTTGAATAAAATATTGTTGTAAATAATTAAGTGATTGTGTAATATATATTAATTACGCATAATTGGAAGGGGAACCACCTTCCATATATGGATGGTGGACGACCACCTTGACTTGTTCAAGTGGTCGTCCCCACCATATGTGGATGGTGGGTTACCACAAACAGTAGATTTTTATTTCATCGAAATCGATTCGAATGTTGCATCCAATGCAAAAAAATAATGACTCCCGCGCATCCAAAACATGAACCATGATCGCCTAGGGTTTTGGATTATATCCAAGACCTAACCTGGATCTGATACCACTTGAAGGATATGGAAGAATCCTTAATTGCATCAGAGAAGTGTGAGGATCGCCTCATATACGATCGAGAGTGACTAGTCGCACTAGTTGCTCGGTGCAACGGAATTTAAAATTTTTAAAACGATGAAACCACATGATCCAAGAACACTTCTCAGATCATTTCATATAAACCACATGTTAGATAAAGGAATACCTCTTGTAGCATAGTTGTGATCAAGTCTCTAAACAAAGAGACCTCCTGTCTCAAGTCTGATCTGTCGGAGGAGATGCTTACAAGCGCGGAGATGAATCGTGTGCTTCTCGTAATCCAAGATGTTTATATAAGCAATGAATCTCATGATCTCGTCTCACGAGATTAAATGTCTTCTTCATGTGCAAGGCGCATTGAAGGAAACGAAGATCCACGAGTAGTCGAGGCAACAACACAATGGTGATGTGACGACAGTGGTGACCTTCTCTATAAGGTTAGGGTGGATGGCCATTCAAGATGGAGAGGAGACGTGGGGATTGAGAATGAGAGAGAGAGAGAGAGAGATAAATGGTTGTTGTAATTTGAAGAGCAAGGGTTGCCTCTTCTTATATAGTATTTTGGGAGTCAATGTATCTCAATTCATGGACAACACAAAATCAATGTATGAGAGTGATTTGTGTTTCCTTCATTGGCCATGCTTTTATTTTAAAAACAAAACAACAATTAATTAAATTTATTATATATTTAATAATAAATATAAATTAATTTCAAATTAAATCAATTATCCATGGAGATAATTGGGAAGGTGATTATCCTCCTACCATAAAAGTGGGGACATCCACCCATTCCATTTAGGACTTGGTGGTTGCCTTCCAAATTTGGATGGAAGTTGGAAATATCCATCTAATTCCTTGAGATAACATTATCCCACAAAAATCTCCAATATTATACAACAATATTTGTTATAAATTATCTAAAAAAATAATTCATAATTATCTTGTGAACATTGCAATCATGCCATTGGAAATTTGTAAATAATATTCACATCTCAAAATAAAAATGTAAATTATATTTTCAATTAATTATCCAATATGAATCCAATTCACATCAAAAGCTAATTAACAAATATAAATTACAATAGGCTCCCTATATATTATAAATCATATTTATAAGAGGTTAATGGGGTTGCCCCCGCGTCATTTTCGGCGCTTTTTCTATTTTTTTCAAAAAAATGTATCCATGTATATTCATCCCTATATCTCTACTACATGATATTCGAATTTCATTGGAACAGTCATTTTTTAACGGTAACATGATTTTTTAAATCGACACCATCTCGATGGAGACCGTAGGAGTCTCTGTTTCTGACGAAATTCGAATGGCAATTAGGAGGGATATAGGGATGAATATACATGGTTTTATTTTTCAAAAAAATAAAAAAATGGAAAATAGGGGGCGGGGCAGCGATGTTGGCTGCCCCCAGGGGGCAGCCCCATTAAATCCTATTTATAATATATATATATATATATGAATAATTTGGATAGTGCTATCCATATTATTCTTATCCATAATAATTAAATCACATTTAATTATATTGGATCATCATTCTCATGCATCTAAATAATAAGAATAAAATTCACATTACTCGTGATAATTAAATCACATTTAATTATCTATTTCTCAATGCTTGGATTTAATCTAACAATGGAATTATTCTCAAACTCTTTCAAGAATAATGCGTTCTCTCCGCATATGCTTGGAGATAAGGATATGGTGAGTGTACATTCCACGTATAGTGACTTGGATATTGATATCACATCTCAAATCCATATCTCATAGACCTTTCGTAGATGCTTGATTAAATCAAGGCTGTAAATCTAATATCCTCATTGCATATAAATCACATTCAATTCAATGTCCAATATTTGGACCAAGATCGGATCACTTCTCTACTGAGATGAGTCAAAAACTCCAGACATGTTTCATCACTCCCTCGGAATGGAAGCGTTATGGTTATATAATTGTTTATGATCACATCACCCTCAGGTATTCCTACAACATGTACATCCTGTATACTGGAACACCTATGATAAACCTGAAGACATAGATCAATTTGCACCGTCACCTTTAGGGTTTCATCGTTAAGTTTTTCATTCGGTCATTGGGAGTTGGTATTGATCATTTGCTTTCCAAAAACATAAATCATACCTTCGAATTCTTATCATGATTCCAAAGTATGATGATCATGCATGGAATTTGATCAGTCCCAATACCACATGAGTGAGCTCATGTCTCCTGATTCACAAGTGAACATGTATGATCCCTTTAAGAGGTCGTATCACTCATATGCCCTCATATGCATACCAGCTCGCTAGTGTATACACCTTTATTAGTCCATCAACCTATTGGTCTGCCAAATGTACATACTTAGACATAGCAACACATCTATCTCTGGTCAGAGGGTGTGTGCATATCTAGATCTCGTTAAGTCAACTCTTTGACCTGACTAATCTAACATCTTCAAATCTCTATTCCCATGCAGAAGACCTGCATCAAGAGGTCGATCAGGTATCAGCTAAATGAGAAAGGATTGTCATTTCCTATCTGGATGGAGATCATCTTTTAACAATCATTTGATGGTGCTTGATGAGTCCTCAATCTAACTCCTTAGATATTCATCCAAGCAACGACATCTATGATTCAACCATTGAATCAGCTACTGTATGATCATTAAGATGGCCATGGTTTATAACCCTAATTGTATAGAGGAATCATATAGTGCATTTATTAATTTAATCTCAGATAGGAAGTGAAATAAATAAATAACCTTTATTTGATAAATTAAATATTATAATAACATTTATTGTAGGAATGATTCACCTCGAGCTCACTTGGCTAACAATCTCTCACTAGCCTTAGAACCGTTAAAGTACAATCCTTAAACCCATGCTCATTACATGTTGGTTGAAAACCTTTTGCGTCGAAGGTTTGGGAAGGGGATAGGCAACGTCATCGGCATAGGCCACCTTGGTGATGATGATATCACCACACTTTTGAATCTCCCGGATGATGTGGTATTTCCTTTCCAAGTGCTTGCTATTTTGATGCCATCTGTGTTCCTTCGTCTGGGCAATGGCTCCCATGTTATCGCAAAGTAGCGGGACCGAAGTGTCAAAGGAAACTATGCCAAGTTCTATGATGAACTTGCGCAACCACACCACCTCCTTTACAGCATCTGAGCGGCAATGTATTCGTCTGTTGTTGTTGAATTGACCATAACGTCTTGCTTCTTGCTTCTCTAGCTCACATCACCGCTGTTTGATAGGAATACAAACCCTGATGTCGACTTTCGATTATTGATATATGACTGGAAGTCTAAATCTGTGTATGTATCCTAAGACTTGGAGATCACCATCTTCATAGATCAAGATATAACATTGTGTCCGTCTTAGATACTTGAAAATTTTCTTCACTATAGTCTTGTGTTTTTCTCCATAGTATGATCGGTAATGACTTGCCACTCTCATTTCATGCCAGATATCTGGCCTTGTACACATCACACATTAAGCTTCCTACAGCTGATGCGTAGGGGCATCCAGCTGTGGCTTTCTTTTCCTCAACACTTTGAGGAGCCATCTCTTTAGATAGGTGGATACCATGTATTAGTGGAAGGAAACTTTTCTTGGAGTTTTCCATATGAAAACGCTCCAAGATCTTCTTAATGTACCCATGTTGCTATAATCCCAATATCCTCTTTTCTCGATTTCTGAATAGCTTCAGACCCAAGATGTAAGTGGCTTAAGGGATTATGAATATTAACAATGGTCATTGTCCATGTATTATTCCCAATGATATGGATGTCATCTACGTAAAGTATGATATATACAATGGCGCTCCTACTAAGCTTCTTGTACACACACGGTTCATCAGGATTCTGCAAAAAAATATAACTCTTTATGGTTGACGAGTCCGAAAATGTCGCTTTTAAGAATGTGTTTTTATCATGTAGTGCGTAAAAATAATGTCGTGCGTTGTAGGCGGCAATTCGAAAACGGTCAAGAAAATAACCACACAAAATCTTTGTCAATTTGAGTAAGTGGTTTTATGTTTATTTTACTTGGGCAAGTCCCAAGGTCGATCACAAGGAGGCAAAGGAACAACCTAGGTTTATGTCTATCAAAGTTCGTGTTCAGTTTTTGAGGCAGTCTATTTTTGGAATTTTTAATGCAAATAATGGATGCGAGATGCAATTTTGGCCTATTTTAGGGACTAAAATGACAGCTATGTTCAAACGATGTCCAAAAAATACGAAACTTGGCCACAATGTAGATTATGATGAAATGGATGCACTGTAAATTTTTTGGATTTTTTGGACGCAATATGAATTTTTTATGGGTTTTTAAATGCAAACAGAATGATTTTCAAAATTTAATTATAATAAATATCAAACCTACTTATTTTCGAGGACCAAAATTATCTAAGATCTATCACTAGGTGATTGATCTCAGAAAAATCCTAACCCTCAAAAATGTGAGATCTAATACCTATTAAAAATTAAATAGTGAAGGCAAAATATGCATGCAAATGCAAATATTTTTTAGCACAATGTTAATCAAAATTAACTCTACAATATGTGATTTTTCGGGGAATTTTAGAGCAACGGTTAATCAATGGCACGGGGCGGCGCGAAGATTGCGGGAGGCACGGCGGTGCGAGATACACGGCGAGGTTTGGGGGTAAACGACGATGCGGGATATGCAGAGGGGGCGACGGCCGTTGCGTGGTGGAGATAACGGGGAGGGCAGCGCGGCGGTTCCGGATTGAGGGGGGAAGATGGCGCACAGCGGCCGTTCAATCGGTCGTTGATCGAACGATCGTGGAAGGGCCACGTGGCGGGATGGTTGGGAGAGTGGGGAGCGGCACGTACGGAGCACGTGCCTGGGCATGGTTTTAATTTTTTTATAAAAAATGAAGAAAATAAAAGCCCAAAAACCACTGACACGTGGCGGCCTCTGGGGCTGCCACGTGTCAGCTCCAGAAAAATCCGAAAATAAAGATTTGTAAAATCAAAAAGAAATAGTAAACGACCTCGGATCGAAAAAAACTTTTCATGAAAAATGCTCGTCTCGATGGGATCTACAACTTTCAAGAAGACATCAAAACAAAAATCGGTCAAATGTAAAAAGTGAATTTTTGGGGTATCCCATGTACATAGAATACCTTGATTTTTGGGTTTCTAATTTTTTTGTCGTTTTTAAACAAGATAAAAATCCGGAAAAATATAGAGAAATCAAAGATAAATAAAAGACATCAAAATCTATTTTTTTGGATTTTTATTAATTAAGAAAATATATACATAAAATACGGGTCAAAAACCGTTAAAATGTACAGTATACAAAAGGGGCCCAAAATCCAACTTTCACATATGAGCTCTGATTCACTTGAGCATGGTCTTGTTTTGAAGGTAATTGAATGTACATTAGTTCAAAAGTGAGTAGGATTAAATCGGACACTGGATGAGGAAGATATGAGATTTTTAGTCCGGAAATCCTGAAACTAGGGTTTGGGTTTTTGGTCCACTTATTTAGGTTAGTTATTTTTTTTATTTTTCATTTATTCTTATTAGTGATATATACACAATGAAGGTGGTTTTGTGTCATTCGGGATAGCATGAATGAGTTAAAAATCAGGGAAGTTAGGCTATTTACAGGTCATTTTTGGCTTGGATTTTTGGTTTCTTATTTTGTGCGGAAATTTATGCTAAAATGCAATTTTTATGAAATCATGCACTAATGCTAATTATGCAGAATAGATGCAAGAATACTGTTGATTTTGAGGGATTTGAGCTTAATAAATGAGATTTAGAGTGATGAATACGAGATTCATCATCCCCCTATACTTAAAGCATGCTCGTCCCTGAGCATTAAAAAGAATTGTCATGAAGTGAAATGAGATTGGGTTCCATACCAAGACCATGAACTGAAGGTGAAAATGAATCTCGACTCAACCTTTGGATTAATAGTGTGGCGGAACTTCTGTGAGACTTAGAATTTTAAAATCAACAGTCCTCAAGTTCTACAAATCATTGCTACAGTTTCGGCTCAGAAGTCATCTTAGATCAATCCTCTTCCCAAAGCATACCCTATGAACATTGAATAACCGAATCTTGTGTGTGAAAGGTTTTAGCTCTTCCCACCCAGAATACCGGACTACCGCGCAAACCTCCTCTCCAATAACTCGTCCTCGGGGAGTCAGGTATTTCCTTCTAAGGTCTGTCGTGCTGTGTTCACAATCGAATTGGGGGGGGGAGAAGTTAGAAGAATGAGAAAAGAACTGGAGGGTGACCTGTGTAGTCACCTCTCCTTGTGAAGATGGCCAGTGTAGCCGAGTCTCCACCAAGATCTGCAGGTTTCTTGAAGCTTGGACCTTTTGGTTATTTGGTAGTTGCTTCTTTGTATTTGAAATTTTTAGTGGTTCTGCTTCGATCTTGTTTTGCCCCTACGGATATAGAATCTTTTGTTTCCGTACATTTTTTTGGGGTCTTAGAAAAATTGTGCCCAGCCGTCCATCCCTTTTCCGAAGCTTTATTTCAACCACTCCGGTCTTTATATTTCTACGCTAACAGAAAAGAAACTTACACGGTCTTCCAACATTCCGTTTGAGTTGAGCTAAGTGCATAGTGCGAAAGTACAAATTAATTCCTTATTCTAGAGTTGTACCTAGAATGAAGAGACCAGGTTAGACAGTAAGAGTCAAACTCTGTGCATTGTTATGTGGAACTCAAAGAATTAAGTCAATGACCTGAAGCTTCTAAAATCCTATTTCTCGGTGAAGTTCCTCTGAAAATTAGGTGGATTAAGGTCAAGTCCAGACCACTCTCGGTTTTGGCTCATAACTCGGTTCAGAACCCAATGACTTTTCACAGATGCAAATGAATGCGATGCTGGATGCAGGTGTGTGGAATGCAGACACATTTTTTCTTTTGATTTTTTATGCAAGGGATTTTTTTATATGCAAAAATAAATAAGAGGCCATTTTTTTTCAAAAAAAATTGGGCATAGTCAGTGTTAGTAGCAAAACCTTTTTTCTTTCTTTTCTTTTTTTTTGAATTAATACCCACCCCGTAAATACATATAGACTTATGCGCAAGTACGAGGTATGGCTTACAATATATACACAGTATATATACAGACCCCCCTATACTTAGCGAGTGTTGTGTCCTCAGAGCACAAGAAGCGTAATGAATACATAGCTCGGGCTAAGCGTAAGAGAGTAAAATTATACAATGGTTCGCTCCCCTATACTTAGACTGTGAATAGTCTAAGTATAGAAGAAGAGCGCAAAAAGAGGCGGTCGGGATATGTAATTGAGGAGAGTATATACAGGTGGGTGTCGGGTCCCCCTATACTTAGGCTCTGGTCAGCCTAAGTATAGAAGAAGGATGGATATGGAGCGATCGGAAGATAGGAGTGGCATGAGGGAAAAATGGTATATACAGATGGCATCGGTCCCCCCCTATACTTAGGCCTTAGCCTAAGTAGAGGAAGAAGTTGTACAAGAAGACCGATGTGGTCGGGAGGGAGTGTGGGTAGCCGATGATTACGGCGGTTTACGGCAGATCTTTTTGTGAGCCTGTGGTGGGAGATCGTAATGATGAGACGGAGATGAAGCATATGATTCCCTGCCATTATCAGTGTCATCCTCAAAAAAATCATGATGGATAGTAGATGAAATATTTGAGTCATATGAAAGGTACCCATCATCAGAGTTATCCTCAGAGGATAGTATTTGAAAGTGGACACACTCCAAATATTCATGTCTTTTTGTTTCTTTAATTCTTTCCTCAAAATTCGTTCCTTTTTAAGCTCAATCGGTTTGTCCTCAGATGAATGTTCAGATGCTCCGGTCTCAGTCTGCTCATAAGAAATAATTCTAGTGTATTTGTGGAAGGTAGGAGCATCAGCTTTGGCTGAGTAATAATTAGGAACGGGAGTTGTCCATCGAGAATCGAGTTTTGGATCCTTGCGCAGATATGGCTTTAGGGTTGCCGAACAGACTTCACTCATGTAGACTACTTTTTCCGGACCTGATGAGGGATCATCAACTGATCTTCTTCCGAAAGGTCAAATCTAACTCTCTTTTTCTTATTTCGTGAAGCTGTCGGTTCACTTGAGTATCCAGATGATTAGCCATTACTGTTCTTCTCCTTGGTCGGTGTTTGGGCTGCAAATTTGTTCTTAGTCTCCTGGATGTTGGTGCATTCTCGATTTGGGAGGATTTGGTCAAGATAATCAGAGTATGTTGCTCTAGGGTGCGACCATGCATATGTCTCAGGATCGTAGTAGAAGGATTTGTCTATTTTGAGATCTGCGGGAATTGAAATACCAGGGAGAGTCTTTGCATGTTCATTCTCAATTGATTTGACATTGGAGCATTCCTGTGTCAGATTGATATAATCCACGTAGTCAGCGTAGGTTGGCCCAGGGTGTGACCATGCATAAGTCTCCGGATCATAAGATTCATATGCTCGATTTTCCATGGAGAGCGCAGCTGGGAATGGAGCAGGGGGGATCCTCTAAACAAATAATCTCATCAACAACCGCAATCTCAGGTGTAACCGCGGGGTAGGGCTCTTCTACCGTTTCATAGTTATGGTTGTCGGGGACTTTGTGGGCTAGAAAATCGTCGTTCCTCAAAGATTGTGTTAACTCCAAGTGCTTCCAATGCCGTAAAATTGATTTGTCGAGTCTCACAGTTAATAAATGCCTTAGCCAATGCTAAGAATGGTTTTCCGAGAATAATTGGAGACTGGATGAATTCTCCTTGATGCTCAATATCAATAATCGTGAATTCCATTTTGAGCGGAGCACCTTGGAATATCATGATGACAGAACTAATTCCTCTCAACCGCTTTATTGCTCGGTCCGCCAATTGAACAATCTCTCGTATCTTCCGAATTGGTCCGAGCATGAGTTCGTGGAATAAGAGGTCGGAAGGATATTGATTGGTGAATCATCATCAATTCAGGCATGGGTGAAAATTGTGTCTTTGATTTCACAATCAAATCTGGGCAACCGCTTCACTATGCGGCTCTTGGTTTTTCTTCTCAACACCAAGGAGGAGGCTATTGACAAGATATGTCTTTCAGTGTTTGTCCTAATCCTTCCCGACTTTTTGATGATTGATCTGTCCATTAAAAATTTCTTAAGGTCGGGGAAGTGTTCAATGGCCTTTATAATGGGAATTTCAAAAATCAAATGTTTTTCCAGTGCTTCTCGTAAAGCAGGATCCAACTTCCTCAAGTCTTCTTCAGATTCAATTTTTATGAGATTTTCTGGATTTTCGATTTTTTTGGTATTTTTGAATATTCCCATTTTTTGGTATTTTCTGTGTGGTGTGGTGATGTGGTGTGTTCCTCAGATAAGCAGGGGCTTTGATGTTCAGAGTATAGGTTAGGGGCATAATCATTTCTAGGGGAATAATGAGCGGAAGTATTGATGTTTGAATTATCCCTAGGTCTTTGAATATCCTCAAAATTTTCATCATGGGATCCAATCCTTTCCTCATTCATTTTTATATTCGAGCCACCGTAGAATGAGATTACTCGGTCGGCAAATTTTTGAAATCTATCCTCCATCAATTCGAATCTTGTTTTCATCCTCGAAACATTATTCTCAAAATTCTGTTCATGATCAATCATGGGAGCATTCGATTTTTGTTCAATGATTTCTTCTTCCATTTTCCTGTATGTGCGGAGAGGAGAGTTTCTTGGAATATCCAACATATGATCACTATTTTTAGAAAATATCTCCTCAATAATTATGGAAGGAGGATGCTCATATGGTCCATGCATGTGTATTTGATCTGAGTAGAGTTTAGTCCTTTGATCATGATTAGTCAGATCTTGATATTGTGGAGTCAGCATACAGGGTTTATATGTGTCTAGGAGGTCTGTCCAGTCCCCTGTATGAGTATCATGTCTGACGAGGGGTCTGTCGTGGTCAATCCAACGTTGATGATCATTAAGTGTGTGTCTTTCCATCTGGGTTTGATTTCTCTGCCGGTCATGAGACTTGAAGGGATTTTGATCTTGAAAAGTTTCATTGGCGAGAAATTGAGAATAAGATGGTTCAATCCAAGATGGTAAGTGGTCATGGGTGGTCGGATGATTTGAGGAAGGATTAATGAGGGGGTCGAGGTCATCCGCGGATGAAAGTTTCCCGCAAATGTTGGAGGATTATTGAAAGAATAGGATGTAGTTGATTTAGGCCAAACCGAGACAGATTTGTTTTCATAGTGATGTCCGGTCATTTTTGAAGGAGTTGAGAGAAACGATGAGTTGGATCTGAAATTTGGAAAAATTTCCATGATGATATTAAAATCAAGAGATGAGAGAGATGATTGTATGGGATAGAAATTTTATCAAATGTGCGGCTATTGATCTTAGGTATCGGTTCCCGCACACCAATGCAAACACAATTCAAACCCTGAGTTCACCAACGCACATAATGAAGCCGTAAGAGTTCGGCTATTATCTTTTCAATTTTAGTTGGTGATAAATTAATCATGTCAAAAATTTAGCGAGCTGAAATTTCGGATTCGGGCTCTAGCCTTAAGTGTCGTCTCTCGCTCACATAGAAAAATAAAATCATCCAAGGTCGGGGTTGCTCTCCCGCAGAAATTCTTGATTTTATGGGTTCTTAAGATCGGCTATATTTAGCAGTCCCAATTTTAATGAGGTGATCACTGAAAAATTAAGTGAGCAGAAATACACGTCTACCGTCCAGTCCCAATTTCCTTTAAAATTACGTGATAAAACAAGAGGGAGAAATTCGGGAAAAGCTGATGCATGCGAAAACAATGATGTATGCTCAGTTAGAAGACTTACAGTGCCTCCTCGCAATCACCATGTGGGATGCAGTACAGAATTGAAAAATTTATTCTAAATGCGTGCAAGCCGATAAAAATCGCACCTAAGTAGAAAGTTCTATTAGCGAGAAGAATTGATTTAAATTTTTTGGCTAAGTTGAACGATCTAAGGTGCGTCTCAATTAATGTGCAGTGTGCCTTAAGATCCTACGAGCACAAGCAAAAATATAAATGCTCTAAGAGCCGTATGTGCAGGTCTATCTTAATCGCCACTCAAGTCGGGCCCCACCCTCATCGGAGAGTGAAACAGGCCACGACACACCACAAGAAGAGTTCAGAGTCTTTTTTACACACGCGAGAGTCCAAACGGACACCGCTATAAATGAGCAGATAAATAAAATTGCAGAAAATTAAAACCTATACTCTACGCTCTCTCACGACTTGACTCGATCTTAGGTTAATTGTGGCTTCTTCGGATGTCGGTGAAGATGCATCGGTTTCTTGAAAAACCGCTCCACGTACATCGGGTACCTCGCAAGAAAAATAAGAGAGAAAATGTAAGAGAGTGATTCAAAAATTAATGAAAAATAAAACAAGTAGAATAAATGCTGAAAAATACATGCAGGAAATAAAACGGTATTTACAATGAAAAATCGGGGGTCAGACTACCTGAATGCGGAAAACCGATCAAAAAGTTTCAAAACACAAAATTAAGTCGTTTGCCTCCCCAGCAACGGCGCCATCTGACGAGTCCGAAAATGTCGCTTTTAAGAATGTGTTTTTATCATGTAGTGCGTAAAAATAATGTCGTGCATTGTAGGTGGTAATTCGGAAACGGTCAAGAAAATAACTACACAAAATCTTCGTCAATTTGATTAAGTGGTTTTATGTTTATTTTACTTGGGTAAGTCCCAAGGTCGATCACAAGGAGGCAAAGGAACAACCTAGGTTTATGTCTATCAAAGTTCGTGTTCGATTTTTGAGGCAGTCTATTTTTGGAATTTTTAATGCAAATAATGGATGCGAGATGCAATTTTGGCCTATTTTAGGGACTAAAATGTTGTCTATGTTCAAACGATGTCCAAAAAAATACGAAACTTGGCCACAATGTAGATTATGATGAAATGGATGCACTGTAAATTTTTTGGAATTTTTGGATGCAATACGAATTTTTTATGGGTTTTTAAATGCAAACAGAATGATTTTCAAAATTTAATTATAATAAATATCAAACCTACTTATTTTCGAGGACCAAAATTATCTAAGATCTATCACTAGGTGATTGATCTCAGAAAAATCCTAACCCTCAAAAATGTGAGATCTAATACCTACTAAAAATTAAATAGTGAAATATGCAAAAATGATTTTTACAGGGCAAAATATGCATGCAAATGCAAATCTTTTTTAGCACAATGTTCAAAATTAACTCTACAATATGTGATTTTTCGGGGAATTTTAGAGCAACGGTTAATCAATGGCAATTTTAAGAGCACAAAATAGACATGGTTTGCAAATTTCCACAAAATAATTAATTAATAATTAACCACTGACCTCAAAAATGTTCACAATATGTCACACTGTAGAGAACTGAATGTAGAACAAAGTGCTCTTTTAAATAAATAAAATGATGGAAAACAGAGGTCTAAACTGAACAAGGAATGCAGGGGTACAGATGTAAATAAAATAAACAAAATATAAAAAGAATGAACTGCGGGGGACGTAATTGCAATTACCTATACTGTGGGGGGTCTCTGTAAATTTCCCAGCAGGTCACGTGTCTGGCACATGTCCTCTGGAGGCGGGGCTGTTGCGCAATATAGGGGACTTCTGAGGGCTTCTCTGCTATTAACCCAGGAGGTCACGTGCATAGCACGTGACCCCTGGATGGCGTGCTGCAGAAGTTTCCTCCGCACGTGCAGAGCACGTGGGAGGACCTCGGGCTGGTCCCGGCTGCTGGCGATCTGGCGAGGCAGAGGAGGGGATCCGGTCGTGCTTAGCGGAGTAGGCAGAGGTGGCCGATGGCGCGGCGTTCGGAGGAGTAGCTGGCGGTGGAGGGCCTCCGGTGATACGATGAAGGTGGTGACGGCGGTGGCAGGAGGTTGACGATGGTTGTCGGAAGTTGAGGCGAAGTCGTCGTTGACGATGAAGCTATAGCCCGTGGAGGAGCTTAGGCGTTGCTGGAGGAGAAGGCGGTCGATGGTCGTAATCGTGGGCTCGACGGCGATTGAAGACGGCCGGAGCAAGGAGCAGTACGTCGGGGCGGAGCCTCGTCTGCAACGACCACCAGGAGCGGTCGGATCTCGCTGATGACGGAGGGCGGGCTGTCACCACCGCCCTCTTGAAGCTTCAATCGACGGATGATTTTGCAAGGAGGGGTCGACAGAGGTTAAATAGGAGAAGGGGGGCGACTTGATCTGATTGCGCGAGAAGACCGGGAGATGGATTAATCGGAGATCACGGGGCGGCGCGAATATTGCGGGAGGCGCGGCGGCGCGAGATACACGGCGAGGTTTGGGGGTAAACAGCATCGCGGGATATGCGGAGGGGGCGGCGGCCGTTGCGTGGTGGAGATAACGGGGAGGGCGGCGCGGCGGTTCCGGATCGAGGGGGAAGATGACGCACAGCGGCCGTTCGATCGGTCGCTGATCAAACGGCCGTAGAAGGGCCACGTGGCGGAATGGTTGGGAGAGTGGGGAGCGGCACGTGCGGAGCACATGCCTGGGCGTGGTTTTAATTTTTTTATAAAAAAACGAAGAAAAGAAAATCCCAAAAACCACTGACACGTGGCGGCCTCTCGGGCGGCCACGTGTCAGCTCCAGAAAAATCCGAAAATAAAAGATTTGTAAAATCAAAAAGAAATAGTAAACAACCTCGGATCAAAAAAGTTTCTTCATGAAAAATGCTCGTCTCGATGAGATCTACAACTTTTATGAAGACATTGAAAGCAAAATCGGTCAAATGTAAAAAGTGAATTTTTGGGGTATCCCATGTACATAGAATACCTTGATTTTTGGGTTTCTAATTTTTTTTGTCGTTTTTAAACAAGATACAAATCCGGAAAAATATAGAGAAATCAAAGATAAATAAAAGACATCAAAATCTAATTTTTTTTGGATTCTTATTAATTAAGAAAATATATACATAAAATACGGGTCAAAAACCGCTAAAATATACAGTATACAAAAGGGGCCCAAAACCCAACTTTCACTTATGAGCTCCGATTCACTTGAACATGGTCTTGTTTTGAAGGTAATTGAATGTACATTAGTTCAAAAGTGAGTAGTATTAAATAGAACACTGGATGAGGAAGATATGAGGTTTTTAGTCCGGAAATCCTGAAACTAGGGTTTGGGTTTTTGGTCCACTTATTTGGGTTAGTTATTTTTTTGTATTTTTCATTTATTCTTGTTAGTGATATATACACAAAAGAGATGGTTTTGTGTCATTCGTAGTTAGCATGAATGAGTTAAAAATCAGGGAAGTTAGGCTATTTACAGGTCATTTTTGGCTTGGATTTTTGGTTTCTTATTTTGTGCAGAAATTTATGCTAAAATGCAATTTTTATGAAATCATGCACTAATGCTAATTACGCAGAATAGATGCAAGAATGTTGTTGATTTTGAGGGATTTGAGCTTAGTAAATGAGATTTAGAGTGATGAATACGAGATTCATCAATGGTTTCACCAAATATGATGTTTCAACTACGAGAAGCTTGTTTGATCCCATAGATGGATTTCTTCAGCTTGCATACCTTATCTTCCTCGATTATGAAGCCCTGGGGTTGCTCCATATAGATATCCTCATCGAGGTATCCATTGAGGAAAGACGTCTTGACGTCTATCTGCCAGATGTCGTAGCCAAGATATGCAGCTATAGCTAGCAGTGTCCTAATGGACTTAAGCATAGTCACAGGAGAGAATGTCTTATCGTAGTCGATGCCTTCTCTCTGTGTGTAGCCCTTACCTACTAGTCGTGCCTTGAAAGTCTCTACTTTCTCATCATGTCCTCTTTTTCTCTTGAAGATCCATTTACACCCAATGGGCTTTATCCCTCTAGGCAGATCCTCTAGGGCCATCACCATTTTTATGCATGCAGTCTATTTCAAACTTCATTCTTAGCGTCTGTCTATCCATGTCATGATCTGTGAGTGCTTCATCAAATGAAGCAGGATCATTGTCAGTTTCACCTGACACATGGAATCCGTACCTTTCAGTTGGTGCAACTACCCTCGAACTTCTTCAAAGAGGTACATGTGCTACATCTTCATTTACTTTCTCTGTTTCTGGTTTATAAAGCTCAGAATCCTCAGGGGATTCAATGAGTTCCTTACTTCATTTTGTCTTGACTCAAGGAAATCATCCTCTATAAATTTTACATCTCTAGAGACGAAGATATTCTGGGTCTCAAGGTTATAAAGCTTGTATCCAATACCATCCTTAACACACCCAATGAAGTAGAACTCACGAGTTCGAGATTCTGCCTTACTTGCGTCCATGTTTTTCGCATGGACCAAGCAACCCCAAATCCTTAAGTGTCTAAACTAGATTTGGTTACATACCAAAGCTCATGAGGAGTTTTGGGTATGGACTTGCTAGGAATCTTGTTCATGATATATATTACAGTCCCTACTTCATATCCACAGAAACTAAGTGGTAAATATGCTTTACTCATCATTGAATGGATCATATCCATGATAGTTTTGTTGTGTCTTTCAGCAACACCATTAAGTTGAGGAGTTCCATGAGGAGTGAAATTGGAGACAATTACATTCTCTTTAAGATATTCCTTAAATTCATCTGAGAGGTATCCACCGCCTTGATTAGATCAAATCTGTTTAATCTTCCTATTGGTTTGGTTCTCAAATAAAGACTTGAACTCTTTGAACTTTTTAAAGTTTTCAAATTTATGACATGGTAGGAAGATAAACCCATATTACGAGTGATCATCAATAAACGTCAAATAATATCGATATCCATTTCTGGTTGCATTATTGAAGGGACTACATACATTAGTATGTATTAGGTCAAGAATACCCTCATATTGTGTAACTTTGTTACGAAAAGATGTCCTGGTCATTTTACCTCGAATGCAATGTTCGCATGTAGGAAAAGATTGAACCTCTAGAAAATCTAAGGCCCCATCCTTTATCAATCTAATGATACTATTAACAGATAAATGACCAAACATTTGATTCCAAATCATATTCGAATAATTTCCATCCTCTCTAGTTCTTTTAGGATTTTATCAGTGGTAGTAACATTCATGATATTTTTGTTAATGCACAATTCATAGAGTTCCCAGAAGTCAAAATACCATCCGCAATATATTTATAATGACGACTTATGACTAGTTTATCATGGAATAAAAACGAATATCCATTTCGAACAATCTTAGATACAGATATAAGGTTCCTCCTTACTTTTGGTACATGAAGACACTCTTTAAGTAAAAGGATTCTCCCACTGGATAATGATAGTATGTAGGTCCCAATAGAAACTATTGCAACAATTGCATCAAATCCTATTTGGATGACTATCTCCCCTTCATCAAGATTCCTAATTTCCTGAAATAGAAGAAACCAATTCCACACATGACCAAAAGTACTAGAATCGATGATCCAACTACCTCCTCTTCTAATGAGAAAATTGGTTTCAATGATGAAAATATATTTCATACCTACTGGATCTTTACCTTTGTCAGCAGACTTTAGATAATCCGGGTAATTACGCCTCCAGTGCCCCAGCTTCTTGCAGTGATGACATACATTGATTTTCTTTGATGCTATCATAGTGGAAGCATTAGAAGATGAGCCAACACCTTGACTCTTCTTCTTTCTCTTCTGGGTCGGACCCTTCCAAGAACCATGCTTCTGGATGTGCTTTCCTTTGACTTGTGCAACCATTGCACTGCTAGAGGGGCTATCCTTCTTTATTACGTCTTCTGCATACTTTAATGCAACCAATGGTCCAACGTTAGTATAGTCTACTTTGCTCATGTGGTATGTGCCCATAAAGATATTAAAAGACTTAGGAAGTGACAACATAATGAAGTTAGCATGCATATCTACGTCCATGTCAGCATGCATATCTACGTCCATGTCAACCTTGAGAGTTTCCAGCTCAGAGAGGTACCCAAACATTTTGAGTACACGTTCTCTGACAGAAGTCCCTTCTTGCACCTTGCAATGAATAAGTTCTTTCATGATATTATACTGATGTGTGCGGTATACATCACCGAACATTTCTCTCAAATTCACCATTATGACATGGCAAGTGTTCATGTCTATATGTTACTTATGAAGCACATTGGACAATGAACCCTGGATTGTTGGAAATGCGAGCCCACGGCGAGCCATTATGCAATAAATGTTATTGCAAATATCATTCCCTGATCTGAAATGAGGAATGAATAATTTGTATAATAGGTCCCTTAGTACAATTAGGGTTATGTACCATGGCCATCTTAATAATCATACAGCTGTTGATTCAACTATTGAATCATAGAGGCTGGTGCTTGGATGAATATCTAAAGGGTTAGATTGAGGACTCATCAAGCACCGTCAAATGATTGTTAAGAGATGATCTCCAGCCTGAGTAGGAGATGGCAATCCTTATCTCTTTAGGCTGATATCTGACCGACCTCTTGATGCAGGTCCTCTGTATAGGAATAGAGATTCGGAGGTGTCAGATTAGTTAGGTCAAAGAGTTGACTTAACGAGATCGAGATAACCAAAGTCCTATATCGTATGCTGTCATGATATAGGCACGCATCCTCTGACCGGAGACAGATGTGTTACTATATGTCTAAGTATGTACATTTGGCAGACCAATAGGTTGATGACCTAATCAAGGTCTATACACCGGTGCTCTGGTGTGCTTGTAAGGGCATATGAGTAATACGATCTCTCAAAGGGATCATACAGGTTCAGCTACTGAACCGAAAGGCATGAGCTCACTCATGAGATATTGGGAAGAATCAAATTCCATGTGCATGGTCGTCTCGCTTTGGAAGCTTGACTGAATTTGTAGGTTTGATATATACTTCTAATATATGATCAAGACCTAGGTATGATATACGCTTTTGGAAAGTGTATGATCGATACCTACTCCCAATGATCGAATGAGAAACTTACTGATAAAACCATGAAGTAGACAGTATAAAGTTGATCCAATACTTCGGGTTTAATCTGAGTCTTCCAGTATGCAGGATGTACAGGTATTGGGAATACCTGAGGGTGATTTGATCATAAACGATTGTATAACCATGACGCTTCCATTCTAGGGAGTGATGAAACAGGTCTGGATTTTAGTGACTCCTCTCAGTAGAGAAGTGATCTGATCTTGGTACAAGTGTTGGACATTGATCTGAATGTGATTCAGATACAATGAGAAGATTAGATCTACGGTCTTGATTTAATCAAGCATCTATGGGAGGCCCACGATCTGGATTTGAGATATGATCTCAATATCCATGTCACTATACGTGGAACAATACAATCGCCCTGTCCTTATCTCCAAGTATCTGAGGAGTAATAGCATTATTCTTAAATGGTTTAAGAATAAT
This sequence comes from Ottelia alismoides, assembly GCA_037367405.1. Lineage (NCBI taxonomy): Eukaryota > Viridiplantae > Streptophyta > Magnoliopsida > Alismatales > Hydrocharitaceae > Ottelia > Ottelia alismoides. The sequence continues at coordinate 420,058 of JAZKJV010007689.1, forward strand.
TCCGTAAGATCTAAGCAAAGAGAAGTTGATAATTAAATGTGATTTAATTATCATAATATATGAGAAATTATCCAATATGATTAAATGTATTTTAATTATTATGGATAAGAATAATGTGGATAGTAATATCCAATTATTCATAATATGTTATAAATGTGATTTATAATATATTAGAGAGAGTTAAATATAATTTATATTAGTAGATTAATTATTAATGTGTATTGGATACACATTGTCTAATTAATTGAAAATGTAAATTACATTTTGTTTTGGGTTGTGAATATGATTCACAACATTCCAATGTCAAGATTGCAAAATTCCCAAAATTAATTGAGAATTATTTTTGGTGAATAAAATACCAACAAATAATTGTTGGAAAATAAGTTGAGAGAAAAACAAGGAGATGTGCAATCTCATGGGGATCCATGAGATTGCCCTCCCCATATGTGAAGAGGGGGGCGACACCAATTCCTTTATGGAATTGGTGGCCGTCCACTCCCCCTAATGGGGAAGGTGGATCTCATTTGTTTCTTCACTCCTTATTTGGTTGGTTTAATTTGGTGTTAATATATATTTGATTTATCAAATATATTTAATCAAAATTAAATCACAAATTATTGGTTTTCACCAACAGCAATCTTGACCATTGGATGGATATAAATCAATCACATCCATTGATTTTATATGTCCCATGGATTGAGATCCATGGGTCCCAAAATCCTATAAATAGAGAGGCATACCATGCTCTCTCTTAATAAATGCTATTGTAGCACACAACTCTCTCTCTCTCTCTCTTTCTCATACTCCACAACCCTCTCTCTCCCTCTCTTCTTGGTGGCCGTCCACCTTGGTGGAGAGAATCGTCGACGCCCGCGCCATCATGCTGCCGCTTCGTCTCTCTACGGTTCTTCGTCTTCTTGGAGTGCTTCACTCACGAAGGAGACGTTTGATCTCGTGCGACGAGATCAGGAGCAACCGTGCTTGGATCAACTTGGATTGCGAGGACACCACGACTCATCCCCGCGCTCGCAAGCCGTTACTCCGACGATCGGACTTGAGACAGGAGGTCTCTTTTCATAGAGACTTGATCAACCACGCTTCAAGAGGTATTGCATTATACTTGCTGTGGTTATAGATGAAACGATCTGAGAATGGTTCTCGGATCATGTGGTTTCATCTAAAATTTTTTTTTTAAATTCCGCTGCACCGAACAACTAGTACGACTAGTCGTTCTTCGTCGTATCCGATATGACGATCACGCTTCCGTGATGCGCTTGAGGATTTTTCCATATCCTTCAAGTGGTATCAGAGCCAGGTTGACGGTTTCGAATATGATTCGAAAAACCGAGGACGACTTGGGTTCGTTAAGGTCGCGAAAGTTTTCATCGCATTTGATTTCGCAGATCTGTTTAATAAATAAATTCGGCACTGTTTAAATTGTTTAAAAACGAATTTAATACTTGGATTTTGTTCCCCATTAAATAAGGAAACCATAGGAACTGAGTTTGCGTCGGATTTCGTATGCTTTAGTTATGGTTGTTTTAATGAACATGTATGCACTGTTGCGGGAACAGTAGATTTCAACATGATTAAAGAGTTAATTACTATTATCATCTGCCCCGAAATGCATGCAACTCCACTTAGGTTCTGTCCTAAATCAAGTTAGCAATCTATGAAAATTGAGTTTGCTTAATTTGGATTTAAATTGATTGAGATATGTTAATTTTAGTGAGTAGGGGTCCTTACTGAAATTACATTCCTAATCTAGAACCAAGTGATTGTCAATTAGTGAAATTAATTGTTAATTTCGTGAAATAATCTTGAAAAATATTTATGAAATATTGAAACATGATTATTTGCCTAATTGACTTGGCCCCAACCAATTAATTGATTAAGATGTGATCTAAATCATAATTGGAAACCACAATCTTTCAAACTTGATGCTTGAATAGGATTTGGGAATTTGTCTAGCAAGTTTCCTTATAATCAAAAATGTTTTGATTATTACTATATGGTACAATTTCGGTTGAAGAACCGATGATCATCTCAAGTACAAATTAATCAATTTGGCATTATCCTTTCCCGAAGTGGATATGGTGCCTAGTCGGAGAGCATTGGGGTTGCAGGTTGCAACGTATGTGGTCCGTCCCACTCTCGTCGGTACTGGCCATGACAGCGGGTAGGGTCGGGATAATGTCCGAGGGATTAAGATGTATTTTTCTAATTATTAAAATTCGAATTAATACGTATTTTGAGATATTACCATATATGTATTCAAGTAAAATAATCAAGTTTGATTGATTGAATTGGATTGATAATTAATTTAATATGATTAAGTTGATTATGTCCAATTGAAATACTCTAATATGATTAGAGTTAATAATTCCCTTGGAAGAATTAATTATGTGAATGTGATTCACGATAATTAATTAAAATTTGAATATGAGGTGGAGGATCACATAAGTGACATTCATGGTCTCCCGTCAAGGCGAAGGGTTCCGTCGCCAGGGATTGTATGTGGGAGACGCCTGTTCGAAGTGACAGCTCATGTATGCAAGCGCATCTGGATCGGGCTCTTTGCTTCTCGAAAGAGTAAGGTCGTATACGTAGTGACCCCAATATCGGATCCTCATATTATTGGGGCGATATTGGATTGCGTATAGCGAGTACTATTCCTGTTGACGGTTGGTTCAATTAACGACGGGTCAACATCGCCTTAGGGGTGGTGGGCCCGGGTGTTAAAGACCGAATTGGGAGATGCAAGTTGGACTTGCAAAGCGGAATGTGTTCCCGCTTCTTTTTATCCGAGTTGCAGATTCTCATATTATTGGGATGTAACAAAGATAAGGAAGGAGATCTCATATCTTGTTGAGATATAATGGTAAGTATATCTCTTACATTGAAAGTGATTAAGGGAATAAACTTTCAATGTTGACAAGGCAAGACAACTTTGATATAAAATCCTAAATCAAAGTAAAATATATATATATATTTATATATTTATGCAAGTTTCTTATTTCAGATAATCCTTCATTAAAACCCACTCAATTATATACTCAACAATAACCAGTGAAATATCTTGGATTGGACTCAATGATCCAGATATTGTACTTGCAGTTGAACACATAATGTATGTGGTTGCAATGTGCAAGTTTCATCATAATAATGAGGAATGACAATTAAATAGATGATAGGACTACAACCCTAGGGTTTGTATGTCTCTATAGTCTTGATCTCATCGAATGTACTTTGGAAGTAACATGTCGATGATGATCGCAATTGTCAAATAATCCTTATAAAATCAATGAAGATATTCTGGCATGCATATGTGCTCTTGACATTTAATCACGAGTGACATGGTTCTCTGCATCATGCAGAATGGTAGCTCTATAAGAGATGATGTATTCAAAATGTTTGAATACCTACCTGAACCAATGTTTTAAGAGTTTAAATGGATGTAGATGATGAGTGTCATCATTCTACTGTTTATACTCTAGTTATTCATGAAGCTTCATAATATTCATATTGTATGAATTTAATGAAGCATGTATAAATGTTGAAAAACTCTTACTTTGAATTCTTTTGAATTTAAAATAAGAGATCCTCTGTCCTGAGCAATGATTGCTCATAGATAAAGGGAGCGCAGTGGAAGCATGGGTTGGACCCAAGAAAGAAGGAAAGTCAAAGAGTTGACTGGACTTCTATGACTTCCATATGACATCCAAAGAGTTGGATGAATGCCAATACTGCAATAAGTTGATGTGTTGATAGTATGACTGTCAAGTCTGTCTGGAATCCTTAGAGAAGGACTCGGATAGAGCATCAAAATAATCTATATAAATCATTGAAATTTATTTCTTATTTGATAAGATAGAGTCTAATAATTGTATCTCAATCTTCTGACAACACTTGCAATGGGTTGCATATGTTTTAGAAGACTGGAAAATTTGATCTTAAGGTTTATAGTTATCCACATGGATATTGATGCAATTATTGCAACAATCTCTGTTGGATTGATAGACTTGTTAATTTCAGTGGGAGAGTCCTTAGTCGTGGAGAATGTCTCTATGACCTAGATATAAGAATACACTCGTTGTTTGTTTCTAAATGTTGGAAATAAACATGAATTCTGAGATAGAACTATCATAAAAGGTTATGATGGATATATTTCAGATAGTAATCTAATAATCTAGTGGACTCCACTAAATTAGAAAATTAATGAATGGTTCATTAACATTTCTAAATACTGAAATTAAACCTTAAGATCAATAGGAGGATGAAGATCATTTGACAATGATCTAGCATCAAGCCTTGGACATTTGTCTATTGATTTGATCAATAGACTAGTAAGAGATGAAACTTTAGAATGTCTAAAATTTCAAAACTTACATACTTATGAATATTATGTTCAAAGAAAAAAAATGTCCAATACACCTTTCTTTGGGAATGGTGTAAGATGCCAAGGTATTCAGGATCTCATACATATTGATGTATGTGGATCTTCTGTATCATAGTAAACATTGTGGATATGTGATATCTATTGATGATTATGTATGATATGAGATTTCTTCTCTTCACCTAAGAAACCTTTGCAATGTTCAAAGATTTCATTTTTTTTGGTTTAGAACCAAAGTTTGAAGGAAGATAAAATGAATTTGATCTAATCTAGGTAGCAAGTACCTACTAGATAAGTTCGAAGAATACCTTATGGAGATATGAATATCATTTCTATCTCAATCCTCCTAACACACCTTAACTCAATAGAGTTATAGGAAGATACAATTGGATCATGTGTGACATGATCTTATCAATGATGAATTTTAGCATAATTATCCCTTAGTTTCCAGGTATATATGTGTAGTAGAGACTACAATGTATATCCTAAATAAGGTTCCATGCATGTTGGAATCTAGCACTTGAGAGTGCTGCTTCATTAGTAAAATAAAGGATGGTATTGGATACCTACTTTATGACCTTGAGATTCTTGAAGTATCTCATCTCTGAGAATGTGATTCTTAGAGGTTGAGACTCTTGAGAATCAAGATAAAATGAAGTATAGGAACTCATTTAATCTTGAGAAGATAATGAGACTCCTGAAATTGGAAACTAAAAGGACAATTAAAGATGAAACACTAATACCTCTTCAAATGAGTTTGAGGATGGATTCCATGTGTCAGAGAAATCTGACAATGATCGAACTTCATGTGATGAAGCTTCTAAAGATCATAGCATGGATAGAAGGATAGCAATAAAAGTCTAATGTAGACTTCATATACAAGTGTTGTATATGGACCCTCGAAGATCCACCTATATGGGTAATACCTGTAGAGGTGTAAATGGATCTTCAAGAGAAAGGGAACCTGATGAGAAGGTAGAGACCTTCAAAGCACGGTTTATAGCCATGAGCTACACACCGGAAGAGAAGACATTGCTTGCAATGAGACTTGCCCTTCGGTGACCATGCTTAAAACCATCAGAATATTTCTAACCTTAGCTGCACTACTTGACCATTGCATCTTCAAGATGTAAGTCGATATTGCATTCCTCTAGGAATACCTCTCTGTGGATATTCACATGAAGTAGCCCCAGGGCTTCATGGTTGAGGAAAGCAAGATGTGAAAGCTGAAGAATCCATCTATGGACTCAAATAAGCTTCTTGAAGTTGGATCATAAGATTTGATGAAATTATAAATGTTATGATTTCAGATAGAATCTGTGTGAGCCATGTGAAGATTAGTGGGAGTGCCTTTGTGTTCATCGTGCTAAATGTAGATAATATCCTAATCATTTAGAATGATATAAGGATGATAATAAGTGTTTTATAGACTGGCTATTCCATATCTTGAAATATGATTTCAAAGATACCTCTTAGATCTTAGTTCTGAAGGTGTTCAGAAGCAAAGAGAAGAGGGTATTGGGACTGTCACATTAATAGTACATCTTGGACATATTCCATTTTATGGAAAATTCCAAGAATGGCTTCCTTAAGATATGGTACTGACCTATCTAAAGGGACAACACCTCAAAGAATTGAGGAAGTGAATGCTAGAACTACTTGCCCTTGGGCATCAGTTCTGAGAAGCCGGGTGTGTACTAGATGTGTACAAAAGCCAGATGGCTGCCATGCAGTGGGAGTAGTAAACTGTTACTAATCCTACTATGGAAATAAAACACTTGGTTGCAGTAATAACAAAATCTTCATAGATGACCAGATTTTTGAGATAGTGATCTCAAAGTCTTATCTTCAAAAGCTTAAGACTTTATAGATAAGAGATCTAAAAGGTCTTAACTGTGGATACCTTAGGAGATAGATATCTCCAGGAATAAGGGTATTCTGATAAGGATTATGAAAATGCTGGTTATGATAATTGTTAAGTTGTAGTGTCAAGGACACTATAACTAACAAGATTGAGTATTAGTTGCATAAGATGCAACATTCGCATTAGATGCAAGCACTGTTACTGGGGATATGCAAGTGCCGTAAAAGGACTTGGCGTAGTCTCGCGGGAACAGAGTGACTGATCAGCTTACCTAGCTATTTTCTAAATAGCCTATGATTGTCACATGAGTGCGGGTTTAAATGATTAGCCCATTAATGGCTCTTTGGGCTAGTGGGAGATTGTTGGAAATGCGAGCCCACGGCGAGCCATTATGCAATAAATGTTATTGCAAATATCATTCCCTGATCTGAAATGAGGAATGAATAATCTGTATAATAGGTCCCTTAGTACAATTAGGGTTATGTACCATGGCCATCTTAATAATCATACAGCTGTTGATTCAACTATTGAATCATAGAGGCTGGTACTTGGATGAATATCTAAAGGGTTAGATTGAGGACTCATCAAGCACCGTCAAATGATTGTTAAGAGATGATCTCTAGCCTAAGTAGGAGATGGCAATCCTTATCTCTTTAGGCTGATATCTGACCGACCTCTTGATGCAGGTCCTCTGCATAGGAATAGAGATTCGGATGTGTCAGATTAGTTAGGTCAAAGAGTTGACTTAACGAGATCGAGATAACCAAAGTCCTATATCGTATGCTATCATGATATAGGCACGCATCATCTGACCGGAGACAGATGTGTTACTATATGTCTAAGTATGTACATTTGGCAGACCAATAGGTTGATGACCTAATCAAGGTCTATACACCGGCGCGCTGGTGTGCATGTAAGGGCATATGAGTAATACGATCTCTCAAAGGGATCATACAGGTTCAGCTACTGAACCAGAAGGCATGAGCTCAATCATGAGATATTGGATAGAATCAAATTCCATGCGCATGGTCGTCTCGCTTTGGAAGCTTGACTGAATTTGTAGGTTTGATATATACTTCTAGTATATGATCAAGACCTAGGTATGATATACGCTTTTGGAAAGTGTATGATCGATACCTACTCCCAATGATCAAATGAGAAACTTACTGATAAAACCATGAAGTAGACATTATAAAGTTGATCCAATACTTCGGGATTAATCTGAGTCTTCCAGTATGCAGGATGTACAGGTATTAGGAATACCTGAGGGTGATTTGATCATAAACGATTGTATAACCATGACGCTTCCATTCCTAGGGAGTGATGAAACGGGTCTGGATTTTAGTGACTCCTCTCAGTAGAGAAGTGATCTGATCTTGGTCCAAGTGTTGGACATTGATCTGAATGTGATTCAGATACAATGAGAAGATTAGATCTACGGTCTTGATTTAATCAAGCATCTATGGGTGGCCCGCGATCTGGATTTGAGATATGATCTCAATATCCATGTCACTATACGTGGAACAATATAATCGCCCTGTCCTTATCTCCAAGTATCTGAGGAGTAATAACATTATTCTTAAATGGTTTAAGAATAATTCCATAAGATCTAAGCAAAGAGAAGTTGATAATTAAATGTGATTTAATTATCATAATGTATGAGAAATTATCCAATATGATTAAATGTGATTTAATTATTATAGATAAGAATAATGTGGATAGTAATATCCAATCATTCATAATATGTTATAAATGTGATTTATAATATATTAGAGAGAGTTAAATATAATTTATATTAGTAGATTAATTATTAATGTGTATTGGATACACATTGTCTAATTAATTGAAAATGTAAATTACATTTTGTTTTGGGTTGTGAATATGATTCACAATATTCCAATGTCAAGATTGCAAAATTCCCAAAATTAATTGAGAATTATTTTTGGTGAATAAAATACCAACAAATAATTGTTGGAAAATAAGTTGAGAGAAAAACAAGGAGATGTGCAATCTCATGGGGATCCATGAGATTGCCCTCCCCATATGGGAAGAGGGGGGCGGCACCAATTCCTTTATGGAATTGGTGGTCGTCCACTCCCCCTAATGGGGAAGGTGGATCTCATTTGTTTCTTCACTCCTTATTTGGTTGGTTTAATTTGGTATTAATATATATTTGATTTATCAAATATATTTAATCAAAACTAAATCACAAATTGTTGGTTTTCACCAACAACAATCTTGACCATTGGATGGATATAAATCAATCACATCCATTGATTTTATATGTCCCATGGATTGAGATCCATGGATCCCAAAACCCTATAAATAGAGAGGCATACCATGCTCTCTCTTAATACATGCTATTGTAGCACACAACTCTCTCTCTCTTTCTCATACTTGACAGCCCTCTCTCTCCCTCTCTTCTTGGTGGCCGTCCACCTTGGTGGAGAGAATCGTCGACGCCCGTACCATCGTGCTGCCGCTTCGACTCTCTGCGGTTCTTCGTCTTCTTGGAGTGCTTCACTCACGAAGGAGACGTTTGATCTCGTGCGACGAGATCAGGAGCAACCGTGCTTGGATCAACTTGGATTGCGAGGACACCGCGACTCATCCCCGCACTCGCAAGCTGTTACTCCGACGATCGGACTTGAGACAGGAGGTCTTTTTTCGTAGAGACTTGATCAACCACGCTTCAAGAGGTATTGCATTATACTTGCTGTGGTTATAGATGAAACGATTTGAGAATGGTTCGCGGATCATGTGGTTTCATCGGATAAATTTTTTTTAAATTCCGCTGCACCGAACAACTAGTACGACTAGTCGTTCTTCGTCGTATCCGATATGACGATCACGCTTTCGTGATGCGCTTGAGGATTTCTCCATATCCTTCATGGATAACACCTTATCAAAGAATGATCTTCATCATACTTTTCATTGAATTTAATTTCTTTCGGTGTCAGAGTGTTTGTGTACTTGTTCTTGGATAGCACATAAGAGATGCACTCTACAGATAGGACAAGATCCAAATTATGAATCCAATCCGAGTAATTTGGTTCGGTCAACTGATTGGCCTCCAAGAGCCTGTGAGAGGGTTCATGGACTTCATTTTCTTAAATTAAGAATGCACTATATTAGAACATATAAATAATTATATATTCAATTGAAATTATTTGATAAAGATTGTTAGTCAAATTAGTCTTGTCTTTTGACTTTGAAAGTTCATTCCCTTAATCACTTTCAAAGAAAGAGATATATTTACCAATATATCTCTAGTAAGAACTAGGATCTCCTTTTCTACTTTAGTTACATCCCAATCATATGAGAAACTGAAACTCGGGTAAAAGAAGAAGGAACACATTCCGTCTTGCAAGTCCAACTTGCTATCCTAATTTGGTCTTTAACACCCAGGTCCACCATCCCTAAGGTGATGTTGACTCGTTGTTAATCGAACCAACCATCAACAAGAATAACACTCGCTGTGTGCAATCCAATATCGCCCCAATAATATGAGGAACCGATATTAGGGTCACTACGCATACAACCTTACTCTTTAGAGAAGCAAAGAGCCTAATCCAGATGTGCTTGTATGTAAGAGCTGACACTTCAGACATGCTTCTCCTACAAACAATCCCTGGGATTGAACCCATCGCCTTGACAGGAGATCATGGATGTCACTTATGTGATCCTCCACCTTATAATCAAATTCTAGTTAATTATCATGAATTATATTCATGTAATTAGTTCTTCCAAGGGAAATACAACTCTATTCATAATAGAGTCTTTTAATTGGATATAATTAATTTAATTATATTTAATCACGTATCAATCCAATTTAATTAACCAACAAACTTTATTGTTGCTTAAAGGATGGTATAATCTCAAAATATGTATTATTCAAATTTCAATAATTAGAAAAAAAACATGATCGCTTCAAGTATTACCCTTTCTTTACCCGTTGTCATGGCTAATAACGATAGGAGTGGGACAGAGTACTCACGGAGCAACCTGCTACCCCAATGCTCCCCGACTAGACACCATATCCGCCTGATGTCAAGATAATACGATTTAATCATTTTTTATTTGAGATGATAATGGGTATTTCAACCAAAGTTATACCATATAATAATAATCAAAATCATTTTGATTAATATTATAAGGAGATTTGCTAAAAATATTCCCAATCCTATTCAAGTAATGAAGTTTTACGTGTAGAGATTGTCCTACAACTATTATAGGATAAATTGGGGCTTTCATGAAACACTCATTCAATGATGATTGACGTTTAATAAATTATTTCCACAAATAATTATTAATCATAAATAAATCATGGTAAATTTCCAATTTTCTTGATTGATATTGAATGATAAACAAATTAAGAAAGAGGTTCTGATGATCCAATCGTCATCCGACCTTTCTCCACTACATATGGAATATGTAGGGAAAATAAAGTCCAAATTGCGTGAAATAAAATCATGTGATTTTCTGGTTTGATTCTCTACTTAATTCAATTGTTTATTTAATATTTCATGACATAAAAACAGTAAGCAAGATAATTTTGTTACAGATCTGTGAATACATCTAAAATAATTTTCATAGCAGGAACCATTCGAATCAATTTCATGCACTTTTCAAACCAATTAAATATTACGGTTTTTGGTACATATTTAGACATTCTAAATATATTTTATCAACTAAAAAAATACATCCAAATAGTCTACAAATAGTAGGTTTTTATTTCATCAAAAACCGATTCGAATCTTGTGTCTGATGCAAAAAAACAATGATTCCAATGCATCCAAAACGTGAATCATGATCACCTAGAATTTTGTATCATATTCAATACCTAACTTGACTCTGATACTACTTTAAGGATATGGAAGAATCCGTAAGCATATCATGGAAGCGTGATGATCGCATCATATATGATCGGGAGCGACTAATCGCACTAGTTGCTCGGTGCAACGGAAATTAAATTTTTTAAACGATGAAATCACATGATCCAAGAATAATTCTTGGATCGTTTCATCTAAACCACATACTAGATAAGGTAATACCTCTTGTATCTTGGTTGTAGTTGAGTCTATAAACAAAGAGACCTCCTGTCTTAAGTCTGATCTATCGGAGGCGATTCTTGCGAGCGTGGAGATGAATCGTGTGCTTCTCACAACTCAAGTTGTTGATCCAAGCGATGAATCTCCTGATCTCATCTCATTAGATTAAACATCTTCTTCACGAGTGAGGTGCATCAAAGGAGATAGAAATCCACAAGTAGTCAAGGCTGCAGCACAACGACGATGCGACGACGACGGCGACCTTCTCTCTAGGGTTAGAGTGGATGACCACACAAGATGGAGAGAGGGTGGCATGGGGCTTGAGAATGAGAAAGAGAAATAGTTGTTGTAATTTGAAGATCAAGGGTTGCCTCTTCTTATATAGTATTTTGGGAGTTCATGGTTCTCAACCCATGGACAAAACAAAATCAATGGATGAGATTGATTTGTATTTCTTTCAATGGCCATGATCTTGTTGTAAAAATACAATAACAATTAATTTAATTTAATTTAATATATATTTAAAAATCAATATAAACTAATTTCAAATTAAATTAGTTATATATGGAGATAATTGGGAAGGAGATTATCCTCCTACAAAAAAAGCAGCGACGACCACCCATTCTAATTAGGACTTAGTGGTCATCCACCACCTTTGGATGGAAGGTGGAAATCTCCATCTCATTCAATGAGATTACATTATCCCACAAAAATATCCAATATTTTATAACAACATTTGATGTAAATTATCTCACAAAAATAATTCATAATTATCTTGTGAACACTATATTCATGCCATTGGAAATTTGTGAATCAAATTCACAACCCAAAATAAAATGTAAATTATTTTTCAATTACTTATCCAATGTGAATCCAATTCACATCAACAATTAATCAACAAATATAAATTACAATAGGCTCTCTATATAATATAATATAAATCACATTTATTATATATATATATGAATAATTTGGATAGTGCTAGCCACAGTATTCTTATCCATAGTAATTAAATCACATTTAATTATAATTGATCATAATTCTCATACATCTAAATAGTATGAATCAAATTTACATTATTCATGATAATTAAATGACATTTAATTATTCATTTCTCAATGCTGGGACTTAATCTAAATGATGGAATTATTCTCGAACTCTTTCAAGAATAATGCACTCTCTCAGTAGATACTTGGAGATAAGGACAAGGCAATTGTACGTTCCACGTATATTGACTTGGATATTGAGATCACATCTCAAATCCATATCTCATGGACCTCTCATAGATGCTTGATTAAATTAAGGTCATAAATCTATTATTCGCATTGCATATGAATCAAATTCGGATCAATGTCCAATATTTGTACCAAGATCAGATCACTTCTTTACTGAGAAGAGTCACTAAAATCCAGAGATGTTCCATCCTCCCTCAGAATGGAAGCGTCATGATTATACAATCGTTTATGATCATATCACCCTCAGGTATTCCTAATACCTGTACATCCTGCATACTAGAAGATTTATGACCTGAAGATATAGATTTCCACTATCATCTTTAGGGTTTAATCATTAAATTTCTCGTTCATTCATTGGGAGTTGGTATCGATCATATGCTTTCCAAAAACATATATCATACCTTCAAATTATTTTCATGTTAAAGCACGGCGATCATGCATGGAATTTGATCGGTCCTCATATCTCACGACTGAGTTCATGTCTTCTGATTCACAAGTGAACATATATGATCCCTTTGAGGGATAATATCACTCATATGCCCTCATATGCACACCAACTCATCGGTGTATAGACCTTGATAAAATGCTAAATGCATGTATTAGAAATCAATCCATTGTAGCATTGGCACTTAGATTCTCATACAGAACCGAGAGGAATCTCAGTGATGAGGTTCTCGACTTTAAATTTATAACCTGGGAAGTCCAGGGTCGAACATAAGGATGCGAGCACTTTATTGGTTAAATTTAAAGATCAAATAATTTAGATAGAAATTGAGCAATTAACTACTTCGAGCGGATGCACAACACACAATCAAGAAAGAATTTTAACACATTTTTATGCAACTAAATTAAATGCAAACAAATGTGCACAAACAATATGAATAGGAAAATAACACTTAAAATATTATGACAAATACTTGGATGAATGATGAAAATACCTTGAGTTAATTACTTGAGAAATCAATTAAGTAATAAAAGAAATTAGCCCCCAAAGCCTAACTCATCTTACTAAATCTCCATTCTACTATTTTAATCAGCAACTAAATCTTTTAGTGACCCAATAATGACTTAAATTAAATAATAGTAGATCATTAATATTCAAGATAATTTAACATGTTCAAAAATTCACTTAAAGTACTTTTCAATATAATTTCATGAATTAATCAAGAACTTTAAAGAAAGAATAATTGATGTTGAATTATAAAAAGATAGAGTGTCAAACAAGCTTTAAAACGAGATCAAAATCACATTAATTGGATTTCAGGATAGAAAGATATTCAACATAGAATCCATGGGTACAAATGTGATAAAAACTTCCAAGTTTTATTACATATAAGGACAGACAGGGACTAATATGTAAATACATAAAGCCACAAGGGTTAAAATGTAAATTACATGTGGTGGAAGGACTTATATGTAATTGTTGGAAACCTCAAAATGAGCACTGCAATTTCTCCATCTGCATGCGCAAAACACGTACTGGAATAGGCTCGGTCGAGGAGGCTCGGGCCACACATCAGCATTTGGTGCTTCTCTAGTGGTTAGGAATTAGATCCAGATTGAGGCTCGGCTCCAAAACTGTGGCCTGAACCGTTGCTTCGGTAGCAACGTGGCTCAATCCTGACCGTCAGATCTTGTCTAATTCGACAAGATCGATGGTATCCATTGTACAAGTTCTTCCTCTTCCTCTGTGAGTGACGGAGGTATATCTAGGCTCCGACGAAGGCTATACTGCTCCTCCGTGTCCCTCCTAGATATCTGAAGGTCCAATCACCTTCGTTTGACGTCAGCAATGATGATGGTTGCTCGGAGAAGATGCAAAGATATCGGAAGAGCTCGACTGATGAAGCATCACCGGAGAAGAAATGGGAGATCGGAGCTTGCACTCATTTTCCGATCATTGAAGTCGTAGTGACATGCAATGTTAGTGCAGACGACAAACAAGTACCATGCAAACAGAATGAAGTTATTATGGGATGGATGGAGGGCTATTCGTAGGTGGAGGATTGAACCCTAATGGGTGTGCTCTTCATATAGAGTAATACATTGGAGTCGATTGATCACAGAGATGGAGAAATGGGTTGAGGACGAGAGATATCATGTGAGGATAATGGATGATTGGCGAAGATGCACGATAGTTCAGATGAGTAAATTACTGTGTAGAAACTATAGATAAAATCCTAGAAACTACAATGAGAAAAAGATTAAATACTGACATGAGATTTGAAGGTTGAAGATGAAGTGACTTAGGATTGAATCTTGAGACAAAATTGCAAATCTTGAAGCTCCACGGTCTTCGCTTGAAATTCCTGGATATGAAACTAACATCAAACAATCGCAAAATTGGGTTATAACTTGACGCCAAGGCCAAGGATCTCGCCGAAGGTGCACACCATCGTGGCGCTCAATCTGGACCTCGTACTGTCATTAGAGGTTAGAGAGGCTAGGGAGCAGGTTCGTAAATGGAGGATAGTCACTTATAAAGGCTGGTGGATGAGTACTTAAAGAGGAGACGATGGAGTTTATAGGATTTTTATGGAAGTTTTAACCTCCTTCATTATTTGGTTGGTTAGAGATAGGATGAGATCAGAGGTAGGGGGAGTTAGGGTTGAATGGTGAAATGATTAGTGGACGTTTTGAGGGAAGAAGTTGCGTTAGGAGGTTGGAGGAATTGGTGGAAATTGCCATAGGATGGATGGTTGCATCGTTTGGGTGTAGAGAGCTGAAGGTTGAAGGAGATCCATGTGCCGTTGGATCATAAGATCCAACGGTCCAAAATGAGGCGCATATCAACGACGGGATTCACCAGATGAAAGATAGATCAAACGATAGGGAATCAGATGCTAGGGGACGGTCACGATCTGTCTGATTAAGAAGCGATCAGACAGTTCATAAGAGAGGTGGGTGGCAACACAGGAGCGGACCATGTGGCGTGATATGAAGGTGCCACGTGGCCCAATCAGAATTGAAGAAAATTGATAAATCAAAGAAAAATCCCGAAGAAAATAGTTGGAGGATGAATTAGAAAAAGTCATAAACATGAAAGTTGTAGATCTCGATGAGATCTACAACTTTCATGTATAAATCAAAGATATCAGAGGTCATTGGTACATAGTAAAAAATTAAAATAATATAAAACAATTTTCTTTACTTTTACTTTTTCTTATTTTTTGTATTTTTATTTTGTTTTATATTATTTTATTTGTACACAATTTTACTATAATTTTATTTAATTTTTAATAAGAAATAAATACATAAAATATTACACCATAATAATATAGAATAATTAGTGTTTATTATTTATAACACATAATTTAGCAACTGGTGTTAATAAGTCAATGAATCTTGTTATTAACTTAAGTAAAGGAGATAACTATAATCAATTAAGCTGACAAATTTAGGATTTATCAGACCTTTATTAGGCCATCAACATATTGGTCTACTAAATGTACATATTTAGACATATAGCAACACATCTTTCTTCAGTCAGAGAATGTGTACCTATATCGTGACGGTATATGACATAGGACTTGGTTAACTTTATCTCGTTAAGTCAACTCTTTGACCTAACTAATCTAACACCTATGAATCTTTATTCCCATGCAGAGGACCTGCATCAAGAGGTTGGTTAAATATCACCAAATGAGAAAGGATTTCCATCTCCTACTCAGGTTGGATTTCATATTTTAATAATCATTTGAAGGTTCTTGATGAGTCCTTAATATAACTTCTTAGATATTCATATAAGCACCAACCTCTATGATTCAATCATTGAATCAACAGTTGTATGATCATTAATATGGCCATGTTACATAACCCTAATTGTACAAAGGACTTTATAGTGCATTCATTCACTTAACCTCAGATAGGGAGTGAAATAAACAAATAACCTTTATTTGATAAATCAAATATTACAATAACATTTTATTGTAGTAATGGTTCTCCTCGGGCTCACATGGCAAATACATGTATGGTCGTCTTGCTTTATAAGCATGAAAAGAATTTGTAGGTATGGTATATGATTTTGGAAAGCATATGATCGATACCAACTCCCAATGGTCGAATGAGAAACTTAATGATAAAACCCTAAAGATGACAGTGTAAATTGATATATGTATTTGGGTTTATTCTAGGTCTTCTAGTATGCAGCATGTACACGTATTAGAAATACCCGAGGGCGATGTGATCATTAACGATTGTATAACCATGACGCTTCCATTCTGAGGGAGTTATGAAAAAGGTTTGGATTTTAGTGACTCCTCTTATCAGAGAAGTGATCTGATCTTGGTCCATGTGTTGGACATTAATCTGAATGAAATTCAGATGCAATGAGAAGATTAGATATATGGACTTGATTTAATCAAGCGTCTATGATAGGTCTTCGAGATCTAGATTTGAGATGTGATCTCAATATCCAAGTCACTATACGTGGAACATATAATCTCTATGTCCTTATCTCCAAGTATCCATGGAGAAAACACATTATTCGTGAAAGAGTTCAAGAAAAATTGCATTGTTAAATTATATCCAAGCATTTAGATATCGATAGTTAAATGAGATCTAGTTAACATGAATAATGTGAATATGATTTATACTATTTAAATACATGAGAATGAGGATACTAGATAATGAAATGTGATTTAATTATCAAGGATATGAATAATGTGGATATTGTTATCCATATTATTTGTATAATTATAAATATGATTTATAATATATTAAGAGAGAGCTTGCTGTAAATAGTATCTTAAAATTAATTGTTGATATGAATTGGATTCTCTTTAGAAATTAATTGGAAATACATTTTACATTCTATTTTCGGATCTGAATATGATTCACATTTATTTAATGGTGTGATTGCAATATTCACAAAATTAATTTGGAATTATTTATGAATTAATTTACAACAAAATGTTGTTGTAAATAATTATGGTATTATGTGAGATAAATTAAGCTCACATAATTGGGAGGGAAACCACCTTCCATATACATATGGTGGACGACCACCTTGACTTGTTCAAGTAGATGTCCCCGCTATGTGTAGAAGGTGGGTTGCCACCTTCCTTATCCCTTGATTAATTATTGATTTAATCAAATTAAATTATGTTGATAATATTTTTATATTTTATTTGATTTAAATTATTTATCTGTTATTATATTTTTCAACAAAATCATAATCATTGAATAGAATCACAAATCAATCTCAACCTTATGTTTCACATGGATTATAATCCATATACTCCCAAAATACTAGGCAACCCTAGCTCTTCTTTATATAAAACTTCTCTGACAAGTCTCTCTCTGTTTCTCATTCTCATCACATTCCCCATCTCTCTCTCCATTGTGGTCGTCCATATTCTGTGCGAGAGAGTCGTAGTCATCGCGATGTCGTTGTGCTGCCAGATTGACTAATTGAGGATCTCCGTATTCTTTGATGCTTCTTGTTCATTAAGATGTTAGATTTCAAGCGAAAAAATCACGAGTTCCAGTGCTTGAACCTTCACCTTGGATTGCGAGAAGCCCACGCCTCTTAAGCGTCTCCTTTATCAGGTCAGACTTGAGACAAGAGATCTCTTTGCTTAGAGGCTACAATCACAACCACGCTTCAAGAGGTAGACCTACATCTTGATTGTGATTTTATAAAATGATCGTAGAAATGTTCTTAGATCATCTGGTTTCATCACTTTAAAATTTTTTAAATCCCGTTACACCGAGCAACTGGTACGACTAGTCGCTCCGATCGCATACTATGCGATCATCATGTTTCCGTGATGCGCTTAAGGATCTTTCCATATCCTTCACAACATGCATACCATGCTTCATCATAGATCCAACACATGCCAAACTAGATCAATTGTACATTATCAATGCGACCAATATGATTGGTAGATATGGTTTTCCAAAGATATCAGATTTCTTTTGTAAAGTAGAACACATCACAAGTACAATAAATATAATCTACAACAAGCTTATACACCAACAATAACCTACCCTAAAATGAATGTGAGAAGCGATTTAAGATTTGAAACCACAATACCCAAAAACCCCTCCCTCACCCCATATTTTAATTCCATTATGCCTCATCCCTCTACCATGGAGCAAACATCATGTGCTTGTAACTTTACTGCTCGTAATCACAATCACCACTTTCTTCCAACCCTTGTTATTAAATTTTAAAAATAAAGTATCAATCCTCGGGTGAAAACATAATTATAAAAATGATACAATTGAGCCTTTTTGGGAGCTACACTTTATTGATCCTATGGCATCAATTCGGATTTAATGAGAAAATTTTGTCCATATTTCAGAGGCTAACATTGCCAGTAGATGGCTATAGAAAATAAGTATGCATATGCAATGGTCTATGATTAATAATTCATCAAGGAATATTAATTCTACCGGTTCAATTTCAGATGTACGTGCAATGGAGTTTTTGCAATCCTCTTTAAGCTAATACAAAAGGCATTTATTTATTTATCTTTCTTATGAGAACTTAGTAATGGAACATTGTGAACAACCTTGAAAAAACTCACTGGCAATAAGAAAGCACAATGGGCATACTTCGATTAGCTTGTTGTTTATACAAAACTAAAATATTGGATTCATCTACATAATTTCCATATCAAGGTTCTGAGAATCAGGCTCCTATGTTTCTAGAAAGTCTAGCAGAACACTTTTTATGAACTATTCATTTGGGTTTAATAGACTATCCTATGTAATTAACCTTCTAATTTTTTATCAAACCTCACGTTACAACTAGAAGAAAATTTATCAAGCAACAGAAAAAATGCAATTAAAACGGATGAAAGCAAATAAGTAGAATCTAAATCGCATGACACCTTTTTTTTCTTAAAAAAACAGTAAAATTTTGCAATTGCTGAACTAAACTCTCCGTCGATCATGAGAGAATGCCAACTAGAAGACGTCGATGACTGAAGCAATGAACGGACTTGATTGACAAAAAATCAAACATACAGGATCAACTCGCGTGGAATCCGTAGCAAGAGAGAAGAAACATTGAACCTCAAAAATCTCTTTTCATCGGTTTCTTCACCTGCATAGAATGGCATGCTCGACAGTCCGGGTTCGGATCCGACTATGACTTGAATCTGATCTTACTAAAATGATTATAACACAGGCTCCGGAACTCAAATTTTTGCATTCTTATACTCGTTGGAAAAGTATCGACGAACTCGACACGATGGAGCAATCATTCAATTTTTTGGAACATTGGATAAGAGTTGTTTTTCCAAATACTATCGGGTCCTTTTATGAGGGGTCTCGTATAAGCTCATCCCCATTATAAAAAAGTGTTTTTGCATGTTAGATCTTTGCTCTTCGCCATCACCCTTGCCCTAATTGGCAATGGATCCTGCACCCAAACATGGAGAGATATGTGGCTTTTATCATGATGATGATGTCATTTTACCCATGATTCCTATGTGGGTCTCACAACTCAGAAAAAAAGGCAATTGGGATAATTTCAGCTCGACAATCATGCAACAAAATCTAACCACTGTCATAATATCGTGTGCCTCGATTTTCTCATGTGAAAACCCCACCCATTGGGCATATTCATGAATAAATCATCTTACTAGCAGCTTTCTTACAACAAACAGATTTAGAACAATAAGTCACCAATACATATTAAAGAATACAGGCACTGTTGAATTGGATATACATGTCAAACTATATATGTGGAAAATACTTTCACATTATATCCTACTGGCAAACTTTTATCATATAAGATGTAAGGGAACGATAATACATGTGTTATGTGCCACGATTCGGAAGAAGATGAAAGCTGTTTATTTGGATCTTGCCCATATGCACGTGACCTATGGTTCAATTTGGGATATAGGATAACCCATGACACCAATGTCATTGAAGTATGCTTTGATTTGCTTGACGACTCCAATGCGAAGCCACTGTGCCTGCGCATTTGCAAGCTACTATACCTTGTTTGGTTAGATAGGTGTGCTACAAACACAATAGGCACATTCCAAATCCGTTGTTCACGATCAATAATCTGAGAAGTTGGTAGCATATATCTGACCCAAAAGGAATTCTTAATGCTCCCTAAGTGTAATGGAACGGATCATGATGACTGGCGGAAGCATGCAACTTGAATTCGCACGACCGAACCATTACCGATTCATGCATGGTAATCATTGAGCATACAAAAATCATTCTAAAAAAGATTCATAAAATCCAATTCAACCGAGAGTTTCATTATTACAGCATCTATAAAGGGTATACTTCCAAAAGAAACTAAACAATTTCACAATGCGGGTCCCTGTTCCAGTCGGCATACAAATATCCACCATAAACCATGTCAATATCCATACCGCACTGAATGTCTTATTTTTGTCGCATGAACTTGAATGCTTGATCAAACTTGTTCTTCATCTGAAATAAACAAACATAATTTGCATGAGTCTAATGCCCAGTATGTATCGGGGTCCATGCATGGGAATTCTAACAGCCTTTTCACATGTTATAATTCATGTACTTAACTCTCAATGGAATAACATCATTACATGCCTAATTGTCCCATGCATGTCTAAGTTCGTTCCCTAACAAGTTGCATATTGAATTCAACATGAATATACATGTTCAATACACATAAAAATATATAAACAATCATTTTTCATCATAAGGGGTATGTTTCTGAAATTCATGATATGTTTACGCATCCTTTATCAGCTAGATCATTCTTTCGGATTAACCCCTTAAAATAGCTTTTTGCATGACTTGTGATGGTTTATTATTCTTAAACCATTTGTCTTATAACTTATAACGATTTATCTTTGATTAAATCGTTTCCTTGCATAACATGTAATGGTTTACCATTATAAACAATTTCTTTCACAACATGCAATGGCTTACCTTTCCAAAATATTTCTTTCGTAGCATGTAATGGTTCACCATTATAAACCATTTCTTTCATAACATATAATGGCTTACCCTTTAGAAACCATTTCTTTCATAACATGTAATGGTTCACCATTATAAACCATTTCTTTCATAACATATAATGGCTTATCCTACAGAAACCATTTCCTTGCATACGTATAATGGTTTATCATTATAAACCATTTCTTGCATGACTTTTCACTCCATTTACACATATACCTTAATATTAACATAATTGCACATATGTCCACGACATAAACAAAATTGCACAATATACCCATGATATTAACAAAATTGCACATATGCCCGTAACATTTTCAATGTTTAGGGTTGTCTTGATTGTTATATTCTTAGGCAGCTTTGATGGCTTTGTTGGCTTTACCGTTGGCATTAGCGATCCATAACATAACATGGCAGTGTAGCTATAACTGTAGAGGACTTAGCTTTTGCCTCTGTGCTTCCTTGTGATGAATCTGTGATTCATCACTCTAAAAGTTGAAAATAGAGCTTTGTTCGCGAGCAATTAGATGCATATTTCTACTTATATTGCACAATTAGCATTCATGCATGCATTGATAACATCTGCATTTTAGCATTCATATTGCATTAACAAGAAGCCCAATTCACTTGTAAATATTCACCTGTATATTTCACCTATTTGTATATATTTCATACTAACTCCAAATCCAATAAAATCAAACTTTATAGTGTATATATTACTAACACTAGTTAAAGAAAAATATCAAAAAATACTAACTTGTAAAATTGACCAATAAAACCCCAATCCAAGTTTGAAATTAAGAGCCTTAAAATACACATATCTCTCTCATACAGTGTCTGATTTAGGTATGCTTACTTTTAAAGTAATATACATTTAAAGACCTTCAAAACAAGACCAATTTCATTAAAATCAGAGCTCGTATGCAAAACTTGGGTTTCGGGCCTCTTTTGTGTATTGTACATATTTGACCTTTTTGCCCATGTATTTTATCCTTTTATTTTCTTCATTATTAAAAATCCAAAAAAATAGATTAAGTTGTAAATATTCTTTTCATATTTTCTTTAACTTTATTATAATTTTTCTCTTATTTGAAAATGACAAAAAAATTGCAAAAGACAAAAATGTGGTATTTTATACCTATAAGGTACCACCCAAAAATACACTTTGTACAGATGATTTCATTTGATTTTTGACCCTTCATGAAAGTTGTAGATCTCGTCGAGATGAGCAACTTTTGTGTTGACCATTTTTTTATTTAATCCACTTTTTATTTCTTTTTTATTTTTCTTTATATTTAATTTTTGAATTTTCTAGGAGCGACATGTGGTAGCTCCTGGAGCCACCACATGTCACGTCATTTTTTTGTTATTTTCAGATTTATTTTATTATTTTCGAATTTATTATTATTATTTTACTATTGCTATTTTAATTATTTTTAGTAGCCTACTATATTATTTTATTAATAATTTAATTTATTCCCTTTTTACCTCCTCTCTACTTGCCTTCCACTCCAAGCCACCACTTTCTCCACCACTCCATTCCCTCCACTCCTTTTCCAACTTCCCTTTCCTCCTCTTTATATTCTCATCCCCTCCTCTATTTTTCATCATCCGCCAATTGTGAGACGAGAGCCATCAACCCCCTCGTGTTGTAGGTGGCATTTGCGACACGTTTAGGTAGAGCGACGACGGTTATTCCTTTCGGCGAGATCTGTGGATTATTTATTCACATTGTAGCAGGACTCCACGTCGACTGCCAGAGCTTCGGAGCATCCGCCATCTCCTTGAGGCCACGATAATCGGAGTGCAACATTGCGCCTCCAAATTCAGCGATTCTCACAGGTAAGTATTCTATCTCCATCTTTTTATTTTATTTTATCTAACAAAATCTTTTTGTTCATCACACAAGCATTCACAACATCACCTCCATCAAGTCCATCATACAAAGCACACCATCTCCTAATCATATTTTTTCCCTACATATCATATACCACGAGCCCATCTATTCATTCCATTTTTTTACATTTTTCATTCACTGCAAAAAAAATAAAAAAAACAAGCAGCCGCATGTAGCCCGTTGTGCCAGCCTCCATCGTTGGTCGTCGTTCGCCGCCTTCACATACTTTCCAGCCACCAGCACCACCCACAGATCACTGCCACGTGCCCCCGAGTGTGCCTCCAGCCCACCGCTGTGATCCCCACGCGCGGCGCTACCGCTGCCACAACCTCCACCAGCCATAGCCGCAGGCCGCGCTGCCGTGCCACCTTCATCGCCTCAGCCCACCACCGTGCGGCCGCAACCGGCCCGCGTTCCCTCCACAATCGCGCACCACCGCACATAGACGCCTCGCCCAGAGCGGCGCGCCTCCGCGTGCTATTCACCTGCGCGGCCACCGAGCACCGCCAGCCACGCGTCCGCTCCTCTCCACCCAGGCGTGCCACCCGCTTCCCCTACGGCAGCGCCTCGCGCAGCCGCCCTTCGCGTGCGCATGACCCGCTCGGCCCCGACCTCCGTCGCCCGCCCCGCGAGACCGCCGCGTCCTCCGCCTCGTGCTCCTGGAGCGCGCCACCAGCTCCGTCGCCTCGCGGTGAACCGCCGCCCCGTGCGCTGCCTCCCCTTGTGTCTGTGGCTTTTGCCCTAGCTTGGGGTAAAGAGAAGGTCATTTTTCATTTATTTTATTTTTGTAAAAATTGCATTTGTTCTTCTGCATGTTTTATTAATTTCAAAAGTACCCCTGTGCATATCATTTCATTCAATTTCAGTTTTTGTAATTGTAAAGACGCCCTTTAGCTTGATTATCAATTTGGACATATTTCTTGCATTATTTTTAATCAAAAAATAGCATGTTGTAGTGCAACTAATTCTTTATCTTGTGGCTACTTTGCATTTTTGTAAGCATTATATTATTTATTAAAAATCAGAGATTTAAAATCAGTGATATTTTACCCATTTAAGCTATGAAATCCATACATATTCATTTATTTCTTCAAAATTGTGAAAAAATTGTGAATGATGCCTCTAAGTGTGCTTTATTTACAATCCAAATTTCGTCCAATTAGTAGTTGTCTTGTGCATAAAATAAATTTTAAGGTGATTCCTGTAATTGATTTTTAATTAATTCCACAAATATGATTTTTGAGAAATTTTGAAGCTCCTAGGTTCCTTATTAAAATATCTATTTGATATAAATAGCTCTCTGGATAATTTGATTTTGTTGATTAATTAGGAATTAAATACGTACAGTCGCTCTGTTTTTAGTGAAAAAATTATAAAAAAATCATAAAGTATCATAAAATTCTAAAAAATTAGTGTAGCTTAATTTCATCATGTTCATCTTTAGTAAGTTTTTCATAATTTTTGCATATCATTTTCACAAAAAATTGCATAAAAACTCCAAAAAAGTTTGCATTTTTCATTTGTGTATTTTTAACCCAAAAATTCCAAAAAATACATTTTGCATTCATTGTTGGATTAGGTTTTTAAGAAAATATCACTTGGTAGATTTGAATTAATTTTACATTAAAATTAAATTTGGCTAAGTCGGTTCTTTTCGTATTAACTTAATCCAATTCATATTTGGCATTTGGCATTTTTACTGCATAAAAAAATACCAAAAAATCACTTGGAAAACCGTAATCTAATCTCTCTAGCTTGATCCCGAGTTGTTCCTTTACCTCCTTGAGTCGACCCTGGGGCTTGTCCAGGTTAAACAAAAATAAAACCGCACATTAATTTCATTCGACGATTCATCGATCCATGTGGTTATTTTTGATCGATCCGAATTTATCTGACTGCAATGAAGTCGTTAATTCGATATTTTAAGAGGATAAAATCGAGATTAATCAAATGGCGACATTGTTGGGGAGGCAAACGGCTTAGGATCACTTTAGAAAATTAGATTTATGTTTTCCATTCTCTAGGGTAGTCTGACCCCCGAGCCATCTTGTAATTATCTATTTTTCTTTAATTATTTTCTAACCATTTCTGTATATATATACATATATATCTGACACAATTTTTATCTTTTTATGCGAGAGCCCGGTGAACTTGGAACGGCTTTCTTGAAGTTGACGCATCTCGAAGTGCATCGGAGGCTGACGATTCATGGATCAAATCGGCTGTTGAGATGCCAAAAAGATTTTTGTTAACTTGTATAAAAAAGGATGTTTGCATTTACAGCGGTTCCCGTTTGGGATCTCGCGTGTGTAAGTCATAATAAAGCGTGTCCCCGTGTGTTGTGTGGTTGCCTTACGTAGAATAGGACCTGCACTTGCGACTCTTAGAGTCTTAGGACTGTTTGTTCTAGTAATATTTAGGACCACACTTTACCATTAAAAGACGTACTTAGACCGCAGGAAATATAATCTGTTCTTCACTCGCTAATAGAACTGCTTGTCTAGGAGCGCTTTAATCGCATGCATTTCATTTAGTGTAAAAATTTCAATTCAGTCTTGCATCCCACTATAGAGAGCTGGAGGCACTGTAAGTATTCTTACTCGAGCATTCATCATCGTTTTCTCGATTGCATCAGCTTTTTCTGATTCTCTCTGTCTCTCTCGGTTTTCTAACCTAGGATAAAGGAATTAGGACTGGACGGTAGACGTGACTGCTTGTGTGGATTAATATCAGTGATAACTAATCTCTAAAATCGAGACTAATAAATGAATTTGACCAAAAAAATAACTAAAATTAACCCTTGTATGCGGGAGAGTAACCTCGACCTTGTTTTCAGGCTGAATGAGGGTACTTGAGTGTGTGTGAACACCTTAAGGCAGAGCCCAAATCCCCGCCTTCCATATCACATACCGACTGATCCTAGCAAATATCACGAGTTGAATTTTTCAGGTTCACTGAGTAGTACCAAGTAACCTTCGCCTGTTCGCAGGTAGAGGTGAACCAGCGGTACTTCGCGACAAGCTACTAGTAACCCCCCGGGGTGAAGTTCCAGCCTTGTTAGTCTCCGCCTGCTTGCAGATAGATAGAGGCAGGTCTTTGAATCCATCAACTTGGGATAGGAACAAAGAAAGGAAGGGCGTTGATATTTAAGGCGACATGTTAAACAGGGGAGACGCATCCGGCTTTTTAGCCGACTCCTCTATAGGCCGCATAACCTTTGCTACTTGTCTGAATATTCATAATTAAAATCAACCAGACTAATCGAGCTCGGTTTCGGGTCCTTCACCGTGTTGAGTGTGAACTCAGAGTTTGCTCTTGCATTCGTCTTTGTGTCTGTCCGTGTGTGTTATCCTGTGTAATTGCACATTTTCTACCTCAACCTACTTGCATTCATCATTTCCTCTTAAAGATGTCGGGATATTGGTCCTCATACCCTGTGACCTCTGGTCATTCCTCCTCAACCACATACCGTTCATCTTCGCCTTCTCCTTCTTCCATACATCCTCCGCCATCCACGGGAGATCCTTACCTGTGGTTGGTTCCAACTCAACACGATGATGAAGTCAGAACTTTGGCTGACTTCACCACTTCTTCGCATTTCTCACCTACTCCATATTCTAACACTCCGAATCCAATTCCACCTTGGGTTGACTGTCCTTACTCTCGAGAGCTAGCAGGAATCAAAGAATCGAATGAAGAGCAAGCCACTGCTGAGATAGATGACTGGCATAATTATATGCCCCCACATACTTCGTTCTCACCTCAAGTAGAGACCATACAACAATTTACATATACACATCCCGACTTGACCTTAGGGCATAATTTGGTTGATCGAACAACCCGAATGGAGAGGCATGTACATCATAATTTCCCAGACTAGATTAACTTTAGTGATCAATCTTCCATTAACCGGCCTTCATGTCACACATTCGGAGAGCCGATACATTCACAGGAGTGGACTCATGAGCTAGAATTACTAGTCCCTCGTTCATTGACTCCATCATATGAGGCTCCGACCAATATCTGCCATTCGGATGGTCCATACTCGACCTAGTATTACATGCCAGAGTCTAGGTATGTTGAGTATGAGACCCCAATATCTTAGCATACCAGAGTCCAGGTATGTTGAGTATGAGACCCCAATATCTCAGCAGTATCCTCCAATTGAGCATAACACTCCCATGATTTGTCATGAGAATTTTGTGGAGGATGACATCTCTAGACTTATTAAGAAAAATGAATCATTTGGCAACGAGTTGAGAGATGTCATGAACATATTGCATTCAATTTCTGCCAATCTGAGTATGAAAGTGGAGAAGGAAGTAAGTAGATTTGATGTTGAAACCCGAACGAACATTAGGAAATCCACACTGTTTGTACAGCTAGAGTCCATTCTATCTCCCTCTTCTACTAACCCCTTACTCTCCAATCCAGTGTCTGATCGTTCATCCACCAAAAAAATTAAAAAATCAGAAAAATCCATAAAAATTAAAAATGAAAAAGACTTAGAAAAATTGGATCTTACCCTAAGGGAAGCGTTCGATGAGAAATTGATTCTTAAACTTCCCTTAATAAAGACCATAGATCACTTCCCCGACCTCAAGAGATTTGTAAAGAGTAAATTGATGCCCAAGAGGTCGGGTACTAAGAGAACAAGGACTGAGAGACACATAGTGTCTATGACCACCTCCTTGGTGATAGGGAGAAAGATCAAGAGCCGCAGAGTTAAGTGGTTGCCTAGGGTGGAATGTGAAATCAAAGATACTATCTTTACCCATGCAAGAATCGATGATGACTCTCTGATAAATATCCTCCCGACCTCTGTGTTTGACAAGCTCAAACTCAGGCTAATCAGAAAGTTGAAAGAGATCGTTCAGCTAGCTGATCGATCCATCAAATGGTCCAGAGGAAATATTTTAGTCATCATTACTTTCCAAGGTGCTCTACTCCAGGTTGACTTCACGATCATTGACATCGAGCACCAAGGAGAGTTTACCCAGTCTCCGATTATTCTTGGGAAGCCGTTCTTAGCCTCAGCTAAAGCGACTAAAGATTACGAGACTCGGGAGATCGATTTTTCAGCATTGGGAGCACTCTGACCTCACCCATTCTTTGATACACTTCTAAGGTGACCCGCACATCCCCTGGCAGTCGTGACCATCGAGAAGTAGATGAGTCCCACCTCTCTGCTACACCTGAGAGACCGACTATCCGGACGACCGTTGGTTCTGAGACTCCCCACACCTCCACTTCATCAACTGCTTGCACCACCACTGTGACAGCTTCTAAGGAGGACTCACAACCAGAAGCTATCATTAAGTCGGACATGACCTTTGTTGATTGCCTTGACCATTTTGATGATCCGACACAAGAGCCCAATAATGCCAAGCCAACTGAGACCACTAGAACCTTCCCGAGACATGTGCTGACCCTTCAAGAATATTACAATCTATATGGTGACTCCTCTGATGAGGAACCCATGGTCAGCACCACACCATGTCCCGAACCTTCAAAAGAAACAACCAAGACTAAATTTACTCCACCTAAAAATACGGTTCCTCCCTCTTCTAGTCGGCTATCTAGTGAGAGGAAGTCGGGAATTGATTCCTCGAGGTGTTCCCCCGAACCTCTCAAGGCATGTGGCTCTCATCTCCCTCTCAATGATTCAGATTCTAGAAAATCGACTAAGAAAGTTTCCCTGAACACACCGGAGAAGGAATTTTATTGAGGAGTCCTCATCTGGTCTGGATAAGGTGATTTATATGAGTGAGCTCAGTTTGGTTGTTCTCAAGCCTTATCTGAGCAAGCAGTCATGTGTCAACCCTCGTTAGATGATCCCTACACCTCACTATTATTCATCTGAGGACGATTCCGACAACGACACATACGTATATTATCCACCTCCTCGCTTCTGCAAGAAGGTTCGTCATAAATCTTCTCAATCCTTGTATATTCTCACTCTTTCTTGTATATACTTTCTCTCCCTCCCTTCCCAGTGATTCGAATCACTTGCCCCAGCTCCATATCGTTTCATTTTATGACTATACTTAGAATAACCAGATCCTAAGTATAGATGGGAGAGTGACCCACGTCCATTCATTGTACATCCTCCAGATCACATTGGTTCTCATACTCACTTATGACCTATACTTAGGCTGACCAGAGCCTAAGTATAGGGGGACCGATGCCCGTCATGTATATACTCATCCATTTCCCCTCTTGCCCTCGTCCGCCCAATTTTTTATCTTCTTCTACACTTAGGCTGTCAGAGCTTAAGCATAGGGGACGGAGCGACTTCTATACTTTTTGTAATTTTAGCTCTCCTACGCTTAGCCTGAGCTATGTCTTTTTCATCGCTTTTCGTACTCTGAGGACATAGCACACGCTAAGTATAGGGGTGTGTATATATTACATATATACTTTACCCATAGCTCGTACTTTTGCATATTTTCACGTATTTTTGTAAATATTATGCCATAATTATGGGGTGGGTAAAAATTGAAAAAAATGGTAAAAAAACATACTTTTGAAAAATTTATTGTAAAATAGGATGTATACAAAAAATATTCATGTATACTATGTATATTATGTACAAGTTGTATAAATTAAATATTGTTGTAAAAATTGTTGTATAACAGAAAATAAAATGAAAATGTTGAAAATAAAGGCTTCTTATTTACTCTTGCATATTATCCTTGTATTTCAAAAAAAATCTTGCATTTCATTCATCTTTGTAGCATGTCATCTAATCTGCATATCATGCATATGCAAAGTGGAAAGCTAGTGGGTTCTGAACCAAGTTATGAATAGATGTTGAGGATGGACTTGATTTGACCTTAATCCACCTAATTTCGGAGGAACCTTATAGGAACTGGAGTTAAGATTTCTCAGGTCAAGTGACTTAATTCTTTCAGTCCGCAAGTCTATGTTCACATGTCACCTTGATTAGTCTAAGTAGAATATCTTGCGCACACGCATGATTCTTTTAGACAGTGACCTAACTTGGACAAGCACAATGCACGTAACTCTTCATTGATGAGGTGGTGAGGAGGTAGAATCCTTTAGCTTGGAGTAGCACATGGGTGGAAACATCCGTCCTCCTCTAGGGAGGGTAGTGCATCTCAACCTAATCTGGTGGTGTTGACGTCTGAGGACAGGACGTTGTGGGTTGCAATAATGCTTCAAAAGAGGGATAGTCTACTGCCTCAAGAGGACAAAATTCCTGATGTACATGTTGCACATTGTATATGTGTCAAAAAAATGCAAGAACTCCAAAAAATAAGGCAGGTCCCGATGAAAATAAAATACCCGTCGGAGAATGTATATTAGCAAAGAAAATGTAGCTGGATGATGGCTACACTGGTCATGCATCTCGAGATAGATAGCTACACTGGCTACCGTCCATTCTTCTCTCTACCCTCTCCTCTAGAGCTGGTCGCACTTGAACTTAAAGGGAATACCCCGCTCCTCGAGGAAAGAGTTACTGGACCGGGTAACTAGAGTTACCTTGCTAGAGGAGGTTGTTTCTGAGCCATTTCTGATGTGGAGAGTTACATTACACTTACACAGTACAAGTAAGAATCATAGTCATCAGAAATTTGCGTCTGAGGATTTGTTCTGACCTGACTATTAAGGAGTCTTGAATAGAAGACTTGTGGAACTTGAAGTCTGTTAGGTCTTAAGTTCAGATCCCAATAAGGTTCCGTCAAACAATTAATCCAAAGGTCGAGTCAAGCTCCATTTTCAACTTTTATTCATGCCCTTGGTATGGAACCCAAAATCATTTCACAATTGCATTTCATTTAGTTGCTCGGAGACGAGCAAGGTTTAAGTATAGGGGGTTGATGAATCTGTGATTCATTACTCTAAAAGTTGAAAATAGAGCTTTGTTCCTAAGCAATTAGATGCATATTTCTACTTATATTGCACAATTAGCATTCATGCATGCACTGATAACATCTGCATTTTAGCATTCATATTGCATTAATAAGAAGCCTAATTCACTTGTAAATATTCACCTGTATATTCACCATATTTCACCTATTTGTATATATTTCATACTAACTCCAAATCCAATAAAATCAACTCTATAGTGTATATATTACTAACACTAGTTAAAGAAAAAAATCAAAAAAATACTAACTTGTAAAATTAACCAATAAAACCCAATCCAAGTTTGAAACTAGGAGCCTTAAAATGCCCATATCTCTCTCATACAGTGTCCGATTTAGGTCTACTCACTTTTAAAGTAATATACATTTAAAGACCTTCAAAACAAGATCAATTTTCATTAAAATCAGAGCTCGTATGCAAAACTTGGGTTTTAGGCCCCTTTTGTATATTGTACATATTGACCTTTTTGCCTCTATATTTTATCCTTTCATTTTCTTCGTTATTAAAAATACAAAAAAATAGATTAAGTTGTAAATATTTTTTTCATATTTTTCTAAATTTATTTTAATTTTTATCTTATGTAAAAATGACAAAAATTGCAAAAGATAAAAATGTGGTATTTTATATCTATAAGGTACCACCCAAAAATACACTTTGTACAGATGATTTCATTTGATTTTCGGCCCTCATGAAAGTTGTAGATCTCGTCGAGGCGAGCAACTTTTGTGTTGACCACTTTTTGATTTAATCCCTTTTGTTATTTCTTTTTATTTTTCTTTACATTTAATTTTTGAATTTTCTAGGAACAACATGTGGCAGTTCCTGAAGCCACCACATGTCACCTCATTTTTTATTATTTTCAGATTTTTTATTATTTTAGAATTTATTATTATTATTTTAATATTACTATTTTAATTATTTTTAATAGCCTACTATATTATTTTATTAATAATTTATTCTATTCCCCTTTTACCTCTTCTCTACATGCCTTCCACTCCAAGCCACCACTTTTTCCACCACTCCATTCCCTCCACTCCTTCTCCAACTTCCATTTCCTCCTTTTATATTCTCATCCCCTCCTCCATTTTTCATCATCTGCCAATTGTGAGACGAGAGCCATTGGCCCCCTCATGTTGTAGGTGACAGTTGCGACACATTTAGGTAGAGCGACGATGGTTATTCCCTTCAGCGAGATCCGTGGATTATTTATTCACGTTGCAGCAGAACTCCACGTCGGCTGCCAGAGCTTCAGAGCATCCGCCATCTCCTTGAGGCCACGATAATCGGAGTGCAACATTGTGCCTCCAAATTCGACAATTCTCACAAGTAAGTATTCTATCTCCATCTTTTTATTTTATTTTATCTAACAAAAATTTTTTTTGTTCATCACCCAAGCATTCACAACATCACTTCCATCAATTACATCATACAAAGCACACCATCTCCTAATCATATTTTTTTCCCTACATATCATAAACCACCAGCCCATCTATTCATTCCATTTTTTTAAATTTTTCATTCACTGCAAAAAATAAAGGGATTTTATCACTTGTGCCCCTCCGAGATATCACAATATCAGTTATGCCCCTATCTTTTTGGTAATATCAGTTGTACCCCTCACTTCTTGCTAATCTATCACTTGTGCCCCTCGGGTTAGTGACCGTCCATAACCAAAACAAACGGCCGTTAACTACAAGGACATAGATGGAATTAATTTCAAAAAAATGGAGCGAAAAGTCATCTTCCACCCCTGTCTTCTTCCTCCCTTCTCTTCCTCCTCTCCCATCTTCTTCCTCTTGCTCCTCTTCATCCATTCTCTTCCTCCTCCTCCTGGAGCTCTCCTGCAGCCGCTCCCGAGCCTCCGGCTCTGCCCACGTGACTCGCCTTCGTCCCCATCCTCCTCCTCCGCCCCCCGCGCCTCCGCCTCCCAGCACCTCCCTCCACCCGCCGCAGCTCCCTCCCCCACCGCACCTCCCACCGCCCCCCACGCCTCCGCCCCAGCACCTCCCTCCACCCACCGCACCTCCCACCGCCCCCTGCGCCTCCGCCTCTCAGCACCTCCCTCCACCCGCCACAGCTCCCTCCCCCACCGCACCTCCCACCGCCCCCCGCGCCTCCGCCTCCCAGCCCTCTCCCGCACCTCCTCCCGAGCCCCAGCCCCTCCTTCCGCCACCACCTCCCAAACCCGACCCCCTCCCCCTCGAGCCCCTTCCTCCGTCGTCCAAACCTCCTCTGCCCCTCTCCTCCCTGCCCCGGCTCCTCCCACCGCCCTCGCATCTCCCCTCCGCCCCTCAATCTCCGCCTTGCACCTTCCTTTGGAACCCCATCACCTCTCCTCCGCCTGGGCTCTTCCCCTCCGCCCCCAGCACCTCCGTTCTGCCCTCGTCTGGCTCTATCTCCGCTCCAGCACCTCCCTCTCCACCTCGCACGGAACGAGCTCCCCGCACCTCCTCCCGGCTCCGTACCTTCTCCCAGCTCCGCCTCGGCGGGTACAACCTCATTGTCCCGAGAATGCACGCCTCGAGCACTCTCTCCGACCCGATGCCGAACGTGTACTTAAGCTTCCACACCGCAGATAGCAGGCGGGGTCTCGACGGCTCCGATTTGGTATCTCGACGCGACTCGATCTTGATCTGGGCCCACGGCCAGGTCTCATCGGAATCAGATCCCGGAGCGGGGAAGGAGGGGACATTAGCGATGGGGTGAAGAAGAGGGGTCATCGGGATCGCCGTGGTCTTCACCGTCCAGGTCATATTGGTGATGGATTGGGGCTTGACGTATTTCTGGACAGCGGCAGATTCATGGCTTTGGAGGGTGGTGACCGCAGAGGGTGCCATCTCTCTTTGCGGGGACGACGGCGAACTCCGGGCGGAGAGGGAGGAGGAGGAGGTTGGAGGAGGAAGAAGATGGGTATGGACAATAATACCCCTCTTAACTGCACTAAAGTTTGAAAAAACCATGGTTAAGTCAATTGATTAACGGTCAATCTGACGGAAGGGCACAATTGATGACGGAGAAAGAAGTTAGGGGCACAACTGATATTATCAAAAAGATAGGGGCATAACTGAAATTGCAAGATCTCGGAGGGGCACAAGTGATAAAATCCCAAAAATAAAAAACAAGCAACCACAGCTAGCCCGTTGTGCCAACCTCCATCGTTGGCCGTCGTTCGCCGCCTTCACGTGCTTTCCAGCCACCGGCACTGCCCACAGATCGCTGCCACATGCCCCTGAACGTGCCTCCAGCCCACCGCTGCGATGCCCACGCGTGGTGCTACCGCTGCCACAACCTCCACCAGCCATAGCCGTTAGGCCGCGCTGTCGTGCCACCTGCATCGCCTCAGCCCACCGCCGCACGGTCGTGACCGACCCGCGATCCCTCCACGTCCGCGCACCACCGCGTATAGACGCCTCGCCCAGAGCCGCGCACCTCCGCACGCCATTCACCTGCGCGGCCACCGAGCATCGCCAGCCACGCGTCTGCTCCTCTCCGCCCAGGCGCACCACTTGTTGCCCCTACGGCGGTGCCTCGCGCAGCCACCCTCTGCGTGCGCACGACCCGCCGCCCTCAGGCGCATCGCCCCGCTCGACCCCGACCTCCGCCGCCCGCCCCGCGGGGCCGCTGCGTCCTCCGCCTCGCGTTTCTGGAGCATGCCGCCAGCTCCGTCACCTCGCGGTGAACCGTCGCCCTGTGTGTCGCCTTCCCTTGCGTCCGTGGCTTTTACCCTAGCTTGAGGAAAAGAGAAGGTCATTTTTCATTTATTTTATTTTTGTAAAAATTGTATTTGTTCTCCTGCATGTTTTATTAATTTCAAAAGTACCCTATGCATATTATTTCATTCAATTACAGTTTCTGTAATGGTAAAGACACCCTTGAGCTTGATTATTAATTTGGACATATTTCTTGCATCATTTTTAATCAAAAAATAGCATGTTGTAGAGAAACTAATTCTTTATCTTGTGGCTATTTATTTTGAATTTTTGTGAGCATTATATTATTTATTAAAAATCAGAAATTGAAAATCAGTGATATTTTACCCATTTAAGCTCTGAAATCCGCACATATTCATTTATTGCTCCAAAATTGTGAAAAAAATTGTGAATGATGCCTCTCAGTGGGCTTTAATTACAGTCCAAATTTCATCCAATTATTATTTGTCTTATGCATAAAATAAATTCTAAGGTGATTCCTGTAATTTATTTTTAATTAATCCACGAATACGATTTTTGAGAAATTTCAAAGCTCCTAGATTCCTTATTAAAATATCTACTTGATATAAATAGCTCTCTGGATAATTTGATTTCGTGTATTAATTAGGAATTAAATATGTACAGTCGCTCTATTTTTAGTAAAAAAATTATAAAAAAATCATAAAGTGTCATAAAACTCTAAAAAAATTAGTGTAGCTTAATTTCATCATGTTTATCTTTTAGTAAATTTTCCATAATTTTTGAATATCATGAGCATGAAAATTGCATAAAAACCTCCAAAAAGTTTGCATTTTTCATTTGTGCATTTTAAGCCCAAAAAATCCAAAAAAATAATTTTGCATTCATTGTTGAATTAGGTTTTTAAGAAAAATATCGCTTGGATGATTTAAAATAATTTCACATTAAAATTAAATTTGGTTAAGTCGGTTCTTTTCATGTTAACTTAATCCAATTCGTATTTGGTATTTGGCATTTTTACTGCATAAAAAAATACCAAAAAAATAACTTGGAAAATCGCAATCTAATCCCTCTAGCTTGATCCCGAGTTGTTCCTTTTCCTCCTTGAGTCGACCCTGGGGCTTGCCCAGGTTAAACAATATAAAACCGTACATTAATTTCATTCGACGATTCATCGATCCGTATATTTATTTTTGATCGATCCGGATTTATCTAACTGCAATGAAGTCGTTAATTCGATACTATTAAGAGGATAAAATCGGGATTTATCACCTTGCAACCATATGCCCCTTGTGGCATTGCCCCTTGCGGCATTAACATGACATTGTAGGTACAACTGTAGAGGACTTAGTTTTTGCCTCTTTGGTTCCTTGCAACCATACGCCCCTTGCGGTGTTGTCCCTTGCAGCTAATACGACCCCTTGCGGCCATCCATGTAACTCTTTATGAGTTTGTGCCTTAACTTTTTTCCTTTAATTTGTAGCAAATTGCTTCATACTAGTATATGATGGAACCTTCATTTATTAATTAATGTTAAAGAGACTCGATAAAATGTAAAGTGAAACGCATTAGGTAATTGACGACAAAAATACTGATTAGAGTTTATTAATCACATGACCTTGACACCATAAACCTTTAGAAATCTTGGATTACCTTAAATTGGTCATCATATCAAGGCATGTCAAGTTATGATAATCTTCAAATACTATTTAGGAGTGTAATATTTACTTCAAAGTTTGCAGGTATACCCTAACCATTTTCAATATCTACAATGTTTCAAAGTTTGCAGGTATACCCTAACCATTTTCGATATCGACAATATTTTGGATAAAGTGATCCTATCTATGTTTGCAAGATAACAACTATATAAAAAGATACCGTGATTTCCACTAGGTTATTTTAGATGTAATATCGTAGTTAATACTTATTACGTTGTCTTTGGTAATTCCATGCATGAATTTTGGAAGGCTAAAATAAATCTGTCACAGAGGTTCTACACGCGTAATCGAAGGATGCAGTAGCGTGAGATTTATCTTTCTCTATTCCTTATTTTTTTTTCCCGTGATTTCCGTGTTTGGTTAACAACATCATTTCATAATCAAATATATTAGTAAAGACATTTCTACAATCACATATTTTCTAATATGCATCCGTACAAACATAAGTTGATAGATATGTAACCAATTAACCGTTATCATTCCATAAAAGTTAATTATCTTTCACCAATATCACCCAATGACATCGTTGATATGTTTATGGTGACTTGATACTACCCAGTATTGCTTGGATCTTGAAGAAAATTATTTCACGTGTTTCAAAAGAATCAGTTCTAACTTGGAACAAAGTCAACGGGATATTTAAGATCTACCGTTGGTACTCAAATTTAACATCATAAGTGGTGTCTCATGAATCCAACCCACGCATTCAAACGGTTATTTTAAGGCAAACTACATATGCATATCATCATGTAAAACCAACACCTACATCTATAAATTGTATCTCAAACTTGATCCTGATTTATACACAATCCTAAAACCAATACATACATTAAGAGATATATTTTAAAAGTGATCAATATTTACGAAATCCTATACCGATACATACCTCGTGCCCAATGCTTGACTCTCTTCGTCGTGGTAACCGTGCTCCTTCTGGTCACGTATCCATACTCTCCTTCTCCAATTCGACGCTGTCATCTTCTTTGACGAAGATGAAACTCTAATGAGATCTCTTTCTCTATCCATCTTTCTCTCTCCCTCTCTTCTCTCATTTGCAATGGCATTTGACGTTGGGAAGGTGTGGGTATTGGGATTTTATGGATACCAATGAGAGAATTGATGGGATTCATTCAATTTGGCAATGAAATTGGTCAATAATGGAAGGGTGGAAGTGCTATTGGAATTTTTTCTCAAAAAAGTCCAGCCGTTACAAGTGGGGGAGGTTGTAACAACCCAAGCCAAACATAATACCACATGGAAAACTCACAAAGTGTGGGTGTGGTTTATAAGTGATGGGGAATACTGCTTGTCAACTTGGGCTTAAGCATTTTGAGTGGTTGTCAACGAGTTCATTTGGGCTCGAATCCAATAAGTTGTCAGGGCCAGTTTTCCTCGATAACGAATCGGGGACCTAAGCCCGGGACGTTACAAATGGTATCAAAGCCAAATTCCCTCTGATAGTGGAAAGGGCTACCCGAGAGGTGGAGCCGTCCCTACAAAGAGGTTGGAGGAAAAGGCTACCCGGAGGTGCAGCCGTCACTATCACTGGGAATAAGTGATGTGATATGTCGCAACGAGGGCGTTGCGAATATAAGTGGGGGGGGGGGCTTGTAACACCCCAACCCAAACATAGTACCACATGGAAAACTCACAAAGTGTGGGTGTGGTTTATAAGTGATGGGGATTACTACTTGTCAACTTGGGCTTAAGCATTTTGGGTTCGAACCCAATAAATTATCAGGGTCAGTTTTCTTCGATAACGAATCAGGGACCTAACCAACCAAGATACACTACTAGCTAGAACTCAAGAGCAGATACCGCACATTAGCATGGTAGTTGATGCATTGAGCAATTATTGCAAAGTCATCTCTGCCATTGTCTCCTGCATAGACGAAGCTCATTGTAACAAAATACGGGCTGGTCAATGCATATAGCTTCGAGGAGGTGGAAACTTTAGCTATTAACGCATGAATCAACATCACTGCCGGCTCCATGGCATTACTACTACAAAATCAAATGAACACCATCAAACTTGCTTACCTTCCATCATGGTCGATCATAAAACTGCCAAAAAAACTCCATTGATGTACTATGTAAGTCCAACACAATCAAAGTAGCTTTCACAAAAAAAATTATCCACAACTCATAAAGCTTGTTGCATACTCTTTATGCAACGATGTAAATAATGAAAGATCTGGTGTTGCCATTTCTCGCTCCGTACTCCATTATCAATAATTAATGGGAATATCTCCATGGTTAAAAAAGGGATTTTTACCTCGAACCATATAATCTATAAAAATTACGTTCTCAACCTTGTAAACATCATTATTATCCCCTCGACCTCGTAAAGTAAACTTGCTCCGTCTTATCTCACGAACCTTGTTGTTTATTTGATGGTTCTCGCGTTAACTTGCTTGGGTTAAAGTTGACTCAATTACAACTCAACAAATCCAATAGTATCCTTTCTTCCTCTCTCTCTCTCTCTCTCCTTCCTTCTCTGTCTCCCTCTTCTTCCTCTTCTTTTTCCTCTCCCTTCAATGCAACCCACCTGCTTCTCCAATATAGGAGTGATGGTCGAGCGATACAGGGAAGGGGGACAGGAGAACAATAGCAACAACTCAAGGAGGGGGAATTGTTGGTCGACGCATGAGGAAGGGGGAGGGGGGCGCAACCGCCACAGGTGTCGTTTCCGTTATTGGATTCGAATCATTCACCTCCATCGGCTCTAGATTAGACTTGGAGGCATTGTTATTGATGGTAGCCTTCTTCCATCCATTACAACGACAACACAATGTAAGGATGATAAACAACAACATCAGAGACCCGACGACGCACGTGACCATGATCCCGACTATCTGAACGTGTCGACAGGATGGGGTCGTAGAGGGTGTTGAGGGAGGTGAGTAGAAGAAGCCGACATGGATGGGACCAACGAGGTGGGAGGTGGAGTGTGGTGACAGTGGGGTAGGCGAGGTCACACTTGATGTCACGCCACTAGCAGAAGGGGGAGGAGGAATCCTAGCGGAAGTGTTGTTGTTGTGCCCATGGTAGTTGTTGTGTTGTGTCTGGTAAAGGCATGGAAGGCATCTCTGGTCACCCGCATTGCGGAGCGCATATATTGCCTTTTCACCAGCCATGTAGCATTGTCTCCCAATTCTCTCCAAATTCTTTCTCCCTCATTCCTCTATCCCATTTAGATCAGTAGTGACACTCTCGAAGGGAAGAGGGAGCGGATTGCAGCTCAGGGTGCTCTGAAATTCCATATTTTTTAAAAAATTTTGGATCTTTTTAGTTCCAAAATAAAATTTTTTAATAACCACATTATTTCGTATAGGTCATCGGGATCTTTCCAACGAGCTCAAGAACGTCGAATTCCGAGCTTCCTAACTCAACTTATCGATGTTTTAAGTATAATAGTCAGGACCCCTATATGGATCTGAACCGGATCCGAATTTAGATCCATTTCCACCAATCTTTCTATAAATAAGACATGGTAGGCTACCATCTCCAAACCGTAGCCACCACTACCCTTCTCCTGAAGGATATTGAGTATCCTTAAGCGCATCACGGAAGCGTGTTGATCGCATCGTATGCAATCGGAGCAACTAGTCGCACTAGATGCTAGATGCAGCGGAAATTAAAATTTTTTAAAACTTAAAGATGAAACCACATGATCACGAGAACACTTCTCGGATCGTTTCATCAAACCACAAAGTACAAGAAATACCTCTTGAAGCGTGGTTGTGATCGCGAGATCCCAAAGTAGAGATCCTCCTATCTTAAGTCCGATCCACGAAGAACGCACTTGCGGGCGCGATGATGAGTCACGTTCCTTCCCGCAATCCTCGATGAAGATCCAAGCGATGGCTCCCCCGATTTCGTCAAACGAAATCCGTCGTCTTCCTTTAGAGTAAGCAACTCCAAGGAAGATGGAGATCCATGAGTCGTCGAAGGCGAAAACCGAGAGTCTCTCCTTTCTCAACACAAAGTGGACGGCCACTTGATGGAGAAGAGAAAGAGAGAGGGCGAGAATGAGAAAGAGAGAGAGAGTTGTAACCTTGCACAACTCTTAATCATGTACAATGGAAGGCTACCCTAGCCCTCTATTTATATTAGTTTAGGATCCAATGGATCTCAATCCATGGGACACATGGATCCAAGGGCTATGCTTGGTCCATGATAAATCAATGGCTATGATTTGTTGTTGGTTAAAACCAACAAAATCAATTTAAATATTAATTAACTAAGAGATAATATGATAAATGAAATGGAGCTAACCATCCTCCTAAAAAGGGGGGGCGTCACCCATGAACCATTCATGGGTGACGCCACCTATGAAGGTGGTTATTTGCTCCATTTTATTTATCTTATTATTCCTTAATTAATTACAATAAATATTCACCAAAATAATTCCAAATTAATTTGTGAATATTTCAATCATGCCATTGAATATTATGTGAATCATATTCACAACCCAAACTAATTTGTAAATTGCATTTCCAATTAATTAACAAATGTGAATCCAATTCACACTATTAATTAACAAATGCTATTTACATAAATTCTCTCTCTTATATATACATATTATAAATCAT
Organism: Ottelia alismoides; assembly: GCA_037367405.1. Classification (NCBI taxonomy): domain Eukaryota; kingdom Viridiplantae; phylum Streptophyta; class Magnoliopsida; order Alismatales; family Hydrocharitaceae; genus Ottelia; species Ottelia alismoides. The sequence goes on from JAZKJV010007689.1 coordinate 461,291, forward strand.
ATTTATAATACACATATATCATGGATTGTATTATCCACATTCTCTTAATCCTTGATAATTAAATCCCATTTAATTATCTTAGATAATCATTTTCACAATATGAATCATATTCATATTTAAGCTTGATAATTAAATCTCATTTAATGATCAAGTCCTTGCTTGGATATTTCATCAAAAGAATTATTCTTGAACCCTTTCAAGAATAATGTGCTTTCTCCGCAGATACTTGGAGATAAGGACAGGGCGATTGTATTATTCCATGTATAGTGACTTGGATGTTGAGATATTATCTCAAATCCAGATCGAACGAACCTCCCACAGATGCTTGATTAAATCAAGACCGCAAATCCAATTTTCTCATTGAATCTGAATCTCATTCAGATCAATGTCCAACACTTGGACTAAGATCGGATCGCTTCTCTACTGAAAGGAGTCACTAAAATCCAGACCTGTTTCATCACTCCCTCGGAATGGAAGCGTCATGGATATACAATCGTTTATGATCACATCACCCTTCAGGTATTCCCAATACCTGTACATCCTGCATACTGGAAGACTCATGGTCAACCCGAAGATCAATATCTATTTTTCACTGTCTTCTTCAGGGTTTGATCACCAAGTTTCTCATTTGATCATTGGGATTTGGTATCGATCATATACTTTCCAAAAGCATATATCATACCTAGGTCTTGATCATATACTTTCCAAAAGTATATATCAAACCTACAAATTCAGTCAAGCTTCCAAAGCGAGACGACCGTGCACGGAATTTGATTCCTCCCAATATCTCATGAGTGAGCTCATGTCTTCCGGTTCAGTAGTGAACCTGTATGATCCCTTTGAGAGATCGTATTACTCATATGCCCTTATATGCACACCAACGCGCCGGTGTATAGACCTTGGTTAGGTCATCAACCTATTGGTCTGTCAAATGTACATACTTAGACATATAGCAATACATCTGTCTCCGGTCAGAGGATGCGTGCCTATGCTGTGACAGCATTCAACATAGGACTTAGGTTATCTCGATCTCGTTAAGTCAACCCATTGACCTAACTAATCTGACACCTCCGAATCTCTATTCCTATGCAGAGGACCTGCATCAAGAGGTCGGTCAGATATCAGCCTATGTGAGAAAGGATTGCCATCTCCTACTCAGGCTGGAGATCACATCTTAACAATCATTTGACGGTGCTTGATGAGTCCTCAATCTAACCCTTTAGATATTCATCCATGCACCAGCCTCTATGATTCAATTATTGAATCAACAGCTGTATGATCATTAAGATAGCCATGGTACATAACCCTAATTGTACAGAGGGACCTATTATGCAAATTATTTATTCTTCATTTCAGATCAGGGAATGATATTCGCAATAACATTTATTGCATAATGGCTCGCCGTGGGCTCACATGTCCAACATCTCCTTCATTGGAGAACCACCACCTTGGTCGATTTTATCGTCAAAAGGCCGCCGTCATTGTCGGAGAAGCAACCCCAATCAAAGATATGCGACCACCATCACATAGGGGAGCTCGAGGTCATCATTGTACATACATTCATTTTCTGATTGATTTACGGAAAACATCATTTATGAATGAGAGGAGATCCCGAGGGAACATCCTCAGAGGTAACGATAAATATCCCTCTCTTGTTGTTGATTTCACATGACGTTGGATCCTATGTTTGGAATTTTTCTGAGCCTTACACATCTTTAAGCCATAAATCTTAAATTATAATGATGTTCCCCTCTTGGTTGTTGGTTCACACAATTATCAATCCTAAGATATAATTTTAGACATCAGTAGGGCCTTAGGTATTCAAGTGATAAGAGTCTATTCGATTAAATTTATCGTTTCCATACACCTTTGTGCATGATGAATATCGTTAAAAACAATAAGAAGATGTTAAATATTTAAGATCTTTACCGAGGAAAAATAAAGCATATGCGTATCACTTTGTTTGAAATAAAGTGATGATGTGAGCATGACTGAATATCATGATCCATCGTATTTGTGGAAGATGGATATATACATTATTAATATATTAGTTAGTATAACCCTTTGGTTGAGATTGATCGTAGCATCTCATAGGTCACTTAGCATTACATTATGAATTTCATATTAAACATGAACATGCATTATACCAATATGGGTTTTGTTTGGACTCAAATTTCCGTTAGTATATACTCCACGATTTATGAAAGGTTGGCCATAATTATTCCATTAAGGTAAGTTAGATGTTACAACATCAAGTCAGCCATGCGTTACGAAATCGAATCTCATAAGTATTATGTAATTAGCCATGAGTTATTGTCTATGTTATTTCCTTTACACAGTATCTGTTAAGTATGGTTGGAAGTTGAATGGCCTATGAATTATTTATACTTTGTGGCAATTAGTATTTCGTATGGACGTAAAATAGCATGTGTACAAATATGATTGGTGGAATAAGCGTTTCATATTGTGTAACAACTAATACGCATGTATTGTCAAGTCTCATTTTGTAAATTCGACATAGAATTTGAAGTTGATTAGGGATGATATGATTAATATCCATTTACATGAATCTTGTTATTTCTTTAAATACCATCCTATCATCATTAGAATAATTTGTTACCGTGCAAACTAGTAGTTTTTTTGTCGAAATTATAGATTTATTGACACTAATATCAATGTATGTGATATCCTACTTTAAAAGGAAAAGAAGTTTGATTAAATGGTGTTATCATATGCCAGTATCATTAGTAAATTGACCATTGTATTTCGAGGTAGCTAATGCTTTATGCTTGTCGAATAAACACTAGTTAATGGATTTACAAATATTAATAATATAAACCATAAGAAATAGGTACTCCAACAAGTACATTAAGCAAATCATTAGCCATATTGTAAAGGTTGGAATGTAGATCATCCTATGGATGAGTTTTCATAGTGATTAGGTAGGTGGAGTTAGGTGTCACAAGGAAATGGACATGCATACCTTAGGTCCTGGGTAGATGCCATGAAGACTGTGACTCCAACGGACGAGTTGGATGACGCGTCGCACCTATTAGTTCAGTAGCATCCGGAGTCGCTCGACGGAGTATGCAGGTGGCGCAGTTGGCGTTCTTGATTTCACACTTATAATATTAGAGCTTGAAGTAGAATTAGGTGTGGCCGCATCAAATTCTATTTCGAGTAATATTGTTACGAGAAGTGTTCTGGGATGCGGTTGAAGTTGGAGAAATTAAGGTTATTATCTTTTTCTGTTTCTAGTTGAACAAAGATCTTTGTAGGTTTAATCAAGATGATAAACAAGTTCCTGCATAGTGGAGGCCTACGAGTCGTGTACTTGCATATGCTAAAATACTATGAGAAATGATCAATTACCGAATGCTGGTAATTGTAATTTTATAACGTTGTGGACTCTAACCAACTTGTAGAAATATCAAGATCATTGTGGTAGTACTCAAATGATTATTAAATCAATAAATAAAATCAGTTGTTACGTAATCTAATAAAATAAGTTGTTATGTAATCTAATGTATATCAGAATGACTTAATATTTTCTCAATTTCTACAGATTTTATTTGATAGAGTTGAGTGTACATTCTTTGTCTACTCTTACATTAGTTATTATAGTGTTTGTCTCGTTACTAGGCAATTGCTCATAACTTTACCCGCTTGTGATCCAACAGGTATAGCTGAGTAGTAGCTGCAACAATAGTGGTTTTCGAGGAGTTTGGACTTTCTACATCATACTTGCACCAAACAGGGTGCGCTCTACTCATAGTAACTTATTTAGTTCTGCATTATTTTATGTTCTATTTTAGAGACTTTATAGTGAGATATTTGGAGAGATTCTTCTACAAAATTTATAATTATATGATGTATCTCATTATATGGACAATGACTTGATGATTATTATCAATGAGAATGGATGTTGTATTTTCCTTTCATTTTATATTATTCTCATGTTGTTATTTATATTTCCAATGTTGACCTAATGTGCATAAGATGGTTTGTTGAGTATCATACATCATGGACGTATTTGGATATTAAGTCTGATACTCTCGTCTCGTAGGTTTTGATAGCCGGAGGAGCAGAGCATCACATGTACCATATGGGAGGGGGTCGGAGATCAGGCAATTGGGGGTGGGGGGGGGATGCTGGGGACAATTGAGGGAGGTAGAGGGGAAAAGGATGTAAAGAGGAAGGTGGGGGATGCATAGGGATGCCATCTTTTGTGAATGTGCTAAACTAAGAGAGCAATATGCACATTTGTTAACAGAATTTGATTAGTTTTAATAACCAAATGAATGACAGTTAATCACAGTATTTGTGGGGTAAAAATTAGCAAGTTTACGAGGTCGAGAGGATAATACTAATGTTTAGAAGGTTAATTTGCAAAGTTCCAGAGTTAGTGGTAGGGATGCAAACGGTTATAGATATATCCGTTTCCGATCCATCACCGTATCCATTTTATACAGAGTTTGACATCTGTATCTGTGTTTAAAATGGATATGAATATGGATATCATTTTGATATCCATAAACATCCATATCGTATTATCCGTTTTCGTATATAAAGATAGTCATAGATTCATTATCAACCATATATAACATAATTATATACCTTCTTTTACCACATTTGTATAATTTTTATTACACAAATACATTTAGTAAATTTATATCATATATTTTCCATCTAATTTGCATATGTTTAAGTCGATATTATAAAATATAACTAATATTACTCGTATACGATCCTTATTCATTTTACATCCATATCTGTTTTAAAAAAATATAGTAAGATATTTTTAATATCCTAATATATCCATCATTTTTTATTAAAAAAGATAGCATGCCCCTTCCTCCCTCCCGCCCGCCCCTTTCTACTGGCTTCGCCGATTAGGGTTTCTCCCCGCGGTCGCCCTCTATTCCTTCTCACTCCGGCGCCTCGCCTGGCGATCGATCAACAATGGTAATCCTTCTCCGAATTTCTCTTCGTATATCTCAATTGGTTTCGGTCCAGTCCTATCAATACATCCTTTCTTGTTGCAGATCATCCCCAAGAAGAACCGCAATGAGATATGCAAGTACCTCTTCCAAGGTACGATCTTTGCTTGTTTTTGCCTAGGGTTCCGCTTCTGGATAAAGTTCGACTTTGTTTTTGGGTGTTTTGACAGAGGGCGTGCTGTACGCTAAGAAGGATTATAATCTGGCGAAGCACCCGGACATCGACGTGCCCAACCTGCAGGTGATCAAGCTGATGCAGAGCTTCAAATCCAGGGAGTACGTGAGGGAGACCTTCGCGTGGATGCACTACTACTGGTACCTGACCAACGACGGGATCGAGTACCTTCGCACGTACCTCAATCTGCCTTCTGAGATCGTTCCCGCCACCCTGAAGAAGAGCGCGAGGGGACCCTCCTCCCGCCCGTTCGGAGGCCCGCCCGGCGACCGCCCGAGGTGGGATGGTGATGGCATGCTAATTTTCTTGTAGAAAGGAGGAGTCTTTGTGGGTTTCGAAGTGGAATCCGAGATGGGTTCGGTGTCCGAGCTCTTATGGTGTTTTTTTTTGCAGGGGTCCTCCACGTTTTGAGGGTGACAGACCGAGGTTTGGAGACAGGGATGGGTATCGTGGGGGTCCTCGTGGCGGACCTGGGGAATTTTGGTGACAAGGGTGGCGCTCCTCCTGAGTTTCAACCGTTTTTCAGCGTGAGATTTCTGTCAAGTTAATGTGTTTCTATGAATAGTTTTGTAGATATATGCTTAAGAATTCGTTAGTTAACGGTAGCTGACTTAGCTCCCTTTGGAGGAAAGTTATAGTATACTGCAACTACAAAACATAATTCGCCATACCTGAGGGTGGAAGTTTAAGCTACCTCCAGAGGAGGTGGAATAGATTTTGAGCTGTAGTCACCTATTCAAGAGGCGGGTTCCCATGGATTTCTGTCAAGTTAATGTGTTTTAATCACTAGTTTTATATATATATGCTCAAGATTTCGATAGTTAATTTTGGCTGACTTAGCTCCCTTTGGAGAAAAGTTCATGTATACTGCAACTACAAAACATAATTCCTCGTACCCAGTGGCGAAAGTTTAAGCAACCCCACGAAGAGGTGCAATTGGTTTGCAGCCGTAGCCACTTATTCAAGAGATGATTATTCCCATGGATTTCTTCACAGCAGCAGCAGCTGGGGAAGCCGCTTCTTGAAGAGGCGGTTTTGATTTTTGCCAAAGCCGCCTCTCCACGAGGCGGCTTCCTTTGGGATTCTTTTATGGTGGTTCCAACAGGGAAAGCCTAAAACCAAAGCTGCCTCTTGAGAGGTGGCTCATCTATGGTGCATAATAAAAAAACATTCGCCATTGGATATGGCGAATTATTTGTAGTTGCATTGTGTACAAATCTTCCTTGCTCCTGAACAACCTACATCTTTCATGGCGATAACCAACAAGAAGGATTATTGAAGTGACCAAACATGTTACCTGCCTAACTAGCTTTAAGCATTGGAATACATGCCTCATGGAACCTCTCCTGTTGCTACCCTAATCTTGGTCAAGGAGGTATGGAAGCATTGGAATACATGCCTCATGGAACCTCTCCTGTTGCTACCCTAATCTTGGTCAAGGGGATATGGAAAAATAGGTTTTACGTAGCTGCATTTATGTGTTGGTAGTTTCTCATCTGTAGTGATGACTGTCTGCTAAACCTGAACAATTACCAAAAATATCTTTGCTTACTCATAAGATTCAATAAAAAAGCTCGCCTGGTTTTATAGTTTTTTATGAGGATTCCTTTCTACTTCTATTGTTAGCATCTCTATGCCATGCTCCATGTTAGCATCTCTATGCCATGCCCCATTTAGCATCTCTATGCACTCCAACCAAAAGCTCAAACATGTGCTCATGCTCGTACACATGACAAAATTCCCATAGATAGTCTGCAATTTTACTCCACCCATTGGTTATATTTTTTAATGGGATATGCAAGATTTTAGTCGGTAAATATTTAACTTGATATGGACTAATTCATCTTGAGTAGGAGTTGAGCATGAGTCTCGACATGCATGCTATTGTTATTCTTCTTTAGTTTGAACAAGACCTTGCAATTTCACCTCTTATTTCACACCTAAAAGTGTTGTGTTGTGCTCACCCATGAAACTCACTTCAGTATAGGGTGAGGTGACTATTAGAAATCTAGTTGCGGCCTACTGGAGATATGGGGTAGGGATGCTATTGCTGGAGTCTAATTTGTTTCATTTCCTTTTCAACTCTTAAGCACAATGCAATATGTTTCATGGTCACTATCTACTTTAGGTTGATTGCACTTGGCACAAATTCAAGGCATTTGATGAGAAAAAACAAGTGAAATCTAATTTTAGGCCAATTGCACTCGGTACAAATTTAAGGCATTGATGAGGAAAAAAGTGAATTGGAAATATGGAAGTTATGAGTTGCTAGTGTAAAGTTACTACAACATGTTATTGGAAGAAACCTGTTAGGGCTGCTTGCACTGTCTCCTTACCTGCTTTTTTTGCCACATGGTTCTACCTTGCTTCCTATTTGTTTTATCTCTTATGAATGATCTGTTACATCCTTGCCAGCTGCGTGCACCCTTTTTGTGACTCATCACATTCCTTCAACTTCAGAAGGTGTGGAGCTGTCAGAGTTGTTAATATGATGGGTGACGATAGGATCATCAGATAAAGACTAGGGGGACCTAAGTGTAGGTTAAAGCTTCATTATTTTAGCTATTGGTAGGTGTAAAGTTGGTCAGTTTGAGTGTTGAAGGCATTTCAGTTTGTAAAAGATAGTTTTAGCTACGAGAGACCACCTTGTTTTAGCTATTGGTAGGAGAAAAGTTGGTCAGTTAGAGTGCTGAAGGCATCTCAGTTTGTAAAAGATAATTTTAGCTAGGAGAGACCACATTTCTACTCAAGCTTTAAGAAAGCTTGGATGTACTCGTGAACAAGTTGGAAATGACATTGATTGGTACGGAGATAGTTTAGGTGTGGGGACCTTATATAGTCTTTACAGTTGGGAGAATGTCTCGTTGTTGAGATCTTTAATCATGGTCTTTAAATGGGGCTCCTGTCATTGTTTTGAAGATAATTGGAAGTACGGAAATGGTTTCGGAACTTCCACGTGCCTGCTTTGATAATTTAAAGAATTATGGGTTAGTGGATCATCGATCTATTATATGCTTGCATCTGTTGGTTTTTCTAGGCAAAAATGATTTTGAATTGCCAAGCGATGTTATCTTGATGCAAAGGGTTCTAGTATTGAGTATTTCAGATCACAGTTGCCCTGAAGGATATCGAGAACATATTAAGCATGCCTTATTATTCACTATGTGATCATCTCTGTGATATGGTGACTATATTTCTATTTATGGTTCTTTGATGAATAAATGATCTGTTTAAAGATGGCATTGAGCCTTCACATTTGACTTTGTAAATCGTCTGAAAACCCAGTAGCAGTCGTCAGATCATAATTGTCACCGACTTACACTGTTGGAGTTCTGAGAGTATCTGAGCATCGGATATTCATTTTATTTGTGTTGCTGCGAAAATATTGTGCGACTAAAATCCAAATTTATAAAGGAACTCTAGTTTGATAATATCTGCAAGGGTTCCATACAGCTCATCTTCACCCAAATACATTAATTTGTATATTTTATACACTGATCACATCCCATCTCTTGCCACTGTCAACTTATTTGGTTGTTTCTTGTTCACCTAGGGTAGCCTACTGAACAAGTGTTGGTAATGCCAAATCTGTGCCCATTTGGAAATCCACTCCCTGAACCACATCCCCATTTACTTGACTGGGGTCTTGTTAAAATGTATTCCCAACCCTGTCAACTAATTGGACACCCGTTTTCGCATTCATACCCGTCAGAGACAGAATTTCACCTCACAGTTAATTAAGCAGTAATTGCTCACAGATGCGATCTTACATTAAAAAAGGTCCAATAGGGATAACTGCTAAAACCAAATGTGCTATAATATTAAATAAGCTGCACCATTATATAAGAAACCCAAAAATCCACTTAGTTAGTAGTAGTGCCACCAGGGAATAATGAGGACGCTGACAATGCTATGAGAATAATGGGACATTAACCATTCTAGGTTCCGAAGCTCTGTGAATAACGGATACATTGATCAATTCTAAGGATGTATGGAAGAAAATAAAATTTGCAGGAGTTCTCGCTGAGTATCCACTTAAATGGTTTGGTGGTAGTACAATGTACTTACCACCCAAAAGATCAGGGTTCAAATCCCTTCTTGTGGGGTTGCATTAGGTAGTCGACAACTGTCGTAAAAAATAGTCGAATCTTTCAACATGGATTTGAGCAAGAATCCATGTAGTCAACCCTACTTATAGTGGGAGAAGGCTTTGCCATTTTTTAGCCAACCCTACTTAAAGTGGGAAAAGGCTTTGTTGTTGTTGTTGTAGGAGTTCTCGCTGACAGCTACAGCTCAGAGAATGAGAACAAGAATTTCTCGTCTATGGCGGCGGCGGTGCTGTGGGTCCTTTGGCTAGGAATGGGGTTATTTTCAGGCATGAAAGATTCTGTCGAGAATGTACTATAACATGCTAGACATCTCGTTAACTCGCTACCTTTAATTTCTTCGGCGCATTCTACTTGTGAATTAATGAAGAAGTTTTTGATCCAGCACCTTATCAGCAGTTCGTCCTTTTCCCTTTCATAAAAAAAGCCATGCCACAGGGGAAGGTACTAGCTGTAACCTAAGACATGCAAATCAGAGCAAAAAAAGAGAATGTGGTTATCTCTATTTTTCTTTTATTTACAAAAAATTTAGTCCCGCAAAATCTAGTCCCATCCCCATTTATGTGATGGGGTCCAAAACAAATATGTTCCAAACCATGATTACCTACTTGATAATCATTTTCCAATAGGTGCCCATAAAAAATTATTCTTGATGTAATAATTAAGCATCTATCATTCTTGATGTAATCAAACACTGGATCAAATAGGGAGGACAACCAAAGTCCAGCGTGATGTAATTATTCAAATGAAGCTGAGAAAACTTGTTTAAACTGGCTTATATGACCCACAATGGCATTTTGCGGATATTGGCTGTAAGGTTAGATGATGGTAATTAGATGTGGGGTTGCATGTAAGTATTATCTCAGTGTTGCTTAGAGTAATCCTGTAATTAAGAACAGTACATGAAGTTCAGTACCTTGTGGTGCTGCTTTTGAATGACTTTGATCCAAACCTGTTTTATAATTAATTGTGTCTGGGTTGACCCTCGTGAGATGACATCAAAGATTGACTTCTTTAGTTCCATCTTTGACAATGCCACCTCCCATTGACCATCGTCCACTGCTCTACTACATTTTATTGCTCCCTTTTAGTGTGCTCGTATGTAGATACCCTTCCCATCACCACACCCTTCTAATGTAAACATTTATTACTCTGATTCTTAGGAAATCGTTGCATCTGTCTCTTCTGGTCGTTACCCAGTTTTCAGCCGCGTAGTCCCCATCATTCTAATCTTGTCGTTCCTGGGACTGATCTCTGCATCTCACGTCCCGTTTATCGTGATCACAATCCCATTGCCCTCCCCAGTTTTAACTTATGTGACCGATAAATAATAGTTTTTGCGGTACAGCAGGAATTCCTGAAATTGTGAAAAGACTTTCGTGCCAAAGAGTTGTTATATGCTGAATGTTGATATACTGGTTTGTATACTGGCTTAATTTTGTATTTTTGGTGATAATTGCATCATATTTTTGTTACTTTCTTTGCCTGAATGATTAACTTGTAGTTCAAAATACGCAGGCACCTGGTGGTAGGCCTGGGTTTGGCAGGGGCAGCGGTGGTTATGGCGGTGGCCCTGCTCAATCCTCTCTAGAGTAGTCGTGGCACCCATTTTTATTTATGCATTTTTTTGAAAGTTATGTAGTTGTGGCACCCATTTTGATTGGAGAAATTCGTCATGTGATCTCCCGTTCTGTCATTTACGCTTCCTCACCAGATGTTAGTTCTCAGTGGAGTGGTTGTCAAGAGCATGCCATCAACTTGAAGCTCGTGTGTTTTTTTTCTTATTTTCCTGCTATAATTATAGGGAAGTCCCTAGATTTGGCACAATATATCATATATTTATGATTTTGACATTTGTAACTATCATTTTAATCTACAAATATTTTCTAGCTGTATTATTATATCTGTTTAGTATAAAAAAGTATAGTTGCATATTAATATCATAATCTTGGCTTCTTTTACCTTATTTGATATACTTAATATAAATTGTTTTAGTATATGCGCTTTATGTGTGAACTGTCATTTATAAAATCAACCTTATCTGTAAGGTACTTCTGTAGTAAGTTACCACATATATCAATTAGCTGGATGTGTTAAATAGGAAAAAATGGGGCTGTGCCTGTCATTTTTCTGCAAATTTATTATTTTTTTTTCAAAATATCACAACGTATATTCATCTATATATCCCTCCAATTTGTCATTTGAATTTTGTCATAAATAGAGACTCCTATGCCCTCCATTTAAAATATATAATTTTAACGGTCTAAATATTGTTGTAATCAAACATTACCACATATATCAATTAGCTAGATGGAAGGCATAAGAGTCTTCGACCCTAAATCCTAAATTTGAATGACATTGTAGGGATATGTAGATGAATATTCATGGTGCTATTTTAAAAAACAATTGCAGAAAAATAGCTGGGGAGCAACCCATCAAAACCAATTAAATATGGACATGGTTGATAAAATTCAGTGGTATGCTTTAGCGAACATTGATTTTATTAATGTTACAAGAATGTTCTAATTTTGTTCCTCATGTTATAAATAATATAGTATCTTATGATTTTTGTCATGGTTTATCGAGACGTCAATTTAAATTTAGAATTTATCCTTCAGTACACTATTGACAGGACTTGGAAATGTGTAATGTGTACAAACAAAAAAACCTAGAAAGCTTGCTCTGTCTATTTGTAGAAATGCCGAGATTCTTAATCTTGTGCATACTGATATCTGCGAATTTATTGGTTTCATAGATGATAGTAGAAGATATTGTTATATTTATCTAATAAAAATCAAGAGTGAAGTCTTAAATGAATTTCTTATCTTAAGAACGAGGCTATGACATAAATATGCCAAGTGCTTTAATGTCCTATGTCAAATATGATGGGGAATACACATTTAACATGTTTGATGAACAATGCAAACTCTTTGATCTTGTTCATGTGACTACAACACTACATCCACCACAGTGCATGTGAATATCAGAACAAAAGATTGGGATTTTAGCTGACAAGGAGATGCCTTGTATACAATTTGTCATATACTGAACAAGGAATGACTAATAACAATATATGTTTGAATTGTGGAGGAACAAAAAACCGAGCTTGAAATATCCTAAAGTGTGAGCCTATATCACTTAAGTTTTGGTATCGAATACAAAAGAATGATGCTAGGTCATAAAGTTATTAATGTCATCTTCTTAAGCTATTTAAAAGTAGCTATTCATATATGCTCTTGTTAATTAGGTTTGAGATACGTAACATAGATATCAACACTTGTTGAACTTCCTGATGCTACTTTCTTTGAAGATGTCTTTCCTATGAAGATCGTTGTTCCTCAAAATCTGATCTATGATGTAGTTCTACTTTATTGCAAACCAAATGGAAGGGATATCGAGTGTGGAGGTTGAGATACAATTTGAACCTGATGATCCTTTAGAAAAGGTTGAGCTTAAGAGGAGTAAATGACCATGAACTTCCATGGATCATGATAGTGGCTTTGTTGTCAACCCGATTGAGGGTTATTCAACAAGTCATAAGGAATGCATGACTTTTTTGAAGCTAAAAATTGTAAGGAAGCAGTTATATTAGAGATGTATTTTACTTTGGTTATGGAACTTGGGAATATATTTTTACCCAAATGGTGCTTTACAACTGAAGCATATTGGTGTTAAGATAAAGTTTAGGTTACATGGATCAATCGATAAATATAAAATCAGATTAGTTGCCTGATGTTTTAGCAAAAAGAATATACCAATTATTTTTTATACATATCCCATGTGATCACGATGACCACAATCCATATATTTATAACTTTTGCAATTGTATATGATCTCTTTATCTACCAATGGATGTTAAAATCATATTCCTTCATTGTGATATTGAAGAGGTGATATATATGGATTGCTCTGATAGGTTGTGGCAATTGAAAGTGAGGGAACAATTTGGAAGGTTGATAAATCCCTATGGATTAAAACAAGCACTAAAGCAATAATATGAATAATTTGGCAAATTTATTTTGTCTTGTAGCTTTAAGATTTATGAATACAACAAATGTATCTGTTCCAATTGAAGGGTGATGAATGTACTATCTTATACATGTATGTTGATACCATATTATTTGGATCACATAGGAGGATTACCAATTAAATCAATTTATTCTTAAGTAGCAAGTTTGAGATGAAGTACATGTGTATTGCTGATGTGACTCTTGATCTCAAACTAAAGAGACCACTTGATGTGATTATAGTTTCTCAATCTTATAATGTTGATACATACTTGAGAAATTGGGATATTATGATAGTTGTAATGTAAGAACTCATTTTGATTCATCCAAAACACTCTTGCAAGTTGCAAGAGACCTCACATTTCATTCTTGATTGCAGAAGTCTGTCGATAGACAAACTATCTTGACAAAACTCACTGGAGGATTTGACTGGTACTACGATACTTGAAGGTAACTACTTCCCTTCGTTTGCATTATGGTAAACATCCTTTTGTGTTGGAAGAATATAATGATGCAAGCTCAATACGGAAAATAAAAGAGTATGAGCGCAATGATGTTACTGGATGTGTAATTATCCTTGGAGGCAGTGCGGTCTCCTGGAAGTCTATGAAGAACGTTACATACTGATAAACTCAAAAATCGATCGGTCTTGTATTCCACACAAGGCGGGAACACAGTCGAAGTGTTGGCCAATCAAACTCTGAATTTAATCAACAATTAACCCACACTATAGATATCAAACAATGACAAGCAATGTGAAGTTAAAATTTATTTTTAACTCTACATAAATGGTGTATAGCAAGCAAGTACGTAGAGAGTTCGAACACATGGAGCAAACAGGGTAAGATCAAACAGATGTGTGTGTGTGAAAGTGAAGTGTTGTCTACACTATGCAATGCAAATATTTCTGTGGGTTTTTTATATTTTTTTAATTTTTAATTTTGTATTTTGATTTTCTTTTTACTGATTTTGTATTTTCTTTTTATATTTTATATTTTTATATTTTCTTTTTCAATATAGGAATATATATACAATATAGGGGAAAGAGAGGATAATGTGTTTATAAAAATATGCAAAAATACTCGAAACTTCTGAAATAAAATTTTTTTGGTGTTTTTATAATTTTTTACTGTTTTTGTGACTTTTGGGTGTTTTTCAAAATATTTTTGGCATTTTAAATAGGCAAAACAAGGGAAAACAGTGAATAAACTTGTTGGCCGAGATTAATATGAGGTTGAAAAATACTAAATAGTACCTAAAATTCCTCAAATTAATTTTAAAATATAGACAATGAAACCAGGAAGACACAGCAACTGAGTTCGTATTTTTGTGATTTTTCTATGATTTTCTAGATTTTTATAAATATTTTTAGGGTTTATAATTTTTAGGGTTTTTCTTTTGAAATTTTTGTGGTTTTTGGATTTACGCTAATAGATGATGAAATACACAAAATATATTTTTTTTGGAATTTTTCAAAATGTTTTTATAATTTTTATGTATTTTCTAATACAAACAGTAGGAAAAATACATGTTTTTGATTTTTAATAAATATGAAAATGCAATAAAATCAAAAACTAAAAATAGGGCGTGAAAGTACAAGTTAACAGGAGCTTAGCATAATTTTTGTGGAATTTTTCAAGTCAAAATGATGCTCCAAATAAATCAGACAAGCACGCGTAAATGTCACATACTAGTAGGGGTATATATGCAATTAACGAAAAGTCTGAGGGCTATTTCGCAAAAAAGACCAGAAATATATAACTGCAGGTGAAAGATCAGATATTAAAACTAAATATGCAAAAATTCCCGGGAGCCCCTTGCAAAATCATTAAGTCACGTGCGCAACGCACGTGACTTGGCGGGGACCTGTAGGTAATATAATCAAAAGTCGGGGGGCTACGCACAAACTTTACAGAAAAGTTTCAACTGCAGATGAATGATTAAATAGTAAATATAAATACACAAAATGCCTAGGGTTAAAAAGCAAAATACCCAAGGCGCCGATCGGACGGCTAATGGATGAGTTACTTAGACACGTGTCGTCCTCCGGTGGAGTGATACCCTTTCGCACGAATGGCCGAGATTAGATCACACGAGGGGATTTGACGGTCAAAGCTTCTGAAGATCTGACGCCCGCTGCTGTGTCTGGAGAAGGCCCCTTGATCGGACGGCGGCGGGCGGCGTTTGAAGAACAGGGAGGGAGGCTCGACTCCGCGAGCTTCCTCCGACGATGACGCCCTTCACCGGCATGAAACGAAGCTCGGAAGGGGTCCAGATGCTTCCTGCAGGTTTCCTCTTGTTGCTGGAGTGTCCAAAAAGCCCCGACGTTGATCGGAGGGCTTGCAGGAGGACGGCGGAGCTTGCGAGCCCCAAGGGTCTCCGACGAAGCTCCAAAATCACCCCAACTGTTGCTGTGACTCCCAGACCTGCAAAGGAAAGTTACTAGGGTCGCGGGCAAATTGCCGCGACCCCCAGGTGGGCGAAATAGTGTGGAAATATCGGAAACACGTCTCGCCGAAGCAATCTCCGGCGAGGGGGTGATGAAGGTGACCAATCAGGCGAAAGGATGGGAGGTATGGACGGGATGATTCCTACGACTACTAGAAATAAAAACACGCAAGAAAATCCAACTAAAAATGAACAAAAGATAGACCTCAAGCCCAGGAAGGGCGAGGGAAAACCTCGACGGCGGCGGGCACCGGAGGTGGCTGGAACGCTCTCAGGCCTTCACCGCACCTCGACGAGGGAGCTGGGTCGACCCTCTGTCACCGGGGACTCATAGCAGAGGCTCGGAGGTCTTGGCTTTGACCAAAAAGAGGTTCAAAGATCAAAGGGGGGACTGGGATGTGGTTTTGAATGGTTGACGAGGGGGTCCAAAGATCGAGGATGAACGGGCGAATCGATGGCTCAAAATCCGAAATAAACAAAGGGTGTGTAGGACCATTCAACAATGAGCAAAAGTCGTGAAGACTCTAACACGATTTGGTGAACGAATGGCCCGCAAAAAATCCAAGAAGACGGCTGCCTACACAAGTCCAGCGGTCACAGACCTGGGGTCAAGGAGTTGACCCATGGTCAACGGATGGCGTGGCCTGATTGGGCCACGTCATCCGCAAAAAGACAAAAATCTTGTAAATTAAATTAAAAATATTAAATGATTTAGTTAATTTTAGGTTATTTAATAAAAAATGTTTATTATTTTATTTAGTATTTTATTCTTATTTTTAATTATTTTTATGAGGCATATTTTTACAAGTTTGCTTTCATACCTCTTATAGGTATATATACCTATGTATTTTACTCTTTTATTTTTATTTTGTGTATTTTAATTTTATTATTTTTGTTTCTGATTATAAAATACTTTTATATACATAATTATATTTTTATTTAATTTTCTGAATTCTTTTGTATATTTGGTAAAATAAAAGTATGTGTTGTATAGGTATACATATAGGTATTGTATCTATGTATCTAATACACATGTATTTTTATTTTGTATTTGATTTAGGTTTTTATTCTGATTTTAATGTATATAGTTATTATAAGTAATATTTACAAAATTATAAAAATATAAGAATACAAAAATAATGAATAAATAATAGAATGAATATTTTAATCTGTACAAGTATACAAGTAGGGTCCAAAACTCAACTTTCAAACCGTAACTCCAAAAAATACGAAACCATCTCCATTAAATAGATAATTTCACGATATATACAATTAAAGGTGAGTTTGGACATTTCGAGTTTTTATTTGCAAGATACGGGTCTGGGAAGTTGGAGTTTTGGAATCTTATTCAGACCATAACTTTTTATCTATACATTATTTTTCAATGAAATTAATTTCGTATTTTTCTATATAAAATTATATACAACTTTCATGTACAAAGTTTCTTTATTTGAGGTATAAAAAGTGGAACCAAAAATAGGTCCCAAAATAAATAAAGAATGAATTAAATAGAAGGGGTTTTTATTGTATTTTGACCCTTATCTCCCCCTACTTTATTCCTTGTCGACCTATTCATCAAGATGCTTAGGTCTCAGGGTTTTGGGTCATAAAATATTTACAATATTTTATTCTTTTTCTTTTCTTTTATTTATTCTATAATTTTGGCTTTAATTACAGTATTTTATACACTATTTAGATGCATATGCATGAATGCTAATATGATGGATTTAATGCTATTTACACGCATTTGGTAGGGTTTTTGAGGCCAAAATGATAGAATAAAGATGATGAAATGTGGATTCATCATCCCCCTATACTTTACCTTTGCTAGTCCCTAGCAAACACTTATGCAATAAGTGCAAAAGAGAAAGAAAGAAAAGAAAAAGAAGAACTTGGATTAAGTTTAATTATCAAACTTGTCTTCACAAAATCAAAGTTTGGAGCTTAAGTCGGACCTTTGGAATTTTAGTGCGGGTGGAACCTTAATGAGAACCAAATTTGAAATCCAACAGTCTTTGAGAATCCCAAAACTCTGTTCAAGTCTCCTCAACAGCCAGGTCAGAAATATCTCAATTCATACGCAAACCCTTACGACTATGAATCTGACTCGTACAGTGTAAGTGATGGTGGCTCTCCCCAACTAGAATGGCAAAGAAACTGACTTCTCCAATATGACAACCCAATGATTCCCCAATCCAACAACTCATCCCTCAAGGAGCAGGGTATTCTCTTCTAAGTTCAAGTGGCAACCAACCCAAGAGAAGGGGGGAAGAGAAGAATGGACGGTAGCCAGTGTAGCTACCTATCCTAGGATGCAAGACCAGTGTAGTCAAGTCATCCAGCTGCAGACTCACATGATTTGACTTTGAAGCTCAAGCTTGCTTATTGACTTTACAACATATGTACACTCCGGCAGGCATTTTTATTTTTGTACAGGCCTGTCCACTTTTTTGGAGTTTTTGCTTTGGCATTTTTTTTAAATTCTATATACAGCAGCATTTACATAGGGAATTTTTTCCTCTTGAGCCAGTAGACTATCCCTCTTTTGAAGCTTTATCGCAACCCATGATCTCCTATCCTCGAAACTCATCATTACTGGACGGGTTGGGGCGCACTTCCCTCCCTAGAGGAGGACAAATATTTCCACTTGTGTGTGTCTCATACCGGCAAATCCAATCCCCTCACCACCCCAACTGAGTTGAGCCATGTGAAAGGTGCAGGTGTCCAAGTTAGGTCATTATCAACAAGAGTCGTGCGTGTGCTCCAAAATACTCTACTTTGGCAGTCAAGAATCCATTGAACCAAGTCTCGTGATCCTCAAAGAATTAAGTCAACTAGACCTGAAGTACCTCAAACCCAGTTCCTATAAGGTTCCTATTATTAGGTAGATTTTAAGGTCCAATCAAGCTCCAATCTCCGGATTTTACTTAGACTTGTTCAACTATCAGACTCAATCCGAAAAATGCTCATGCTATGCAATGCGATGCAGAAAATGTTTTTGTGATGCAATTTTCAAAGGTTTTGAACTTTTTATGGATTTTTGAAGAGATGATGCACATGCATTTTTAGATTTTTCAAAAAGATTTTTCAAACATTTTTGGATTTTAATTTTTGCAAATGTTTTTGGGATTTTTGAAAACAGAAGATTTTGGCTAAAAACTAGGTACAAATATTTACACGAGAGTGCTTCTTATATATACAGGGTAAGTGATCAATTTTATACGTATATATATAAAGAATTTTAGGTGTGATGTATATATTCCTCAAACTTATTTGACACAAGTTTTTTTAAAGAGTTTTTGAAAACTCTAGTCCAAAACAATTTGTACAAACATTTTCAATCATGTACACACATTTGAAAATCATTTTGCAAAGGTCTTCCAAACAGTATCTATATATTTTTCAAATATTTTTGCAACCATTTTTCAAACCATTTGCAAATCATTTTTCAAACATTTTATTTCACACATAGAAAATAATGTTTTCAAACCAAAATGTTTTTACAAAGGTTGAAAACATGTAACAAAATATTTTTAAAATAGTTTTCAATAGATTTTCACAAAGATTTTCAAACTATTTTTCAAACATTTTACAAAAAAAACATTTTTACCTGATTCATTAATCAGTAAATACAAAAAGAATTTGAGGAATAATCAACATCTTTTTATTAAGGATTTTAATGAATTTTAAAGAATGATTAGCCATTTTATTAAGAAAATACGAAAGTACGAGTTATGGCTAAAGTATATACGTAGTATATACAACCTCCCTATACTTAGCTTGAGCTATGTCCTCATAGATCGGAGAGAAAAGAGAAAACATAACTCGTACTAAGTATAGACAAGTCTAAAGAATAAATGAATAGGAGATGAATGAATAAACCAATGAGAAGTCGACCGTCCCCCCTATACTTAGGATCAAATAATCCTAAGTATAGCAGACTGTACACAAAGCAGGGAGAGTCAAGGGTGGGAATGAACAGATCGTACTCAGATTGTCTCCCCCTATACTTAGGGTAAAATATCCCTAAGTATAGACAAGAAGAGGAGACAATGGAGAGGATCGAAAAATAGAGAAACTCGGGGTGCACACCCCCCTATACTTAAGACAAAGTACGCCCTAAGTATGGAAAACTGTCTACAAGGGCGGCATCTTTTCGGTAGATGAAGAAGATATAAGAGGAAAAGAAGAAAAGAAGAAAAGGAGAAAAGATATCAACACATGGAAGAAGATAGAGACAAATGTACGCATCACTCCCCCTATACTTAGGGTACAAGAAGCCCTAAGTATAGGCAAAAACAGGAGTGATGAAACGAAACGATGAACACTCGGCTCGTCCACCCCCTATACTTAGGACAAAGTACGTCCTAAGCAAGGCAAACGCGAGAATGGGTGGATGAGCAATACGGGAGAGAGACAGAGGTACACACAGGAATATACAACAGAGATGGATATACACATGATCAAGAAGGTAGAAAGCTGACCTTCTTGCGAGACCGCTGAGGGATAGATCTAGTGTGGTGCAGGTCGACATCGACGTCCATAGTGGACGGAGGCCGATCATGGTCGACAGAGTGAAGACCCTCAGTGGAATCAAATCGGAAAGGCACGAACTGATCAGTGGAAGTAGTACGGCTAGGTTCGCCCTTGGTGGTCCTATGGTGTGAAGGCGCAGACGGATGAGTGGAAGAGGTGTGGTCGGGTCTGGCCTTGGAAGTCTCGCCGATGTCAAAGTGAAATGGGACGAACTCATCATCCTCGACAGAAGTGTAATCGGAGTCGTCCTGCGAGGGATCGTCCAGGTCAAAATCAAAAGGAACGAAATCATCAGTGGAAGTATACGAACTCTGTTCGTCCTCAGGAGTCTCACCTGGATCATTTGTTTCCTCATGAGGTCTCTTAAAATAATGGGCAGCATCATAACCGGCCTCAATCATCTTTACTTGTGAGCGACCAGGAACAGACTTATCAGTGGAAGTAGTCAAACCAGGCCCGTCCTGTCTAGTCTTGGTATCTGCCCTCCGCTCAATTGGATCAATCACGTAAATACTTTGGATTTTATCAACACATCGCCACACACCAGGAGGAGGAACTGTGAGTTCTATGCTTTCCGATTTCCTTTCGGGGGATTCGTCGGGTCTCATCAGGGGTCGCTAAGAAAACATCTCTAATATCATCAGATTGGTCACAGGCCTCGGAGTCAGCTAGAATCGGTGAAGGTGTATCAGATGCAGGTCTCTGGTCAACTGTAGGTGTGGTGATCAACACTTCGCTCTCGTCAACAGGATGGAAGCAAACCTCTCCTGATCCATAGTCAATAACGACCCTCGCCGAGGCGAGGAATGGTCGTCCCAGGATGATTGGAGATGGCTCCCCTGTGGAGGTCTCTATGGGCAACACGACAAAATCAACATGGTGGCTCGTGCTCTGAATAGAAATGACGGCATTTTCAAGGATACCCTTCGGCCTCTTTATTTATCCATCAGCAAACTGTACGATCATCCTGGTTTTCTTTAGAGGCCCTAAGTGAAGAGACTGTACCAGCGAGAAGGGTAATATGCTAATAGACGCACCACCGTCTAGGAGAGTGTGATCACAAGTATAGTCAGAGATGGTGCAAGTGATGAAAGGAGTAGCTGTATTCTTCTTCTTAGGAATGGGACGGTGTGTGATGGCGTGGGCAGTGGCCATGGTCAGAAGGTGACGCTCAGATCTGCTCCTCCGCTTTCTCTTCTTGGGAAGAGGAGCAGATAATTGGGTCATGGCCTGCTGAAGTGGGGCTTGGATGATCTCATGAATAGTGGCCACCACTTTGGGTTCAGACAGCATTTTTTGAATTTTTGGACCTCCTCCATACAAGGGAGGAAGTCGGAATCAGCATGTACATGAGGAGTGCCCAGAGCAGTCTGTACATAGGCGCCCTCGGGGTCGGAGATGGGACAAGAAGTGAGTGGATGTGTGGTCAAATGATTGGGCAATTGGCCCCTCTCCTCACAACGTGGCTCGATCGTGTGACTCCCAAAATCTTTTTGTGTTTTTAAATTTTTCTCATTTTTTTTGTATTTTTGGTGATTGCAAGCTCCCATGATCTCCCACAAGTACATCTGTATCCTCGACGAAAGGAGCATTAATCTGATTTTTCCTAAAGATAGCAAGATTATCATTCATAAAATCAATGCGCTTTGTCATTCGGTTCAAGATATCACTTATAGAGATCGAGGGAGGTGACTCCAACAGGTCAGACTCGGGTGAATGTGAAAGTGGAGGTGGATAATATACGGGTGGAGGTGGAGGTGGGTAGAAATCCGAGTCGTGATACTGTGGCTGAGGCGGATATGTACAAAAGTCAGAAAAAGTAGGAGGAGGATCCTCCTGATATAAGGGAAGTGGACCGGCTGGAGGGTACGAGGAATCCGCAAAATCCGGATAAAAATCGCTCCAGGGATCCATCTCGACACAAGAGAAAAATGATCGGGAGAGCACGACGGTCAAGTCAAGAGAGGTGAGAAGAAAGGCGCAAATGCGCGGAGTGATCTAGAATGCACAGGAAACAATCACAAGCAAAAATGAAACAATCAAACCCTCAATTCACCTACTCAACTCGGTAGAGACCGAAAAAAATTGGTCTTTTTATCTTGTCTGTTTTAGAGTAAGGTGAGAAGTCAAGAAGTTGCACAAACACTTAGGGGCTGAGAATGGGATTTTGGCACTAATCCTTAGTGTGTGC
Source organism: Ottelia alismoides (assembly GCA_037367405.1). Taxonomy (NCBI): domain Eukaryota; kingdom Viridiplantae; phylum Streptophyta; class Magnoliopsida; order Alismatales; family Hydrocharitaceae; genus Ottelia; species Ottelia alismoides. The sequence goes on from JAZKJV010007689.1 coordinate 483,754, forward strand.
GCGAGCAAGTAAAAGCGAAGACAATGAGGGGATTACTTGCCCCAATACAAGCTTTTCTTTTTGGTGGTTTTTAGGGTCAAGTAATATTAATAGTCCCAATTTTATTGATTATCACTTTTTTTAGATTTTTAATAAAAATGCACGATCCTAACGGGGATTCAATTTTACTTAGCACCTAGGTTGTCAAAATCAGAGGTAGAGAGTCGAAAAAGCAATGCAAGCGACAAAACGATGATGTATGCTAAAGCGTAAATGCTCACCTTGCTTCCAACACTCTACATGCAGGGATGCTCAGAAGAATTGAAACCTAATCTATATGCAAATGCAAAGCCGATGAAATCGACCTAAGTTTCAGAAAATGCTATTAACGTGAAGAACCACAAGTCGGTCACCGATCCTCAATCCAAAAAGTCCGGTCTAGACTCACCCCTCCTCTTCTCGACAAATCGAGTTCAGGAGTAGCGCTTGATGGGGTGGGCTCGCGGCACGACGGATCTAAGATGATGAAACGACTGTTTAAAATTTGACTAAGTCCAAATGCGGCTATAGGTACATGCAAATATATTAGGTGTTTGGTCTTAATCTATCGCAAGCAATCCTAGAACTAAGGGCTCAATCACACAAAGGAAGGAAAACAAAACCGGAAAACAAAGGGAAAAAGATGCGATGAAAACCGTAAAATCCGTGGTTAGCCCCCAAGTGTACAAACACTTGGAAAATGGGCCCGAAAGTCCAAAGTCCTGGGGTACCTGTATTATTACAAATATAGAGTCTCTCTCTCACAATAAATTACACAACTAAATGCTACAAAAAGGCCCAAAGTATGACTGTCTTCGCAAGTCCTCCCTGCCTTCTTTGATGCTCGGTCAGAAGTCTCCTGCCGCCTTCACGTGGGTGCACTGACGCCTAAGGTAGAGCGTCTCCCTCGATCCGCGGTTCCTCGCACAAAGTCAACAAGGAAGAGTGATTAGACAAGTCAAGCAATGATATCAAATAAGTGAGCAAATAAAGAAAGCAAAAATGTAGACAAGTATCACAATCACGACGCAAAAATGATCTACGCGTTGTTGCTCCCCGGCAACGGCGCCATTTGATAAACTCAAAAATCGACCGGTCTTGTATTCCACACAAGGCGGGAACACAATCGAAATGTTGACCAATCAAACTCTGAATTTAATAAACAATTAACCCACACTATAGATATCAAACAATGACAAGCAATGTGAAGTTAAAATTTATTTTTAACTCTACATAAATGGTGTATAGCAAGCAAGTACGTAGAGAGTTCGAACACATGTAGCAAACAGGGTAGATCAAACAGATGTGTGTGTGTGAAAGTGAAGTGTTGTCTACACTATGCAATGCAAATATTTCTGTGGGTTTTTTATATTATTTTTTTATTTTTAATTTTGTATTTTGATTTGCTTTTTACTGATTTTGTATTTTCTTTTTATATTTTATATTTTTATATTTTCTTTTTCAATATAAGAATATATATACAATATAGGGGAAAGAGAGGATAATGTGTTTATAAAAATATGCAAAAATACTCAAAACTTCCGAAATAAAACTTTTTTGGTGTTTTTATGATTTTTTACTGTTTTGTGACTTTTGGGTGTTTTTCAAAATATTTTTGGTATTTTAAATAGGCAAAACAAGGGAAAACAATAAATAAACTTGCTGGCCGAGATTAATATGAGGTTAAAAATACTAAATAGTACCTAAAATTTCTCAAATTAATTTTAAAATATAGACAATGAAACCAGAAAGACACAAGAACTGAGTTTGTATTTTTGTGATTTTTCTATGATTTTCTAGATTTTTATAAAGATTTTTAGGGTTATCTAATTTTTAGGGTTTTTCTTTTGAATTTTTAGTGTTTTTTGGACTGACACTAATAGATGATGAAATACACAAAATATATTTTTTTTGGAATTTTTCAAAACGATTTTATAATTTTTATGTATTTTCTAATGCAAATAGTAGGAAAAATACATGTTTTTTATTTTTAATAAATATGAAAATGCAATAAAATCAAAAACTAAAAATAGAGAGTGAAGGCACAAGTTAACAGGAGCTTAGCATAAGTTTTGTGGAATTTTTCAAGTCAAAATGATGCTCCAAATAAATCAGACAAACACACACAAATGTCACAGCCTGGCAGGAGTATATATGCAATTAACGAAAAGTCTGAGGGCTATATTGCAAAAAAACCAGAAATATATAACTGCAGGTGAAAGTTCATATATTAAAACTAAATATGCAAAAATTCCCGGGAGCCCCTTGCAAAATCGCCAAGTCACGTGCGCGACGCACGTGACTTGGCGGGGACCTATAGGTAATATGATCAAAAATCGGGGGGCTACGCGCAAACTTTACAGAAAAGTTTCAACTGCAGATGAATGATTAAATAGTATATATAAAATACACAAAATGCCCAGGGTTAAATAGCAAAATACCCAAGACGCGGATCGGACGGCTAATGGATGAGTTACTTGGACACGTGTCGTCCACCGGTGGAGTGATACCCTTTCGCGCGAACGGTCGAGATTAGATCACACGAGGGGATCTGACGATCAAAGATTCTGAAGATCTGACGGCCGCTGCTGTGTCTGGAGAAGGCCCCTTGATCGGACGGCGGTGGGCAGCGTTTGAAGAACAGGGAGGGAGGCTCGACTCCGCGAGCTTCCTCCGACGATGACGCCCTTCACCAACGTGAAACGAAGCTCAGAAGGGGTCCAGATGCTTCCTGCAGGTTTCCTCTTGTTGCTGGAGTGGCCAAAAAGCCCGACGTTGATCGGAGGGCTCGCAGGAGGACGGTGGAGCTTGCGAGCCCCAAGGGTCTCCGGTGAAGCTCCAAAATCACCCCAACTGTTACTGTGACTCCCATACCTGCAAAGGAAAGTTACTAGGATCGCGGGCTAATTGCCGTGACCCCCAGGTGAGCGAAATGGTGTGGAAATGCCGGAAACACGTCTCGCCGGAGCAATCTCCGACGAGGGGGCGATGAAGGTGACGAATCGAGCGAAAGGATGGGAGGTGTGGACGGGATGATTCCTACGACTACTAGAAATAAAAACACGCAAGAAAATCCAACTAAAAATGAACAAAAGACAGACCTCAAGCCCAGGAAGGGCGAGTGAAAACCTCGACGGCGGCGGGCACCGGAGGTGGCTGGAACGCTCTCAGGCCTTCACCGCACCTCGACGAGGGAGCTGGGTCGACCCTCTGTCACCGGGGACTCACAGCAGAGGCTCGGAGGTCTTGGCTTTGGCCAAAAAGAGGTTCAAAGATCAAAGGGGGGACTGGGATGTGGTTTTGAATGGTTGACGAGGGGGTCCAAAGATCGAGGATGAACGGGCGAATCGATGGCTCAAGTCCGAAATAAACAAAGGGTGTGTAGGACCATTCAACAATGAGCAAAAGTCGTGAAGACTCTAACACGATTTGGTGAACGAATGGCCCACGAAAAATCCAAGAAGATGGGTGCCTACACAAGTCCAGCGGTCACAGACCTGGGGTCAAGGAATTGACCCCCGGTCAACGGATGGCGTGGCCTGATTGGGCCACGTCATCCGCAAAAAGACAAAAATCAAATAAAAGTTTTGTAAATTAAATTAAAAATATTAAATGATTTAGTTAATTTTAGGTTATTTAATAAAAAATGTTTATTATTTTATTTAGTATTTTATTCTTATTTTTAATTATTTTTATGAGGCATATTTTTACAAGTTTGCTTTCATACCTCTTATAGGTATATATACCTATGTATTTTAGTCTTTTATTTTTATTTTATGTATTTTAATTTTTTTATTTTTATTTCTGATTATAAAATACTTTTATATACATAATTATATTTTTATTTAATTTTCTGAATTCATTTGTATATTTGGTAAAATAACAGTATGTGTTGTATAGGTATACATATAGGTATTGTATCTATGCACCTAATACACAGGTATTTTTATTTTGTATTTGATTTAGGTTTTTATTCTGATTTTAATGTATATAGTTATTATAAGTAATATTTGCAAAATTATAAAAATATAAGAATACAAAAATAATGAATAAATAATAAAATAAATATTTTAATCTGTACAAGTATACAAGTAGGGTCCAAAACTCAACTTTCAAACCGTAACACCGAAAAATACGAAACCACTCCATTAAATAGATCATTTTACGCTATATACAATTAAAGGTGAGTTTGGTAGATTTCGAGTTTTTATTTGCAAGATACGGGTCTGGGAAGTTGGAGTTTTGGAAGCTTATTCAGACCATAACTTTTTATCTGTACTTCATTTTTCAGTGAAATTAATTTTGTATTTTTCTATATAAAATTATCTACAACTTTCATGTACAAAGCTTCTTTATTTGAGGTATAAAAAGTGGAACAAAAAATAGGTCCCAAAATGAATAAAGAATGAATTAAATAGAAGGGGTTTTTATTGTATTTTGACCCTTATCTCCCCCTACTTTATTCCTTGTCGACCTATTCATCAAGATGCTTAGGTCTCGTGGTTTTGGGTCATAAAATATTTACAATATTTTATTCTTTTTATTTTCTTTTATTTATTCTATAATTTTGGCTTTAATTACAGTATTTTATGCACTATTTAGATGCACATGCATGAATGCTAATATGATGGATTTAATGTTATTTACACGCATTTGCTAGGGTTTTTGAGGCCAAAATGATAGAATAAAGATGATGAAATGTGGATTCATCATCCCCCTATACTTTACCTTTGCTAGTCCCTAGCAAACACTTATGCAATAAGTGCAAAAGAGAAAGAAAGAAAAGAAAAAGAAGAATTGGATTAAGTTTAATTATCAAACTTGTCTTCACAAAATCAAAGTTTGGAGCTTAAGTCGGACCTTTGGAATTTTAGTGCGGGTGGAACCTTAATGAGAATCGAATTTGAAATCCAACAGTCTTTGAGAATCCCAAAACTCTGTTCAAGTCTCCTCAACAGCCAGGTCAGAAGTATCTCAATTCATACGCAAACCCTTACGACTATGAATCTGACTCGTACAGTGTAAGTGATGGTGGCTCTCCCCAACTAGAATGGCAAAGAAACTGACTTCTCCAATATGACAACCCAATGATTCCCCAATCCAACAACTCATCCCTCAAGGAGCAGGGTATTCCCTTCTAAGTTCAAGTGGCAACCGGCCCAAGAGAAGGGGGTGAAGAGAAGAATGGACGGTAGCCAGTGTAGCTACCTATCCTAGGATGCAAGACCAGTGTAGTCAAGTCATCCAGCTGCAGGCTCACATGATTTGACTTTGAAGCTCAAGCTTGCTTATTGACTTTACAACATATGTACACTCCGGCAGGCATTTTTATTTTTGTACAGGCCTGTCCACTTTTTTGGAGTTTTTGCTTTTGCATTTTTTTTAAATTCTATATACAGCAGCATTTACATAGGGAGTTTTTCCTCTTGATCCAGTAGACTATCCCTCTTTTGAAGCTTTATCGCAACCCATGATCTCCTATCCTCGAAACTCATCATTAATGGATGGGTTGGGCGCACTTCCCTCCCTAGAGGAGGACAAATGTTTCCACTTATGTGTGTCTCATACCGGCAAATCCAATCCCCTCACCACCCCAACTGAGTTGAGCCATGTGAAAGGTGCAGGTGTCCAAGTTAGGTCATTATCAACAAGAGTCGTGCGTGTGCTCCGAAATACTCTACTTAGGCAGTCAAGAATCCATTGAACCAAGTCTCATGATCCTCAAAGAATTAAGTCAACTAGACCTGAAGTACCTCAAATCAAGTTCCTATAAGGTTCCTGTTATTAGGTAGATTTTTAGGTCCAATCAGCTCCAATCTCCGGATTTTACTTAGACTTGTTCAACTATCAGACTCAATCCGAAAAATGCTCATGCTATGCAATGCGATGCAGAAAATATTTTTGTGATGCAATTTTCAAAGGTTTTGAACTTTTTATGGATTTTTGAAGAGATGATGCACATGCATTTTTAGATTTTTCAAAAAGATTTTTCAAATGTTTTTGGATTTTAATTTTTGCAAATGTTTTTGGGATTTTTGAAAACAGAAGATTTTGTCTAAAAACTAGGTACAAATATTTACATGAGAGTGCTTCTTATATATACAGGGTAAGTGATCAATTTTATACGTATTTATGTAAAGAATTTTAGGTGTGATGTATATATTCCTCAAACTTATTTGACACAAGTTTTTTTAAAGAGTTTTTGAAAACTCTAGTCCAAAATAATTTGTACAAACCTTTTACAATCATGTACACACATTTGAAAATCATTTTGCAAAGGTCTTCCAAACAGTATGTATAGATTTTTCAAATATTTTTGCAACCATTTTTCGAACCATTTGCAAATCATTTTTCAAACATTTTATTTCACACATAGAATATAATGTTTTCAAAACAAAATGTTTTTACAAAGGTTGAAAACATGTAACAAAATATTTTCAAAATAGTTTTCAATAGATTTTTACAAAGATTTTCAAACTATTTTTCAAACATTTTGCAAAAAAAACATTTTTACCTGATTTATTAATCAGTAAATACAAAAAGAATTTGACATCTTTTTATTAAGGATTTTAATGAATTTTAAAGAATGATTAGCCATTTTATTAAGAAAATACGAAAGTACGAGTTATGGCTAAAGTATATACGTAGTATATACGACCCCCCTATACTTAGCTTGAGCTATGTCCTCATAGATCGAAGAGAAAAGAGAAGACATAACTCGTACTAAGTATAGACAAGTCTAAAGAATAAATGAATAAGAGATGAATGAATAAACCAATGAGAAGTCGACCGTCCCCCCTATACTTAGGATCAAATAATCCTAAGTATAGCAGACTGTACACAAAGCATGGAGGGTCAAGGGTGGGAATGAACAGATCGTACTCAGATTGTCTCCCCCTATACGTATGGTAAAATATCCCTAAGTATAGACAAGAAGAGGAGACAATGGAGAAGATCGACAAATAGAGAAACTCGGGGTGCACACCCCCCTATACTTAGGACAAAGTACACACTAAGTATGGAAAACTGTCTACAAGGGCGGCATCTTTTTGGTAGATGAAGAAGATAGAAGAGGAAAAGAAGAAAAGGAGAAAAGATATCAACACATGGAAGAAGATAGTCACTCCCCCTATACTTAGGGTACAAGAAGCCCTAAGGGCCTGTTTGGTTGCAGGGTTGGGCAGGGTTGGGTTGGGATGGGTGAATAGTAATATGTGAGGAGGAAGTACCCTTGTGAATAGTAACCAGGGTTGGGCCAACCCTGCCCAACCCTGCAACCAAACAGGCCCTAAGTATAGGCAACAACAAGAGTGATGAAACGGAACGATGAACACTCGACTCGTCCACCCCCCTATACTTAGGACAAAGTACGTCCTAAGCAAGGCAAACACGAGAATGGGTGAATGAGCAATACGGGAGAGAGACATAGGTACACACAAGAATATACAACAGAGATGGATATATACAGGATCAAGAAGGTAGAAAGCTGACCTTCTTGCGAGACCGTTGAGGGATAGATCTAGTGTGGTGCAGGTCGACATCGGGGTCTACAGTGGACGGAGGTCGATCAGGGTCGACAGAGTGAAGACCCTCAGTGGAATCAAATCGGAAAGGCACGAACTGATCAGTGGAAGTAGTACGGCTAGGTTCGCCCTTGGTGGTCGTATGGTGTGAAGGCGCAGACAGATGAGTGGAAGAGGTGTGGTCAGGTCTGGCCTTGGAAGTCTCGCCGATGTCAAAGTGAAATGGGACGAACTCATCATCCTCGACAGAAGTGTAATCGGAGTCGTCCTGCGAGGGATCGTCCAGGTCAAAATCAAAAGGAACGAAATCATCAATGGAAGTATACGAACTCTGTTCGTCCTCAAGAGTCTCACCTCAGTCATTTGTTTCCTCATGAGGTCTCTCAAAATAATGGGCAGCATCATAACCGACCTCAATCATCTTTACTTGTGAGCGATCAGGAACGGACTTATCAGTGGAATAGTCAAACCAGGCCCGTCCTGTCTAGTCTTGGTATCTGTCGTCCGCTCAAATGGATCAATAACGTAAATACTTTGGATTTCATCAACACATCACCACACACAAGGAGGAGGAACTGTGAGGTCTATGCTTTCCTATTTCCTCCCCTTTCAAGGGATTCGTCGAGTCTCATCAGGGGTCGCTAAGCAAACATCTCTAATATCATCACATCGGTTACAGGCCTCAGAGTCAGCTAGAATCGGTGAAGGTGTATCAGATGCAGATCTCTGGTCAACTGTAGGTGTGGTGATCAACACTTCGCTCTCGTCAACAGGACGGAAGCGAACCTCTCCTGATCCATAGCCAATAACGACCCTCGCCGAGGCGAGGAATGGTCGTCCCAGGATGATTGGAGATGGCTCCCCTATGGAGGTCTCCATGGGCAACACGACAAAATCAACATGGTGGCTCGTGCCCTGAATAGAAATGACGGCTTTTCAAGGATACCCTTCGTCCTCTTTATTGATCCATCAGCAAACTGTACGATCATCCTGGTTTTCTTTAGAGGCCCTAAGTGAAGAGATTGTACCAGCGAGAAGGGTAATATGCTAATAGACGCACCGCCGTCTAGGAGAGTGTGATCACAAGTATAGTCAGAGATGGTGCAAGTGATGAAAGGAGTAGCTGTGTTCTTCTTCTTGGGAATGGGACGGTGTGTGATGGCATGGGCAGTGGCCATGGTCAGAAGGTGACGCTCAGATCTGCTCCTCCGCTTTCTCTTCTTGGGAAGAGGAGCAGATAATTGGGTCATGGCCTGCTGAAGTGGGGCTTGGATGATCTCATGAATAGTGGCCACCACTTCGGGTTCAGACAACATTTTTTTGAATTTTTGGACCTCCTCCATACAAGGGAGGAAGTCGGAATCAGCATGTACATAAGGAGTGCCCAGATTAGTCTGTACATAGGTGCCCTCGGGGTCGGAGATGGGACAAGAAGTGAGTGGATGTGTGGTCAAATGATTGGGCAATTGGCCCCTCTCCTCACAACGTGGCTCGATCGTGTGACTCCCAAAATCTTTTTGTGTTTTTAAAATTTTCTCATTTTTTTGTATTTTTGGTGATTGCAAGCTCCCATGATCTCCCACAAGTACATGTGTATCCTCGATGAAAGGAGCATTAATCGGATTTTTCCTCAAGATAGCAAGATTATCATTCATAAAATCAATGCGCTTTGTCATTCGGTTCAAGATATCACTTATAGAGATCGAGGGAGGTGACTCCAACAGGTCAGACTCGGGTGGATGTGAAAGTGGAGGTGGATAATATACGGGTGGAGGTGGAGGTGGGTAGAAGTCCAAGTCGTGATACTGTGGCTGAGGCGGATATGTACAAAAGTCAGAAAAAGTAGGAGGAGGATCCTCCTGATATAAGGGAGGTGGACCGGCTGGAGGGTACGAGGAATCCACAAAATCTGGATAAAAATCGCTCCAGGGATCCATCTCGACACAAGAGAAAAATGATCGGGAGATCACGACGGTCAAGTCAAGAGAGGTGAGAAGAAAGGCGCAAATGCGCGGAGTGATCTAGAATGCACACAAAACAATCACAAGCAAAAATGAAACAATCAAACCCTCAATTCACCTACTCAACTCGGTAGAGACCGAAAAAATTGGTCTTTTTTATCTTGTATGTTTTAGAGTAAGGTGAGAAGTCAAGAAGTTGCACAAACACTTAGGGGCTGAGAATGGGATTTGGCACTAATCCTTAGTGTGTGCGCGAGCAAGTAAAAACGAAGACAATGAGGGGATTACTTGCCCCAATACAAGCTTTTCTTTTTGGTGGTTTTTAGGGTCAAGTAATATTAACAGTCCCAATTTTATTGATAATCACTTTTTTTGTATTTTTAATAAAAATGCACGATCCTAACGGGGATTCAATTTTACTTAGCACCTAGGTTCGCAAAATCAGAGGTAGAGAGTCGGAAAAGCAATGCAAGCGACAAAACGATGATGTATGCTAAAGCATAAATGCTCACCTTGCCTCCAGCACTCTACATGCAGGGATGCTCAGCAGAATTGAAACCTAATCTATATGCAAATGCAAAGCTGATGAAATCGCCCTAAGTTTCAGAAATTGCTATTAACGTGAAGAACCACAAGTCGGCCACCGATCCTCAATCCAAAAAGTCCGGTCTAGACTCACCCCTCCTCTTCTCGACAAATCGAGTTCAGGAGTAGCGCTTGATGGGGTGGGCTCGCGACGCGGCGGATCTAAGATGATGAAACGACTGTTTAAAATTTGACTAAGTCCAAACACGGCTATAGGTGCATGCAAATATATTAGGTGTTTGGCCTTAATCTATCGTAAGAAATACTAGAACTAAGGGCTCAATCACACAAAGGAAGGAAAACAAAATCGGAAAACAAAGGGAAAAAGATGCGTTGAAAACCATAAAATCTACGGTGAGCCCTCAAGTGTACAAACACTTGGAAAATGGGCTCTAAAGTCCAAAGTCCTGGGGTACCTGTATTATTACAAATATAGAGTCTCTCTCTCACAATAAATTACACAACTAAATGCTACAAAAAGGCTCAAAAGTATGATTGTCTTCGCAAGTCCTCCCTGCCTTCTTTGATGCTCGGTCAGAAGTCTCCTGCCGCCTTCACGTGGGTGCACCGACGTCTAAGGTAGAGCATCTCCCACGATCCGCGGTTCCTCGCACAAAGTCAACAAGGAAGAGTGATTAGACAAGTCAAGCAATGATATCAAATAAGTGAGCAAATAAAGAAAGAAAAAATGTAGACAAGTATCACAATCACAAAGCAAAAATGATCTACGTGCTGTTGCTCCCCGGCAACGGTGCCATTTGATAAACTCAAAAATCGATCGGTCTTGTATTCCACACAAGGCAGGAACACAGTCAAAGTGTTGACCAATCAAACTCTGATTTTAATCAATAATTAACCCACACTATAGATATCAAATAATGACAAGTAATGTGAAGTTAAAATTTATTTTTAACTCTACATAAATGGTGTATATGAAGCAAGTACGTAGAGAGTTCAAACATAGGGAGCAAACAGGGTAGATCAAACAGATGTGTGTGTGTGTGTGAAAGTGAAGTGTTGTCTACACTATGCAATGCAAATATTTCTGTGGGTTTTTTTATATTATTTTTTTAAATTTTTAATTTTGTATTTTGATTTTCTTTTTACTAATTTTGTATTTTCTTTTTTATATTTTATATTTTTATATTTTCTTTTTTAATATAAGAATATATATACAATATAGGGGAAAGAGAGGATAATGTGTTTATAAAAATATGAAAAAATACTCAAAACTTCTGAAATAAAATTTTTTTGGTGTTTTTATGATTTTTTACTGTTTTTGTGACTTTTGAGTGTTTTTCAAAATATTTTTGGTATTTTAAATATGCAAAACAAGGGAAAACAGTGAATAAACTTGCTAGCCGAGATTAATATGAGGTTGAAAAATACTAAACAGTACCTAAAATTCCTCAAATTAATTTTAAAATATAAACAATGAAACCAGAAAGACACAGCAACTGAGTTTGTATTTTTGTGATTTTTCTATGCTTTTCTAGATTTTTATAAAGATTTTTAGGGTTTTCTAATTTTTAGGGTTTTTCTTTTGAAATTTTTAGTGGTTTTTGGACTGACACTAATAGATGATGAAGTACACAAAATATATTTTTTTGGAACTTTTCAAAACATTTTTATAATTTTTATATATTTTCTAATGCAAACAGTAGGAAAAATACAGGTTTTTGATTTTTAATAAATATGAAAATGCAATAAAATCAAAAACTAAAGATAGGGCGTGAAAGTCCAAGTTAACAGGAGCTTAGCATAATTTTTGTGGAATTTTTCAATTCAAAATGATGCTCCAAATAAATCAGACAAACACACACAAATGTCACAGCCTAGCAGGGGTATATATGCAATTAACAAAAAGTCTGAGGGCTATATTACAAAAAGACCAGAAATATATAACTGCAGGTGAAAGTTCAGATATTAAAACTAAATATGCAAAAATTCTCGGGAGCCCCTTGCAAAATCGCCAAGTCACGTGCGCGACGCACGTGACTTGGCAGGGACCTGTAGGTAATATGATCAAAAGTCGGGGGGATACACGCAAACTTTACAGAAAGGTTTCAACTGCAGATGAATGATTAAATAGTAAATATAAAATACACAAAATTCCCAGGGTTAAAAAGCAAAATACCCAAGGCGCGGATCGGACGGCTAATGGATGAGTTACTTGGACACGTGTCGTCCTCCGGTGGAGTGATACCCTTTCGCACGAACGACCGAGATTAGATCACACGAGGGGATTTGACGGTCAAAGCTTCTGAAGATCTGACGGTCACTGCTGTGTCTGGAGAAGGCCCCTTGATCGGTCGGCGACGGGCGACGTTTGAAGAACAGGGAGGGAGGCTCGACTCTGCAAGCTTCCTCTGACGACGACGCCCTTCACCGGCGTGAAACGAAGCTCGGAAGGGGTCCAGATGCTTCCTGCAGGTTTCCTGTTGTTGCTGGAGTGGCCAAAAAGCCCCGACGTTGATCGGAGGGCTTGCAGGAGGACGGGGAGCTTGCGAGCCCCAAGGGTCTCCGGCGAAGCTCCAAAATCACCCCAACTGTTGCTGTGACTCCCAGACCTGCAAAGGAAAGTTACTAGGGTCACGGGCAAATTGCCGCGACCCCCAGGTGGGCGAAATGGTGTGGAAATGTCGGAAACACGTCTCGCCGGAGCAATCTCCGGCGAGGGGGCGATAAAGGTGACGAATCAGGCGAAAGGATGGGAGGTGTGGACGGGATGATTCCTACGACTACTAGAAATAAAAACACGCAAGAAAATCCAACTAAAAATGAACAAAAGACAGACCTCAAGCCCAGGAAGGGCGAGGGAAAACCTTGTCAGCGGCGGGCACCGGAGGTGGCTGGAACGCTCTTAGGCCTTCACCGCACCTCGACGAGGGAGCTGGGTCGACCCTCTGTCACCGGGGACTCACAGCAGAGGCTCGGAGGTCTTGGCTTTGGCCAAAAAGAGGTTCAAAGATCAAAGGGGGGATTGGGATGTGCTTTTGAATGGTTGACGAGGGGGTCCAAAGATCGAGGATGAACGGGCGAATCGATGGCTCAAAGTCCGAAATAAACAAAGGGCATGTAGGACCATTCAACAATGAGCAAAAGTCGTGAAGACTCTAACACGATTTGGTGAACGAATGGTCCGCGAAAAATCCAAGAAGATGGGTGCCTACACAAGTCCAGCGGTCACAGATGGCGTGGCTTGATTGGGCCACGTCATCCGCAAAAAGACAAAAATCAAATAAAAGTTTTGTAAATTAAATTAAAAATATTAAATTATTTAGTTAATTTTCGGTTATTTAATAAAAAAATGTTTATTATTTTATTTAGTATCTTATTCTTATTTTTAATTATTTTTATGAGGCATATTTTTACAAGTTTACTTTCATACCTCTTATAGGTATATATACTTATGTATTTTAGTCTTTTATTTTTATTTTGTGTATTTTAATTTTATTATTTTTGTTTCTGATTATAAAATACTTTTATATACATAATTATATTTTTATTTAATTTTCTGAATTCTTTTGTATATTTGGTAAAATAAAAGTATGTGTTGTATAGGTATACATATAGGTATTGTATCTATGTATCTAATACACATGTATTTTTATTTTGTATTTGATTTAGGTTTTTATTCTGATTTTAATGTATATAGTTATTATAAGTAATATTTAAAAAATTATAAAAATATAAGAATACAAAAATAATGAATAAATAATAAAATGAATATTTTAATCTGTACAAGTATACAAGTAGGGTCCAAAACTCAACTTTCAAACCGTAACTCCGAAAAATACGAAACCACCTCCATTAAATAGATTATTTTACGCTGTATACAATTAAAGGGAAGTTTGGTAGATTTCGAGTTTTTATTTGCAAGATACGGGTCTGGGAAGTTGGAGTTTTGGAATCTTATTCAGACCATAACTTTTTATCTGTACATTATTTTTCAGTGAAATTAATTTCACATTTTTCTATATAAAATTATCTACAACTTTCATGTACAAAGTTTCTTTATTTGAGGTATAAAAAGTGGAACCAAAATAGGTCCCAAAATGAATAAAGAATGAATCAAATAGAAGGGGTTTTTATTGTATTTTGACCCTTATCTCCCCCTACTATATTCCTTGTCGACCTATTCATCAAGATGCTTAGGTCTCGGGGTTTTGGGTCATAAAATATTTACAATATTTTATTCTTTTTCTTTTCTTTTATTTATTCTATAATTTTGGCTTTAATTACAGTATTTTATACACTATTTAGATGCATATGCATGAATGCTAATATGATGGATTTAATGCTATTTACATGCATTTGCTAGGGTTTTTGAGGCCAAAATGATAGAATAAAGATGATGAAATGTGGATTCATCACATACTCTGATCTATTTTTTGAGGTTGAGCTATGTGCTTTGGACACCACTGGAATTGAGGTTGAATGGCTATAAAAACTTCTTTCTAGTATTCCCTTGGTGGGCAAGTCAGTTCTACAATCCCAATGTATTGTGATAATATTATCATAATTGCCAAAATAAAAAATATCAATGTTTAACCAGAAGACAAGGAGAAACATTCAAATCGAATTTAAGATTTTATGGGATTTATTGTCTTGGAGTGCGATGGTTGTGGAATTCATTGGATCGAAATATAAATTAGATAATACAATTGATCTACGGACTACATGACTTGGTAAATCTTTAGTCCTGACTCCAAGGCTTGGAGTGAGAATGAGATCCATTGGGAGTTCATTCGCAATGGTAATATGTCTGAGTGGAGATCTCATTAAATAGGTTAGTGTGGTAATAACAAACTATTTTCGGGAACTGGATGGCTCTACTGTTTTCATGCTCATGCATGTGTGTTGAAACTCTGAAAGCTTGGGTGCTTTAAGCTACATGAAAAGAAAGAGCATATTCAAACCTTATGGTAATATGTCGGTAATGCATCTTCGAAAACACTATATAGTAAGTGTTATTGTGAGCCATTATTAAATGAAGATTGTATTTTATAATGCATTCGTGAAACATGATAAGGCTGCATGGTTTTTAAGAGAAAAACTATGCATATTGCACTTGGAATAAGATTTTGTTTTTGATACTGTTGATGAATCTCTTATTTATCATCACATCTTTTCGTTATCTTCCTATCTTAGACAAATCAATAAAATCTATCTTTAATTATACTTCATTAACATCTGACCCTTTGTTAATAACTAACCCTAATTGTTGTATAAAACTAACACCTTTTTATTTCCTTTATTTTCTTCTTATTAAAAATCTCAAAAAAAGATAAATATTGTATATTTACTTTGATATTAAAAAGAAATTATAAATACAAAAATGCGAAAGAATTTAAAGAGGTTTTTTAAGTCATTAAAAATGCTTACAAAAAATTTACTTTATACATATGACATCTTTTGGGTTTTGTTCAACATAAAACTTGTAGATCTCATCGAGATCTACAACTTTAATGTTTTGACTTTTTTTCTGATTCGACTTCCTTTTACTTTTTTTGATTTTTTTTCTTTAATTTATATTATTTAAATAATTTCATTGGTCCACGTGGCACTCTCTGCCATGTGGCCCGGTCCCTCGCCTCCACGTGCCCACTTCTACACCATTCATCTCCTTCTGAAGGAGTCCATCCTAGCTGCACACCACTGCTTTGCTCTCAGTCGTTGGATATGATCTTATGATCAGATATGGACCTCCTATTCCTACCCTATTTTCAACCGTTGGATCATCAGATCCAACGATCACCGACCTATCTCCTTCCTTTGGTAACTGCCCACCCCCATGAGCACCTCATCACCCCCAGCTCTTCTCCCATTTAATACAACCATTACCCATGCCTCTCCCATAACTGACCACCTCTCTTCATAGGCTAATCCTCTCCGTACCCCGCGCACCCATCGATGAACCACTAACTAAACCCTAGGGCCGAGGACGACGATTACAATTCATAACATCATCACATGTAAACGTTGCCCCCATCTACAAAATTGCCTCACCTATTCTCCATTCTTCTCGTCCACCTTCACACGGGACAAGGCCTATCGACTCTCTGCCTCTCCATGAAAGGGAGAGGTCGGATTGGCCACACAATGACGACCAAAGCCCTGGTGAGACCCTTGGCTGGGAGACCAAGACACGGTGCCTACGACCACCCTTCAAGCTATCTGGCATGGATGACCAGATAGAGCAAAAATCGGAGGCTCAAATTGAGCCTCAACCCAGCCTCTCATCCGCTCGAGTTCCTTATCAACCTTAATAATGTCTCCTTCTCTTCTCCTCTTTGCAGTCTTGTTTTCTCACAATTAATTTGGCGCATACACCAACTCCCATCTTCAATTGAGCATCCTCATACTTTCTATCGGACTTCCGCCATCCACGTGTCGACCCCCGTTCATATGCTCCTTCCCTCCAAAGCCTCGACCATCCTAAGCATTCATCTCCGACAGAGCTGGAGATGAACCCATATAGGGCATCATGTTCTTCACCTCGCCGCCCTTCGTTCCATTCCATTTCACATGCAAGGGATTTGGTTTGTCTCCTATTCTCTGCAGGTATTCTCTTGTTCAATGGTGGGAGCTCTCTTCGTTGCTCTATTCTAGAGACTAGAGGCCATCAACCTCCACTCGATCGACCGATCCACAGACTTTTTGTTTCTTTCCTCCTCTCCGAGAGCTTCGCCAACCGATCGTGAAGCCTCCGCAATATTCAGATGAAGAAGAAGAACAAAGAGGAGCATACATGGGTTCACCGGAGAACACTTTTCACCGCCGCAGCCGTGTTGGGGACAGAGGAAGTGCAGAAAGCAGATACCTTCAAATCCTTCAGATCCAACGGTCATTAACCCTCTCCAAGCCTTGCACCACCCCAAGAGGCTCGATGGAAGCGAAGCAACGATAGAGCATGGAGGTCATGCCACGTGGCTTCTGAACCTGCATCCGATCGACCCTCCACCAGAGCCTAGCCTACAGGCATGCCAAGCACGTGCGATCTTGGCAAATTGCGGCCATGCCCTAGAATTATCAAGATTTGCATTCAGTTTGTCCCCATACGCATGTGCCTTACGTGTCACACCTGGGCAAATTGCAAGGGGCCCGACAGGCTTTCAGAAATTGCATAAATTCCCCTGTTAGGACCAGTTTGCAATATTTATCTTTTTTATTCCTCGTATTTTTATTGCATTTATGCCCCTAGACCATTTTCTTTATATCTTAAGCATATGGACTCCGATTTGATTGATTTCAATGTCATTTTGATGCTAATTTTATGCTCTACATGGTGGCTTGATTTGATCATTGATTTGACGTATAATGCAACATGTTAAATTCTAAAATGTTTAATGTGTCATTTGCTTTATATTTATATGCCATTAATTGAACTGTGACTTATTTTATGCATCAATTGCTAATGAAATTGATTCTTTCTCTTAGTGATCAATGATCTGATTAATCTAGGGGTATAATTGTTCATTGCACTACATAACATATTGTGTCATCTATATTTTCATAAAAACCAAACAAAAATAAATGCATTCTTTTCATCATTCTGTAGCATGCATCATTGTCTTGCATAATTTTTTCATCATTTCTTGCATTTATTTTATGCATTGTCTATCTTTTGCATTTGTTTGCCTATATACATAGGTTCAGAAATTAATCACTTAATTTAGGCATTGAAATCTGATTAATCCTCAAAGAGGCTCGTGTCTTTGTGTTCGACCTTGGCATACTTAGCAAGCAAATTATTCTCCACCTATTCAAAGGGTTGGTGTTATGACGAAAAGGTGGATCATAAGATGGTATTGTTGCCGGGAACACAACTCATCCTTGTTGGTTTCTTGAATTTTAGTATTTTATTTTGAATTGATTATCTTTAACATCTAAGTCTATCAGTTGTGTAATCTTATCTATATTGGCCATATGTCTTCATTGTTGTTTATGCTAATTAAATTTCTTGAATTGATATCTAATGAATCTCTTTTGTGGTAGGGCCCATAGAGACGGAGGATGCTTGGTCAACATGGAGACAAGAGTTGGGAGCACATGCTGCGAGGAGCCGCAAAAGAAACCCATAGAGATCACGAAATTTTTAATCATCATTGTTTCATACATTTTTTTGTATATTATTTGTAATAATTGCATTTCTAGAGGCCCTCGTTTGAGGGCTCACATGTGTAACATGGACCTGGACATTGCATGTGGTGTGTAGAGCATGTTTCAACCCAGTTTGGGTGGAGCTCCACTTGAGTGTTCGAACCTAGGTTAGGCACACGGTGCTCTGAGTTTATTCATTCTATATCGCATGTGCTTGATCATAGGTTAGGACACATCAATAAGAATCTATGAGATCACTTCTTGTCATATGATTCATTGAGATGCAATTAAACATTGATCTATTTAGCCAAATTTAGTTCAATTCTTCCCGCTAATAGTATCATGTTTAGGTATGATTCCTTTGACTTGCATGCATATAGATATGATTTCAATTTCCGTCTTACACGTGCATGTAGAATCCTGGAGGCACTGTAAATTTCTTTCTTGAGCATGCATCATGATTTCCTTTTGCATCGGCTTTTCTCGATTTTCCTCTTGATTTATCACTTAGGAAATAAATAGATTTGGAAATGATCATTAGACGATGAATGCTTGATTTATCCTCACATTAATTCAGTGATAACCTATAGCATAAAATTGGGAATGTTAATGCAATTCAACCTTAATAAAAATAGAGAAAAAATTCACCTTGGAGTATGGGAGAGCAATGCAAGCATTGTACGATGGATTTGTTTTGCAAGTTGGAAGGTGAGGATGTATCCCCAGGATAATGCCCAAAACATATCATTAAGCCTTGTGTAATGGATTCTAATCTTGGATGATCATCAATTAAATCGACAAGCTAAATGACCAACATCTATTGGTCTTCATGGGTGAGTTGGTGAAACAAGGGTATGTGCTTGCTTGGTTGAACTTGGATTGTGTATTTTTACCCAACCTCCTGTAACCCTAACTACTCCATCTTCCATCTCAATAGATTCATTCATCTCCATAGATTCAACCATCTCTGTAAATTCATTTCATTGTCACCCTAACTATTACATGACCCCCAACCTTCATTCCACATCCAGATACTTAGGCTACTCTTCAGCCTAAATATAGGGGGAATCATGTACCTCTTGGTTGTTCACCTCGGGCTCCTCCATCTTCATTGCATATCTCTATCCTTAGGCTCTTCTCAGCCTAGGTATAGGGGGGAGCTGAGCCCTGGTCACCTTCTCTTCTCCACTCATTTGATACCTTCCCTTAGTCCTCTTCGTATACTTAGGTTATTCTTAACCTGAGTATAGGGGGATCTCCCGAGTCAGTTCTCGTATGATCTTCTATATTTTGGCATGAGTTATGACTTCATATCACTTTGCACTATGAGGACATAGCAAAAGTTAAGTATTGGTGGGTGTACCGTATATATTTCATATATATTTTAGTCATAGCTCATATTTTGAAATTTTCAAACTTTTTGGGACTAGGGGATAATAGTTTGAAACTACTTGTGTAAATATATTTGTAAAATGGTTGAAAAATTTTCTACCTATGTGATACTATTTTGAAAAATGTTTGACACTAGTTTGAAAAAAATGGGATTTTCACTTGTTTTGAAAATCGTTTGGAATATATTTTGAAAATCTATCCACTATGTGACATGGTTTGAAAAAACTTTTCAAAAATCTTTCAAAAATGAGGGATTAAATGAGATTAAACTTGCGTCGTGTTTTTCTAACGTTATTCAAAAAATCCATAAAATTTTGAAAAATTAAAATTTGTTCTTTAGTGATAATTCTGATTATTGGATTTAAACATGACTAGCTACTTTTCAATGAGGGATCTACGATCTCCCTTAGTAGATTGGGTAGTTAAAGGACAAAGTGTAAGGCACCGTCATGAAGTAATACGGGTAGACGTTCCACGGTTTGTACGTGTACACCCATACTGGCTGAAAGTAGATGCAACTAGCTGTATGAATTGGGACTAGTCATTATGTCACTCTAAAAAAAGGAAAAAATAACTTAAGGTTATATCCCTAACACTTTCACTATCACTTAAGGCTTGAGGAATTGAGAACACTTGGTTTTGAGGTCATAAGAGTCTGGGTTAATCGGCCTTAATCATTAATGTTTGAGACGTAATAATCCACTCTTCCCAAGTTTGAATGATATGAACGTTATGTTGCACTCTTAATCTCTACCTTAAAGTAATATGATCAACACATCACCTGCACAACTGCATAGTGATGAGATGAGTTAATGTTTTTCACTTGAGAGACTGTGATTTGATATTTGAGTCTAGACCTGATTTGATGATTCTCGAGGATGGGATAAAGTCAATACAAGCTTCATGAAACTTGAGTGTTAGCAAACCCTAGCCAGTATGTGAACAAATTCTCATTCCATATTTTGATATTGACCTATGTGTTAGGGTGTGATGAAACCAAATAGATTATTGATCATTGTGCACCTACTTAGTAAAAGCAATGGAGCTAACCTCTAAAAAAGAAAAGAAATGTTGAATGAAAAAGCTCTCAATACAAAGTCAATTACAAAGATCTTCCATCAAAGGCGAGTGCTCCTAACCATTTCAAAGTGTCCATTTGGACCAAAGCTATTAAGACCAGAAGTCGGGCTAGCACCCAAAAAGGGCTCTGCATCGTATAGTGATACAAGTCTAGGTGTCGAAGGTATTTTAGATACTCAAAAGAAATACACCCCAGTGTACTCCTAAGAAAACAAGTACAGATGACTCTGAGCTCTCTTGATGGACACATTGATCAACCAAGAAAAATATGTGTTGAGTAATAAGGCACTCGAGAGGACCCTTGTTCCAATGTGAGGGAGAGAAGAAATGACACAATCCAATACCATCCATCAGCTGACCTTCCATATACACTTTCAAGTCTGACAAACTACTGAGATGTTGATACAAGAGTTGACTTATTCCCTAGTGTTGATGATTAGGTCTTGAGGAGAGTCTCATGCACTGGGAACTTGGGTGGCATCTCGACTCGACTCCCATGATTGCAGTATACACTAAATGTCATATCCTTAGACTATATGTACATAAAGAGAGTCTGATAATTAGAAGTTGGATTCCTTTTGAATAGAGCTAGGTTGAGACCAAAATTTTAAGATCACTCAAATCAAGGGTTGTTAATGAATTAAGCTATGAAAATTCACATGCACTGCTAGGGATTAATCCGACTCGTTTATTCTTTAAATGCTTGAGGATGAGCATGGTTTAAGTATAGTGGGTGATGAATCTTTGATTTGTCATCACATCTTTCAATTATTATCCTCCTATCTTAGATAAATCAATAAAATCCATCTTTAATTATCCTTAATTAACAACTGATAACTAGCCTTAATTATTATATAAAACTAACACTCTGTTATTTCATTTATTTTCTTCCTATTAAAAATTCAAAAAATAGGTAAATATTGTATATTTATTTAGCATTAAATTTACAAATACAAAAAGTGCAAAAAATTAAAAGCAATGTTTCTAAGTCATTAAAAATGCTTGGAAAACTTTTAATTTGTACATATGACCTCTTTTGACTTTTTATTCAATATAAAACTTGTACACCTCATAGAGATCTACAACTTTCATGTTTTGACTTTTTCTAATTCAATTTTTTTGTTTTTTTGACTTTTTCTTTAATTTCTATTTTTAATTAACTTCATTGGGCCACGTTGCACTCTCTTGAGCTGCCAGGCGGCCCGGCCCCTCTTCTCCACACACCCACATCTCTGTCTTTCATCTCCTTCTGATGGAGTCCATCCTAGCTGCACACCACAACTTTGCTCTCCATCGTTGGATCTGATATAATGATCAGATTCGAACCTTCAGTACCCATCCCTATTTTTGATCGTTGGATCTTTAGATCCAACAGTCACAGACCCATCTCCTTCCTCTGATAACCTCCCACGGGCACCTCGCCACCCTCTACTCTTCTCCCATTTCGTACAATTGTTACCCACACCATCTCCCATCACTGACCACCTCTCTCCACAGCCCGATCCTCCCCGCGCCTCGTCCACCCGTTAATGACCCACAAACTAAACCTATGGTCGGGAATGAAGGTTACAATTCACCTCCATCATCACCTTTAATCGTCATCCCCAGCTACAAAATCGCCTCCTCCACCCTACATTCTTCTCGTTCACCTTCACATGGGCCAAGGCCCAATGACTCTCCGCCTCTCCGTGATAGGGGAGGTCATATTGTCCACACGATGAAAACCGAATTCCTGGTGGGACCCTTGGTTGGCCGATCAAGCCACGGTGCCTCCAACGACTGTTCAAGCTCTCTGGCATGGCTGACCAAATAAAGCAAAGACCGGAGGCTCAAACCGAGCCTTAACCCAAGCTTCTCATTCGCCCAAGTTCCTTCTCAACCTCAGGTAAGGTCTCCTTCTCTTTCTCCTCTATGTAGTCTTGTTTTCTATAATTAATTCGATGCGCATACCTGATAATCACACTTTATCGAGGGTCTAAATCTGTCGCTGTGCGACCCACAATAAAACGCGATTAATCAACAATTAACCCACACTAAGATCAATAAATTAGAAACAATGTGGAGTTAAAATTTATTTTTAACTCTGCACAAATGATGTAAAGGGCAAGTATGCAGAGAGTTCGAACACAGGGAGCAAACAGTGTAGTCCAAGCAAATGAATGCACAAGTGTGTGAGTGTGTGATGTGTATACACTAAGCAAGCAAGTCAATCAATTTTTTTGTGGGTTTTTAATTTTTAATTTTTTTTATTTTTTTTATTTTAATTTTATATTTTTTTGTATTTGATTTTTAATTTTCTGATTTGTATATTTTATATTTTATATTTTTTTTTCAATATTGGAAAGTAAAGGCGATATAATAAAAGACAAGGTAGAATATTTATAAAAATGCACAAAAATACTCAAAAATTCAGAAATAAAATGTTTTTGGTATTTTTAGGGTTTTGTACTGTTTTTGTGATTTTTGGGGATTTTTCTAGGTGTTTTTGGTATTTTTAAAAGCTGAAATAAGAGAAAACAGTGCAAACAAGGCTGGCTGTGAGTAAAATGGAATCTAAAAATACCAACCAGTAGCAAAAATGTTTCACACTATTTTTCTAATAAAGAGAATAAACTAAGGAAGAAACAGAAGCTGAGTTTACAATTTTTGGTTTTTTCCACTATTTTCTATATTTTTTTGAAGTTTTTGAGAGTTTTTAAATTTTTAGTGTTTTTCTTTTGATATTTTTAGTGGTTTTTGGACTGACACTAAAATAGGATAAAATAGACACTAGGTGATTTTTTTGGAATTTTTAGAGGTGTTTTAATATTTTTTTGGTATTTTCTAAGATAGACAGTACACAAAAAGGCTGTTTTTGATTTTTAATAAATAAGAAAATAAAATAAAATCAAAAACTAAATATATGGCGTGAAAGTACACGTGTCCAGATACTTAAGTCTATTTTTGTGGAATTTTTGGAGTTAAAATGATGCTTTAATTAATTAGAACAAGACTCCAATCAACAAACAGTGCTGGCAAGGGCATACATGCAAATAGTGAAACATCCAGGGGCATGTACGCAATTTTTCCACAAAATATTACTCTGAAACTTGCATTTTAAGGGTTAAACACAAATATCCAAACCCGCAAGGGTATATGTGCAATTTACCCACAGGACGCGTGACTTGCACGCGCCTGGGAGGGGTATTTTTGCAATATTACAAAGCTCAGGGGGTTCGATGCAATTTCTCCAAAATATTACAACTTGACATAAATGTTCATGGACTTAAACGAAATACACAAACAACCGGGGGTAGCCTTGCAAAATGCCCACCCCCTCACGTGTACAGGTCACGTGAGGTGACGTGGCGAAGGACCCTAATGCAAATATCGAAAGTACGGGGGTGTTTGTGCAAATGTTACAACACTTTTACACTACAGCCAGAAGTTTAAATATTAAAAAGTAAATACAAAAAGTGCGAGGGTTGGGGTGCAAAATACCCTCGCTCGAGCGCTCCGATGATGACGCGTGGCGCGCATCCAACGGCTGGACGACGAGGCGCGATCCAGCGGCTGGGAGCGCTCCACTTGTCCACGTGGCGTGTCCTGGGCGCGCGATGATGGTTCGGCACGTGCGGCTGAGATTAGATCCTCCTGAGTTGATCTGACGGTCGAGGCTGAGGAAGATCCAACGGCCGCTGCTTGATCTGGAGCTGCGGCTCGATCGGACGGCGGAGAAGCAAGGAGGAAGAACGGGGAAGAAGGCCGGCGAAGGCGAACTTCCCCGACTCCGATCTCGCGTCTCCGGCGATGAATGTGCTTCAAAATGGCCGTGGAGACTCCTGGGGTCGTCGTCTACCCCCTGGGGGCGTCAAAATGCCTCGGCGACGGCCGAGGTGCTCAGGCGAAGGTGGCGGAGCTGGAGAGCTCGGCTGAGCTCCGGCGAGCTACAAAATCGCTCCCAGGCGCGATTCAACGCGCTGTGACCCTGCAAAAAGAGTTAGAAGGTCCAGGGCAAAGTGCCTGGACCTTCGGTGGACCTAAACTAAGCGCGAGGGGGGATGGTTGACGGTGGCCGGAGGTGCGCTCCGGCGAGGTTGCGTGAATGGGTGAAATACGCGATGAACCTCTCGATTTTTTTGGGGTTTTTGATGCTTATGCTAACAGGAACTACATGCGATGAAGAAATGGCGGGGTGGAAGCCCTCGATGGCCGGAGCCAGAGGAAAAAGACTACCTCGACGCCGGCGATTGGCGGAGGTGCTGGAGTCGTCCTCGACCTCGGACGCCCTGGCTGAGAGGCTCGCGGCGGAGCTGTCACCTCCGGCAAGACCTGGAGCACAAGAGAGGCGGAGAGGGGTGGACCAAGGGGACTCAAACCGAGGGAGGAAGATGGGGGTCTGCTTTTGAAGATGGTGGAGTGCGTGACTTCGAGGGAAGATCACGGGCGAATCGAGCAGATATGGGTAGATTTGAGGAGATGGCGATGGAGGTGATGGATCGAGGAGGAGATTTCGTGAAGGAGGCGGCCGCAGAGGATGAGCGGCGTGGCCTCGAAAAAGGCGCGAAGACAGGGGGAAAACGTCGCATGCTACGGGCTGGGAGGAAGAAGACAGACTGTTGACCCGCTGGTCAACAGCCGCTGGCTCCTGGTTGGTCCACGTGGACCAACCAGGAAAAAGAGAATAAAAAATAGTTTTATTAATTCATAAAAAATAGAAATAAATCGAATTAAATTAAAGTTATAAAATGAAAATTATTTGTTATTTTATGTAATATTTTATTATGATTTTTATTTATTTTTATGATACATCTTTCTACAAGTTTACTTTTTAGCCTTATATAGGTATATTACCTATGTATTCTAATACTTTTATTTTTATTTTGTATTTTTACTTTATTTGTTTTATGTTTATTTTTTTTTCTAAAATTACAAGATGCTTTTATATACATAAAGATATTTTTATTTTATTTTTCTGATATGTCTTGTATATTTAATAAAATACAAGTATGTTTTATATAGGTATGTCTATAGGTAAAGTACCTATGTATTGGATTTATACAAGTATTTTTATTTTTGTTTTGATTTAGGTTTTTATTCTTGTTTTAATGTACATAATTATTATAAGTATTATTTACAACATTATAAAAACATAAAAATGAATAAATAACGAATAAATAATAAATTGAATATTTTATTCAGTACAAGTGTACAATGAGGGTCCAAAACTCAACTTTCAAACCGTAGCTCCGCCAAATGCGAAACCACCGCCATTGGATAGATTATTTTATTCTATATACAATTAAAGGTGAGTACACTGCATTTGGAGTTGCCAGTTGTGAGATACGGGTCTGGGAAGTTGGGATTCTGGATTCTTATTCAGACCATAACTTTTTATCTGTACATTATTTTTCTGTGAAATCAATTTTGTATTTTTCTTTATTAATTTATCTACAACTTTCATGTACAGAGTTTCTTTATTTGGTGTATAAAAAGTGGAACCAAAAATAGGGCCCAAAATGAATAAAGAATGAATAGAATGTATAGGTATTTTGACTGTATTTCTGACCTTATCTCCCCCTACTTTATTCCTTGTCGACCTATTCATCAAGATGCCTAGGTCTCGGGGGTTTTGGGTCATAAAATATTTACAATATTTTATTCTTTTTCTTTTCTTTATTTATTCTATAATTTTGGCCTTAATTACAGTATTTTATACACTATTGTGATGCACATGCATGGATGCTAAGATGGTTGATTTAAGGCTATTTACAGGCATTTGCTAGGGTTTTTGGTGCCAAAATGATAGAATAAAGATGATGAAATGTGGATTCATCATCCCCCTATACTTTACCTTTGCTAGTCCCTAGCAAACACTTATGCAATAAGTGCAAAAAGAAAAGAAAGGAAAGAAAAAGAAGAAAATTAGATTAAGTTTAATTATCGAACTTGTCTTCGCAAAATCAAAGTTTGGAGCTTAAGTCGGACCTTTGGAATTTTAGTGCGGTCGGAACCTTAATGAGACCCAAGTTTGAAATCCAACAGTCCTTGAGAATCCCAAAACTCTGTCCAAGTCTCCTCAATAGCCAGGTCAGAAATACTTCAACTCATACGCAAACTCTTACGACTATGAGTCTGACTCGTACAGTGTAAGTGATATGTAGCTCCCCACCTCAGAAGTGACAAAGAAACAACCTCCCCCAACCTGGTAACTCTAATGCCTCGGTCTAGCAACTCTTTCCTCGAGAAGCGGGGTATTCCCTTCTAAGTTCAAGTGCAACCGGCTCAAGAAGAGGGGGAAGAAGTATAGACTTTTGGGAGCTCAACCAGTGTAGCTAAGTCTCCCGCTGCAAGCTTCATGAGATGTAACATGGATACCATAAGCTTTTGCTTTATTGGACTATATACACTCTGGTGGGGTTATTAAATTTTCAATCCGACCCACCACTTTTTTTTGGAGTTTTTTTTTTTTCAATTGCATCTGTACAACATATCTACATGGTGCAGCATATATACAAGAAATTTTCCTCTTGAGCCAGTAGACTATCCCTCTTTTGAAGCTTTATTGCAACCCACGGCTTCTGTCTTTAGCCTTCATCACCACTAGACCAAGTTGAGGTGCACTTCCTTCACTATAAGAAGAAGAGAGGTTCCGCCTAGAAGTACTACCCTCATATGCTACCCCAAGCTAAAGGAAACTGCCTCCTCACCACCTCATCCATGGAGAGCTATGTGAAAGGTGCAGGTGTCCAAGTTAGGTCATTATCAACAAGAGTCGTGCGTGTGCTCCGAAATACTCTACTTAGGCAGTCAAGAATCCATTGAACCAAGTCCCGTGATCCTCAAAGAATTAAGTCAACTAGACCTGAAGTACCTCAAACCTAGTTCCTATAAGGTTCCTGTTATTAGGTAGATTATAAGGTCCAATCAAGCTCCAATCTTCGGATTTTACTTAGACTTGTTCAACTATCAAACTCAATCCGAAAAATGCTCATGCCATGCAATGCGATGCAGAAAATATTTTTGTGATGCAATTTTCAAGATTTTGAACTTTTTATGGATTTTTGAAAAGATAATGATGATGCATGCAGATGCAATTTTTTTGTATTTTTCAAACAGATTTTTCAAATGTTTTTGGATTTTGGTTTTGCAAATGTTTTTGGGATTTTTGAAAACAAAAAGTTTTGGCTAAAAATTAGGTGAAAATATGTACACGGGAGTGCTTCTTATATATACAAGAAGTGGATTTTAAGAATTTACAAGGGTAAGTGATCAATTTTATACATATATAGGTAGTGGATTTTGGTGTGATGTTAGTATTCCTCAAACTTATTTGACACAAGCTTTTCACAAAATTTTTGAAAACTATAGTCCAAAATAATTTTTACAAACATTTTTACAAACATGTACACTCATTTGAAAATCATTTTGCAATCGGTTTTCAAAACAGTATATATAGGTTTTTCAAATATTTTTTGCAACCATTTTTCAAACCATTTGCAAATCATTTTTCAAATCTTTTATTTCACACAAAGAAAAGAAATTTTACAAAACACACATTTTTACACAGGTTGAAAATATTTTCAAAATAGTGTTCAATAGATGTTCACAAAGATTTTCAAACTATTTTTCAAATATTTTTGTAGAAAACATTTTCACCTGATTTATTAATCAGTATATACAAAAAGAATTTGAGGAATAACCACATCTTTTTATTAAGGATTTTTAATGAATTTTAAAGAATTATTAGCCATATTTATTAGGAAAATACGAAAGTACGAGTTATGGCTAAAGTATATACGCAGTATATACGACCCCCCTATACTTAGCTTGAGCTATGTCCTCATAGATCGGAGAGAAAAGAGAAGACATAACTCGTACTAAGTATAGGCAAATCTCAAGAATGAATGAATCAATGAATGAGAAGTTGACCGTCCCCCCTATACTTAGGATCAAATAATCCTAAGTATAGCAGACTGTACACAACGCAGGGAGGGTCAAGGGTGGGAATGAACAGATCGTACTCAGATTGTCTCCCCCTATACTTAGGGTAAGATATCCCTAAGTATAGACAAGAAGAGGAGACAATGGAGAGGATAAAAAAGAATAGAGAAACTTGGGGTGCACACCCCCCTATACTTAGGACAAAGTACGTCCTAAGTATGGAAAACTGTCTACAAGGGCGGCACATTTTTCATAGATAAAGAAGATAGAGATGGAAAAGAAAAGAAGAAAAGAAGAAAAGAAGAAAATGACTCAACAGATGAGAGTGATATGAACAGATGGATCTGTACAGCGGCAGATGGAGTTGATCACCATGTATGAGATGCAGAATTATATGAGTCAAAGAACACATCTCATACCAGAAGAATGGGGGCAACGTCAATGGTCGGCGGATCATGATCAAGATATAGTTTCAAGCGTTGACCATTGACGCGGAAGGTAGAAGAAGATGACGGTTCGGATATATCAATACTGCCATTGTCATGTACCTTCCTAACCACATACGGACCTTTCCACTTGCTCTGCAACTTCCCTGGGAATAATTTCAGCCTGGAATCAAACAACCATACTTTCTGATCTGGCTCAAACTGTTTATGGCTGATATGCGAATCGTGCCATGTCTTCACTTTTTCTTTGTACTGTAGGCTGTTGGAAAAGGCTGTGTCTCTTAGTTCCTCCAGGGCTGCCAATTCTGCTCGTCTCTGATCTCCTACACTCTCGGGATCTAAAAGTAGCTCAGTAACTGCCCAAAAAGATTTGTGCTTGATTTCCACTGGCAAATGGCACGGCTTGCCATAGACGAGACGAAAAGGAGATGTCCCCAATGGATTTTTGAAAGAAGTCCGATAGGCCCATAGGACCGAGTCCAAAAGTTGTGACCAATCCTTTCGGTCTGGGCGGACAACTTTCTGCAAGATCGTCTTTATCTCCCGATTCGATATTTCAGCAAGACCATTAGTCTGAGGGTGATAAGGAGTGGCAACCCGATGGTCAATACCGAACTCGTCAGCAAGGGCCCTAACTTTGTCATTGATGAAATGAGACCCCCCGTCAGAAATCAAAACTCTAGGTACCCCGAACCGTGAAATGATATTTTTCCTCAAGAATTTGCAAACGGTTTTAGCATCTGCGGCTCGGGCGGGGATGGCCTCAACCCATCGACTGACATAATCTACAGCGAGCAAAATATGCTCGAATCCCTGACTCTTAGGAAATGGGCCCATGAAATCAATCCCCCATGCATCAAAAACTTCACAGAAGTGAATAGGTTGCATGGGCATCATGTCTCTCTGTCCGCAGGTTCCCATTTTCTGACAGTCAGTACATCCCTTCACGAACTCATCAGAATCCTTGAAGAGAGTAGGCCACCATAGGCCGGATTGAAGCACCTTCTGTGCTGTCCTTTTTCCTGAATGATGTCCTCCTGCCTCAAGCTTGTGGCAGTATGTGAGGACGCTATGCTGCTCTTCTTGAGGAATGCACCTTCTCCAGATGCTATCCCCTCCTTCATGATAAAGGACGGGATCCTCCCAATGGTAAAACTTGGCCTTAGCTAGGAAGGTCTCAAGTTTCTGCCTGGGCCAACCCTGAGGGACTGTCTTGGCAACAAGATAGTTTACAAAGTCGGCATACCATGGGAGAGAGGTGACAGCTAAGATCGCCTCATCTGGGAACGTTTCCGTGATAGGTGCGCTGGGCTCAGATTCCTCAAGATTCTCCAATCTGGAGAGATGATCCGCCACCACATTCTTAACTCCAGGCTTGTCCTTAATTTCAATATCAAATTCCTGAAGTAGAAGGATCCATCTGGTAAGACGTGCTTTGGCATCCTTCTTGGCCATTAAATACCGGATGGCGGTATGATCGGTGTAAACAGTTACTCTAGATCCGAGAATGTAAGATCGATACTTATCAAGAGCGAAGACTACGGCCAGCATCTCTTTCTCAGTCACAGTGTAATTCCGTTGCGCGACATCTAAAGTCCGGCTGGCGTAGTGAATGGCAAACGGTAAACCATCCCTCCTCTGTCCAAGAACAGCCCCAACGGCAAAATCTGAAGCGTCCGTCATGATCTCGAATGGGAGAGACCAATCGGGTGGCTGAAGGACAGGAGCTGAAACAACCATATTTTTGAGAGTCTCAAATGATTCAAGACACTTATCATTGACAATAAACTCGGTGTCTTTGGTCAGCAAGTCGGTTAACGGTCGGGCAATTCGACTGAAGTCCTGAATAAACCGTCGGTAGAAACCGACATGCCCCAGAAAAGACCGTAACTGACGCAAATTGGACGGCGGATTGAGTTTTCTGATGATATCCACCTTGGCAGGGTCGACCTCCATGCCCCTGTTGGAGACGACATGCCCAAGGACCGTCCCTTGAGTCATCATGAAATGACTCTTCTCCCAGGATAATACAAGATTGACCTCTATGCAGCGCTTGAGCACACGATCTAGGCAGTCAAGACAAGCATCAAACCCGTCGCCATAGACCGAGAAGTCATCCATGAAGACCTCTAAACAGTTACCCACCATGTCCGAGAAAATGGACAACATGCACCTTTGGAATGTCGCTGGAGCGTTGCATAGACCAAAGGGCATCCGTCTGAAAGCATAAGTCCCAAACGGACAGGTGAAAGTCGTCTTCTCCTGGTCTTCGGGCGCAATGGCCACTTGATTATATCCAGAGTACCCATCAAGAAAACAGTAATGGCTCTTCCCGGCTAACCGCTCGATAATCTGATCAAGGAAGGGCAGCGGGAAGTGATCCTTCTTGGTGGCCTCATTTAATCGTCTGTAGTCCACACAGACCCTCCAAGAAGTTGGTACTCTGGTAGCGACCTCTTCTCCGAACTCGTTGACAACTGTTGTGATACCCGTCTTCTTGGGTACCACATGCAACGGACTTACCCATTTTGAGTCGGAGATGGGATAGATGAAATCAGCACTCCACCACTTTGAGATTTCTTTCATGACAACCTCTCGAAGATTCGGGTTCAGCCGTCGCTGGAATTCGCGCGATGGCTTAGCGTCATCCTCGAGATAGATGTGGTGGGAGCACAGCTTCGGGCTCAGCCCTTTGAGGTCAGCTATATTCCATCCGATTGCCTTGCGATTTCTTTCAAGAACCTCCATCAGACGAGATTCTTGTTCTCCAGTCAAATCTGCTGAGATAATGACTGGGTGCATATCTGGCTCACCTGCAAGGAATCTATACTTCATTGACTGCGGCAGAGGTTTTCTTTCAGGGCAACTGGGAGGTGGCAGATCTGGCTTCTGATATGTCTGTGTGAATGCTACCAGGTCTGCATGGGAGAACTCTCGCACTGCATGAATTTCTGACGAAAGGCGGCTGACTGAATTATCAATGTACTGTACGGGCTCGCACTCTGTCATGGTTGCTGGTTCAGAATGAATCAGACAAGACAACGGATCATCGAAATAGGCCCATTCAATGTCTGAGTATGAGGGATCAGAAATAGAAGAACAGGACTTGAAATCATCGGCACCACTCGTCGCGATGCTGTCAGCCTCAGGTGTATCCGTATCCAGGAATGTGCTCTCCCGACTTTCGATTGCCATGAGCTTGAGGTACAATGATTCGGTAGGCAAGGCGAGAGTCGGTGCTACAGGGTCTTTCCAGTTAGATTCATCATCAGTCATTTCAAAATCACGAACCTGGTGGACGTCTAGCTCTTCCTCTGTCATCTGCGCGGCTTCGCTGGACTGCTCGGAGCATTCTAACTCTCTGGCTCTGGTCTCCTCGATCGTCTCTATTTGTATGGTCTCGCCCTCTACGCGAAAACATACCTTCCCGCAATCGTGGTCGATCACCGCCTTGGCTGTGGCCAAGAATGGACGTCCGAGTATGATGGGGGCATCGGTTACCGACTCAGGGATCTCCATGTCCAACACAACGAAGTCCACGGGGAATTTCAGGCCCTGAATGGTAACGACCACGTCTTTCAACAACCCCTTCGGCCTCTTTATCGACCTATCAGCAAATTGAAGGACTGTTCTGCTTCGATGAAGAGTGCCGAACTCAAATTGCTTGAGTAAGGCTGCCGGGAGGAGATTGATTGAAGAGCCGCTGTCTAATAGAGTACGATCAAACTGTTGCTCTTGAATCTCGCATCTGACATAGGGAGCTCCTGCATCTGGTCTCTTGGCTGGCAACTTGTTCTGAATGGTGCAGCAAGTGTCATGTGTGAGCATATGGATCTGATCTCTGTGCCTCCGCTTTCTTCTGACAGTGGTTGTCTCTCTCAGATTCTTTTTGAAGAAAGGGATATGCTCAAATGCTTCTCGTAGAGTCAGCTGAATGTGAAATCTGTCAATCATCTGATTGCCGAACTCTACCTCTTGGTTCTTTTTGGGATTTTCTTTTTTATTCCCCTTCGCTCGGCGAAGTGCCTCTGGGAAGGGGATGGTGGGGGCCTCCTCAGATGGAGGACTAGAAATAGGTTCCTGTGTCTGTGAAGAAGGAGAATCCATACCAACATCATCATTCAATACATATGGATCCGTAATTTGAACAGAAACCTTTTCTTTATTCATATTTTTGTTGTTTTTGTTTTGATCACAGTCCAAAGATACAAAACGTGGTGACACCACAGCTGGAGTTTCAACAAAAGGAGATGTGGTGGCCTCAGTACCACCACTGGCACCTGTCTCTGCGGCATCAGCACCACCTTCATGTTCTGCATCAAAAATGGTGGCATCAGCACCACCGTCTTCTATATCATCATTAGCGGCATCAGCACCGCTCTTCTGCTCTTCTGGCGCTCCTGGTTCTGCATCCGGTTGTCGCTCAGAAGAGACGCCGCCGGCGGGTATCCTACCGCTCCTAGTAGTAACAAAATCAGCATCATAATAGATATTATTCACATCATTCTCATAGTCACTAGGAGGGGTATCCTCTGAAAACTCTACCTGCTCAGGCTTCCTTTTGAAATTATTAGGGTTTGGTTCGATCTGAGCGGGTATGGCGGCTTTGCCTTTGATAATATCCCGCATCTCCTGCCGGAACTCATCCATTTCTTGCCTGAAGGAGGCTTGCTGTTCGGAAAGCAAGCGGGCAAGATCATCAAGAGCGGGGTTCTCAAAGGAATGGGGCTGAGAACCGGATGAGTTTCCCTGCTGGAAACGAGGCTGCTGCTGCTGGTACTGGGGAGGCTGGTTCTGAAAACGCTGAGGCTGCTCGCGCTGCCTCCACTGCTGTCCCTGATAGTTGGGACGAGGACCACTGTGATATTGCTGCGGTTGGGCATACTGGGGCTGCTGGTGTTGCTGCTGTGGCTGGCTGTTCTGGTATCCTTGGGCAGGGTTCTGCTGTTGGGAAGAGGATCCACCGTTGCCCCAACGGAATCCGGGGTGATCCCGGCGAATTGCGGGCTGAGGGTACCGGTCGTACCAAATCCCATTGACTTCCATCAACGGTTCCTGCTCAAAGGAGGGTGGAGGTAGAACTGCCAGTGGTTGCTCCGGTTGATAGACCACCATCTGCGTGTCCGAAGATGGCAGTTGCTCTGGATGGTACTGCAGCAAGGGAACCGGCTCTGCCTGAATATGGTTTACCTGACGGTATGAGGTAGAGGCCTGGTTGGAGTTGCTGCTGCGGGATGCAACCTGTGACCTGGGAGGCTGTTGGGAGTGCGATTGGGCCTCCTGAATGCACAACATTTGAGTTTTGAGGTCACTCATGGTTTTGGCAATCTGGTCCATCTGGGCCATGCCTTGATTTTGTTTCTTCTCAAGGATCTCCATGCGGTCCAGCTTTTCACTGATGATGCCCATGTCGGCTGCGGCTGACTCGGCTTGGGCTGCGGCTACCGACACTGTGTTGGGACCGGCATCGATGCGAGCGATCCTCTGAAATGATCCCGCTCCTTGCGGGGGCTTCTGCTGTGTATAGACTCGGGCATGGGTCATCACTGTGGAGTTTTCTGCCATGCCTTCGTAGATGGCCCAGACGTCGTCCTCTCCCTTGGAGAAATAAGACCCACCGCAAGAGGCGTTCACTAGCCCCTGCAGCTCCGGTGTCAGCCCGCAAAAGAAACTCTGAACGAGATTGGGCTTGGAGATATCATGGTGGGGACACCGGTCGATGAGCTCTCTGAATCGATCCCAGGCTTCATGGAATTGTTCGTTTGGGATCATGACGAAGTTGCTTATCATTGCTCTCGCTGCGTTGGTCCGGCCGAGAGGATAGTACTTCTTCAGGAATACGGTCCGGAGATCTGCCCATGTGTCCACGAAACGCCCAAGATGTTTGAGCCAATAGGTGGCTCTGTCAACCAAAGAGAATGGAAAGGCGATCATCTTGATTGTGTCCTCGGTCGTCAACCGATCATGGATGGTGCTGCAAATCATCTCGAATTCTTGGAGGTGGAGGTGCGGCTCTTCGGTCGGCAACCCATGGAATTTGGGTAGCAGCTGGATAGTGTGGGGCCGAAGCTCGAAATCTCCGTGGATGGGTGGGAGTCGAATCCATCGGTGAGTGAGGGATGCGGCTGGGTTGTGCAATTCCCTCATGATAGTCTGTGGCGGTCTCTCGCCGTCTGGGTCGCCTCCTCCTGCTTCTGGTCTTCCTCCTCCTCCACCTTCTCCGCCAGCACGGTCTTCTCTCATCTGCGCTATCTCTCTCATCAGATCACCCATAAATGTTCCCTGGTCTCGGATTTGTCTCTGCATGGTTTCCAGGGATGCTAACAACGAATTGTTGATGGCTGCCTGATCAAATACGAACGGAGGGTGATCATGGTCATCTGGGTGCTCGCCTCTGTCCGACATGACTGGATCTTCTGTAAAAGCAAAAGAGGCCATCTCAGGTGCTGTAGAATGATCTGAACTCTGTGATGCACTGAAATCTGAAATAATTGGACTGAGAGAGGGAGAATGGGAAGAATGGTCGAGGGGGAACAGGGCGGATGTATACTCAGGCTCGGAGAGCGGACTCTCCGAGGTAGTCCTAGATGAATAAGGAGGAGTGCGGGATAGCGGTGCCGACAGGGTCGGCCTAAGAGATCTCCGTCCCATCATCTTGATTATTGAGAAGAGTAGAGGAAGGGCAAGGGAAGAAAAAGAAGAATAAGAGTAAGATGCAACAAAATTGCGCACAATTGTGCTGTGTTTTTGATCTTGACCTAAACAAATCTAGCAATCAAACGCAAAGCAAGGGTGAGTTCACCAACTCAACACATGAAGCCGTGAAGGTTCGGCTTTTATCTTTTCAATTTTAACTTGATTCAGAGATTTATCTTTTAACGAGTCCTTAGAACGCTACGCCTATAGGAGAGAGAGTACTGCCGGAAAAGTATCCCGTACTTGTCCTCCTCCTGTGTAACCTGTAGCTTGTGCAGTTGAGGTCCTTGTAACCCTTCCTGGATCCCTACTCAGCCAAAGAATAAGAGAGGAAGCCAATAGGCGAAACCGATACTTCGGAACTCGCTCGCAACGGAATCACCCGTGAGCGTGCAAGAACCTACTCGGACGCAAGACGATGAGACAGACACCCCCGTGAAGGCGTGGCCTATGCTCGATACTTCGGACAAGGTCGATGCTCTCACAATAGAGAGTCACCAATGTTGACCAGGCCCTACTCGTCTACGTACGATAGAAGCGCCAATACTTCGGTAATCCAGGCGATACACAAGGCAGCCACAAGCTGGGTTTTTGGCTTTAATCCTTACGAAGCGCTCACCTCACTTGGAAGGAGACCTTCCCATGCAACCTGAATACAAGTGAGGGTATTACTCACCCCAAGCAATGAATCCAATTACCTTTTTTTATTTTGGTCAAGTTTTCTTAGCAGTCCCTTTTTTAATTTTTTTTTGGTGTTATCGCTTCTTTTGAGTAAATTCAAACAAGCGTCTAACGGTTTTTGTATTTTCTTTATCCTACTTTGTTCCAAAAACAGAGGGAGAAAAGAGTCGGAAAAGCCGTGCAAGTCGACACAAAGATGGAGATCTCACCTTTGTGCCTAAATGATGCGTGCAAAGTAAGAAGACTTACAGTGAATCCCAGCTCTCTCCATGCGGGATGCAAAGCAGAAATTTATAAACCTAAACTACATGCCGGTATGCACACGGAAATCGTCCTAGATTAGGCAACTGCTAGCGTGAAGAACCACAAGTTAATTATCTACTCCCAATCCGAGTGTCCGGTCTTGGCTAACCCCTCCTCTTCTCGACACACTCGAGTTCAGGAGTAGCGCTTGATGGGGCTTGCTCACGGCGCGTGGATCAAAAGTAGATAACCAACTGTTTAATTAGTCTAAGTCCAAATACGCACTATAGGAGCATGCAAAAATAATTAGGTGTTTGGACCTATTCTAATCGAGTCAAGCAGGACCTAAAACTAAGAGCTCAATCCACAAAATAAATGAAAAAGGAAAACAAAACCGGAAAATGACAAGCGATGAAAACTCGTCAAAAACCGCGGTGAGCCCCCAAGTGAACAAACACTTGGAAATTGGGCCCGGTAGTGTCCAAGTTCAAGTCCAAGTGTACCTGTATTATTACAAATTAATAGTCTCTCTCTCTCACAAAAATAAATGCAAGCTAGACTACCACTCAATCTCACTCCTCCTGCTCTCTACTGCCGGCTTGGCTAAAGAATAGCCGGCTCCGCGTCCCAAGGTTGCTTCGGGTCACCTAGGCGATCCGCCTTGCTCCGCGGTCCCTCGCAAGAAGACAAGAAAAGAGAATGGTCAGAAAGCTCAATCAAAATATACTGAGAGTGTAAGAGAGGTAAATGCAGCTATGGTAAACAATCAACACACAATCAATAAAGAAATAAACTACTCGATGTTGCTCCCCGGCAACGACGCCATTTGATAATCACACTTTATCGAGGGTCTAAATCTGTCGCTGTGCGACCCACAATAAAACACGATTAATCAACAATTAACCCACACTAAGATCAATAAATTAGAAACAATGTGGAGTTAAAATTTATTTTTAACTCTGCACAAATGATGTAAAGGGCAAGTATGCAGAGAGTTCGAACACAGGGAGCAAACAGTGTAGTCCAAGCAAATGAATGCACAAGTGTGTGAGTGTGTGATGTGTATACACTAAGCAAGCAAGTCAATCAATTTTTTTGTGGGTTTTTAATTTTTAATTTTTTTAATTTTTTTTATTTTAATTTATATTTTTTTGTATTTGATTTTTAATTTTCTGATTTGTATATTTTATATTTTATATTTTTTTTTTCAATATTGGAAAGTAAAGGCGATATAATAAAAGACAAGGTAGAATATTTATAAAAATGCACAAAAATACTCAAAAATTCAGAAATAAAATGTTTTTGGTATTTTTAGGGTTTTTTACTGTTTTTGTGATTTTTGGGGATTTTTCTAGGTGTTTTTGGTATTTTTAAAAGCTGAAATAAGAGAAAACAGTGCAAACAAGGCTGGCTGTGAGTAAAATGGAATCTAAAAATACCAACCAGTAGCAAAAATGTTTCACACTATTTTTCTAATAAAGAGAATAAACTAAGGAAGAAACAGAAGCTGAGTTTACAATTTTTGGTTTTTTCCACTATTTTCTATATTTTTTTGAAGTTTTTGAGAGTTTTTAAATTTTTAGTGTTTTTCTTTTGATATTTTTAGTGGTTTTTGGACTGACACTAAAATAGGATAAAATAGACACTAGGTGATTTTTTTGGAATTTTTAGAGGTGTTTTAATATTTTTTTGGTATTTTCTAAGATAGACAGTACACAAAAAGGCTGTTTTTGATTTTTAATAAATAAGAAAATAAAATAAAATCAAAAACTAAATATATGGCGTGAAAGTACACGTGTCCAGATACTTAAGTCTATTTTTGTGGAATTTTTGGAGTTAAAATGATGCTTTAATTAATTAGAACAAGACTCCAATCAACAAACAGTGCTGGCAAGGGCATACATGCAAATAGTGAAACATCCAGGGGCATGTACGCAATTTTTCCACAAAATATTACTCTGAAACTTGCATTTTAAGGGTTAAACACAAATATCCAAACCCGCAAGGGTATATGTGCAATTTACCCACAGGACGCGTGACTTGCACGCGCCTGGGAGGGGTATTTTTGCAATATTACAAAGCTTAGGGGGTTCGATGCAATTTCTCCAAAATATTACAACTTGACATAAATGTTCATGGACTTAAACGAAATACACAAACAACCGGGGGTAGCCTTGCAAAATGCCCACCCCCTCACGTGTACAGGTCACGTGAGGTGACGTGGCGAAGGACCCTAATGCAAATATCGAAAGTACGGGGGTGTTTGTGCAAATGTTACAACACTTTTACACTACAGCCAGAAGTTTAAATATTAAAAAGTAAATACAAAAAGTGCGAGGGTTGGGGTGCAAAATACCCTCGCTCGAGCGCTCCGATGATGACGCGTGGCGCGCATCCAACGGCTGGACGACGAGGCGCGATCCAGCGGCTGGGAGCGCTCCACTTGTCCACGTGGCGTGTCCTGGGCGCGCGATGACGGTTCGGCACGTGCGGCTGAGATTAGATCCTCCTGAGTTGATTTGACGGTCGAGGCTGAGGAAGATCCAACGGCCGCTGCTTGATCTGGAGCTGCGGCTCGATCGGACGGCGGAGAAGCAAGGAGGAAGAACGGGGAAGAAGGCCGGCGAAGGCGAACTTCCCCGACTCCGATCTCGCGTCTCCGGCGATGAATGTGCTTCAAAATGGCCGTGGAGACTCATGGGGTCGTCGTCTACCCCCTGGGGGCGTCAAAATGCCTCGGCGACGGCCGAGGTGCTCAGGCGAAGGTGGCGGAGCTGGAGAGCTCGGCTGAGCTCCGGCGAGCTACAAAATCGCTCCCAGGCGCGATTCAACGCGCTGTGACCCTGCAAAAAGAGTTAGAAGGTCCAGGGCAAAGTGCCTGGACCTTCGGTGGACCTAAACTAAGCGCGAGGGGGGATGGTTGACGGTGGCCGGAGGTGCGCTCCGGCGAGGTTGCGTGAATGGGTGAAATACGCGATGAACCTCTCGATTTTTTTGGGGTTTTTGATGCTTATGCTAACAGGAACTACATGCGATGAAGAAATGGCGGGGTGGAAGCCCTCGATGGCCGGAGCCAGAGGAAAAAGACTACCTCGACGCCGGCGATTGGCGGAGGTGCTGGAGTCGTCCTCGACCTCGGACGCCCTGGCTGAGAGGCTCGCGGCGGAGCTGTCACCTCCGGCAAGACCTGGAGCACAAGAGAGGCGGAGAGGGGTGGACCAAGGGGACTCAAACCGAGGGAGGAAGATGGGGGTCTGCTTTTGAAGATGGTGGAGTGCGTGACTTCGAGGGAAGATCACGGGCGAATCGAGCAGATATGGGTAGATTTGAGGAGATGGCGATGGAGGTGATGGATCGAGGAGGAGATTTCGTGAAGGAGGCGGCCGCAGAGGATGAGCGGCGTGGCCTCGAAAAAGGCGCGAAGACAGGGGGAAAACGTCGCATGCTACGGGCTGGGAGGAAGAAGACAGACTGTTGACCCGCTGGTCAACAGCCGCTGGCTCCTGGTTGGTCCACGTGGACCAACCAGGAAAAAGAGAATAAAAAATAGTTTTATTAATTCATAAAAAATAGAAATAAATCGAATTAAATTAAAGTTATAAAATGAAAATTATTTGTTATTTTATGTAATATTTTATTATGATTTTTATTTATTTTTATGATACATCTTTCTACAAGTTTACTTTTTAGCCTTATATAGGTATATTACCTATGTATTTTAATACTTTTATTTTTATTTTGTATTTTTACTTTATTTGTTTTATGTT
This sequence comes from Ottelia alismoides, assembly GCA_037367405.1. Taxonomy (NCBI): domain Eukaryota; kingdom Viridiplantae; phylum Streptophyta; class Magnoliopsida; order Alismatales; family Hydrocharitaceae; genus Ottelia; species Ottelia alismoides. The sequence goes on from JAZKJV010007689.1 coordinate 524,175, forward strand.
TATTTTTTTTTCTAAAATTACAAGATGCTTTTATATACATAAAGATATTTTTATTTTATTTTTCTGATATGTCTTGTATATTTAATAAAATACAAGTATGTTTTATATAGGTATGTCTATAGGTAAAGTACCTATGTATTGGATTTATACAAGTATTTTTATTTTTGTTTTGATTTAGGTTTTTATTCTTGTTTTAATGTACATAATTATTATAAGTATTATTTACAACATTATAAAAACATAAAAATGAATAAATAACGAATAAATAATAAATTGAATATTTTATTCAGTACAAGTGTACAATGAGGGTCCAAAACTCAACTTTCAAACCGTAGCTCCGCCAAATGCGAAACCACCGCCATTGGATAGATTATTTTATTCTATATACAATTAAAGGTGAGTACACTGCATTTGGAGTTGCCAGTTGTGAGATACGGGTCTGGGAAGTTGGGATTCTGGATTCTTATTCAGACCATAACTTTTTATCTGTACATTATTTTTCTGTGAAATCAATTTTGTATTTTTCTTTATTAATTTATCTACAACTTTCATGTACAGAGTTTCTTTATTTGGTGTATAAAAAGTGGAACCAAAAATAGGGCCCAAAATGAATAAAGAATGAATAGAATGTATAGGTATTTTGACTGTATTTCTGACCTTATCTCCCCCTACTTTATTCCTTGTCGACCTATTCATCAAGATGCCTAGGTCTCGGGGGTTTTGGGTCATAAAATATTTACAATATTTTATTCTTTTTCTTTTCTTTATTTATTCTATAATTTTGGCCTTAATTACAGTATTTTATACACTATTGTGATGCACATGCATGGATGCTAAGATGGTTGATTTAAGGCTATTTACAGGCATTTGCTAGGGTTTTTGGTGCCAAAATGATAGAATAAAGATGATGAAATGTGGATTCATCAATACCCACTCCCATCTTCAATTGAGCATCCTCATACTTTCACCGGACTTCCGCCATCCACATGTCGATTCATCTGGTTCTTCCCTCCAAAGCCTCAACTATCCTAGGCATTCATCTCTGGTGAAGCTAGATATGGACCGATATAGGGCATCACATTCTTCACCACCACCGCCCTTCGTTCCACTCCAATTCGCATGCATGGGTTTTGGTTTGTCTCCTATCTTCTGTAGGTACTCTCTTGTTCAATGGTCGGATCTCTCTTTGCTACTTCGATCTAGAGTCCAGATGCTGATGACCTCAATCCAATCGACCGATCCATGGATTTTGTGGTTCTCTACTCCTCTATGGGAGCTTCACCAGCCAATCATGAAGCCTCCACAATATTCAGATGATAAAGAAGAGCAAGGAGGAGCATACAGGGGTTCGTTGGAGAACATTCTTCGCCGCCACAACTACGTCAGAGATAAAGGAAGTGCAGAAAGTGAATGATCCGATGGTCAATAATCCTTTCCAAGTCTTGTGCCAATCTAAGAGGCTCGGTGGAACCGAAGCAGAGATGGAGCGCGGAGGTCACGCCATGTGGCTTTCGAACTTGCAGCCAATCGATCCACCACCCGAGCCTAGCCCGTGCGCATGCTAAGCACACATGGGCTGGAGAATTGCGGCCATGCCTTAGAATTCTCAAGATTTGCATTCAGGTCCTCCCATGCATACATGCCTCATGTGCTGATTTGGGAAAATTGCAAGGGGGGCCAACTGACTTTTAGAAATGCATAATTGCCCATATCGAGACTAGTTTGTAATATTTATATTTTTTATTTCTCATATTTTTATTGCATTTATGCCCTAGTCCATTTTATTTATATCTTGAGCATATGGACTCCAATTTGATTGGTTTCAATGTCATTTTGATGCTAATTTTATACTCTACATGATGGCTTGATTTTCACAAATTTGACACATAATGTAGCATTCTAAATTCGAAATTGTTTAATATGTCATTTGATTTACATTTAAATGCCATGAATTGAACTCTAACTTATTTTTATACATAAATCGATTCATTCTCTTAATCTGATTAATCTTAGAGTATAGTTGTACATTGCATTGCATAACATATTATGGCATCTTTATTTGCATAAAAATCAAATAAAAAGTGAATGCATTTTTTCGTCATTCTGTAGCTTGCATCATTATCTTGCATAATTTTTGCATCATTTCGTGCATTTATTTTATGCATTGTCTGTTTATTGCATTTATTTGCCTATAAACCTAGGTTTAGAAAATTAATCACTTGATTTAGGTATTGAAATCTGATTAACCATCGAAGAGGCTCGTGTCCCTGTGTTCGACCTTGGTGTACTTATCGAGCAAATTATTTTTCACCTATTTAAAGGGGTGGTGTTCTGACTAAAATGTGGCTCATTAACCGTATACCTCTATATAATGTAAAAGCAATATTACACCAATTATTGCACAGTTTCAATGTTTTAAACAAATTTTTATAAAGACAATTATTTAATTTGTTGTCGAACATTTCACCCAATATTCACCATCAAAGGTTCGAGATGACAATATTAATATTGTATCAACCATCCCAAAAAAGCATATATTGATAATAAATCAGAATATATAGACAACATCAATGGAAATCTTGAAAATAGTTGAAAAAGTGATTTTCTTTGAGATTAAGATCATCCTACTTATTAAAATAAAAAAAATTAAATACATGTTTATATGCAAAAGTGATGTGTATTTAGACTATCAATACACACTATAACGTGGATATCATTGTTGCCAGTGTTGACTGCTGACTGTTGAAAGGTATTGGAAAGGAAATGATGAAATTTTAATTTAAGAACTTAGATACAAAAGATGTGTTTTAACACATAAGCATTATATCACATTGTATGTTATTCATAAACTTATAAATTAAATGTTAAAAAAGAAGATGAATTAAAGTAGATAGAAACAAGACTTTCCAATTGAATTGTACAATATCGATTGGAGTATAACGTGGATATGTAATTCTATATCACTATATTATTAATACTCACTATGTATCAAGTAGTAAATATTTATATATCAATATATACAACATGTGTATGCAAGCTTTCCTTGATAAACCTTAGAGTTGTTTCAGCTCCATTGCTAACGCCTTTCATTCAAAATAGGAGGTCCCCTTGTCCGATCAATGAGTCTGGGGTGTATAGGTACAAAAGAGTGCTCCAAGAAAAATTATAAATTATTTTGTGTTTTTAAATTATGGGATTAGCATCACAAATAAAATCTTCAACAAATCGACCACTTAAAGAATAAAAATGAGTGATATCAAGCATTATAGATCTGATGTTGTTTTTAACGATTCAGATCGGGGGAAAGTGAAGGAAGTAAACAAAACTTTATTAACTTTGCATCATGAAAATGCGGAATGATGAGAAAAAGCTTAAAACATTGCATGTCCATCGTATGAACAGAATTTTAGCACAACTTATTGCACTTTGTGAAGCCATTAATTTAGAGAAACAATTTTCCTAAAATGATTTCTAGTATGCTAATAAATATTGAAATGAAACCAAGTTTACCTCTCGAAGTGTGAGTCTCTAAAGCAAGACACCTCCTGAATTAAGTCTGCTATGCGCTCGTCTCCCTCGTGGGCACAATGATGAATCGCTTAGATTCCCGTGAACTTCAATTTCGTCTTTTTAATCTTGTTCACGCAAGGATGATCAAGCTCATGATGTCATCGTATGAAATCGATCCTTCTTTACGCACAATGATATGGAGAAGGAGACGTTCTTCTCTTCCACAAGGCCACGTCAAAGGAGAGAAGAGAGGCTTGACAAGGTGGATGTGTAGAGCTTGAAGAGTAGATGTGTGTGAGAAGTGAGTTCTCAAGACTCTTCTCTTCAATTTAATTCTCAAGTAAAGAGTATTTTGGGAGGCACAAACATGCTTTGAAAGAGAGGCGCTTCCCTCTCTTTTGTAGCTATAGAGGGTGTCCTCTATGGTATCCCTTGGATCATGGATCAAGGGCTATGATTAAGTCCTTGTTCAACAGAAAATAAAATTTGATCTATCTCTTTTTATCACCAAGTAGAAAATAATTACTAAAAAGGCAACAACTTAATTTAGAGTACAATCCACAGACTCTATAATAGTAGTGCCATGTGTCAATACACATGCCATCTTCTTTCCATATATGGATTGAGGTTGTTGTTTTATTAATTTGATAATTAATATGCAACAACTCAATTTAACAAACTAGAAATTGTTTCTTAAATATCATTATGATATTGTAATTATTATAATTGGTAATTTTATGAGAAAAAACCTTTGAGGTTTATGGATCATATTCATAAATCCAAATTAAAATGTAAATATATTTTACATTTAAATTCCAATATAAATCATATTCACATATATGCATTGAAATAATTATATGAATCATATTCATGTAAATGTTAATTATTATAAATCATTATTCATATTGATTAGGGAAAATTATATATTGGGTCCCCATCTATGGACCCAATCTCAATATGGGTTCCAATATTTCAAATGTAACAAAATGAATCCTGACTTCGTTTCTATAAATGACATCGTTAAAAAAAAGAGAGAAATGAACTAAATTGCCCATTTATGAGAATGAACACTTCCGAGAATACCACTTCTGAGGAAGAAAACTTTAATCTCTCTCTCTCTCTCTCTCTCTCTCTTCTAATAGTGTTGATTATAGAATGAAATCAGGACCCATTATATTATATTTGCAATATTGAGACCATATTGGGATTGGACCCATGGATGATGACCTAATATGTAGCTTACCCTATTAGGTAATTATATTTATAAATCATATTCACAAAGATACCCTTACAAATAATAAATATGACAATAACAATTATTATCTTAATATTGACATCAAATAGTATGAGTCCTAATCCAATTAAGATTCATGAGATACAAATGCAAATACTTAAATATAATTTTGAAGAGATCATATTATCCATATATAGTGACTTGAAATGTGGATAACTATCCAATTTCATAGTTTATACCATTTTTCTAAAAATATGTCACTTATGAATGCTGAGCTTAAGCTATAACACTGTGTACTCTAAGTGAGCTCAATGAAACGCATCACACTCTCCATGAGCTGGAGAAAATATCAATGAGCTGAATCTGACCTCCTTGATCATTTCTAATCAAAGTTCAAATCATTTGGAGCTTAAAAATGAGCTCAATGAGTGTTTTTATTTTCATTTTCATTACCATTTCTATTTTCGATATTTGGACATTGAAAATAGAATTGACATTGGATATTGGATTTCAATGATGTGAGACTTAATCTAATTAATTCTCAGATCATTAACTGAATAAATGGAGCTACTAATCCATTCAGTTTCATCAAGTTTTTTTCCAATTAATTCTCAAATCATTGATCGAATAAATTGAGCCACTAACATCCATTCGGTTTCATCATTCTCTCGAAATGGAAGTGTCATGGTAAATGATCTATTATGATTAGACCTAGCCAACGGGCTGGGGGCCCGCCCGCCCAGCCCGCTCATGGGCCGGGCTTGGGCTTCGAAATTTAAGCATGGGCCGGCCCAGCCTGACCCGCAAAAAATAAAAAATATATAAATATATGCCAAATTATACATATATTAATATGATATGCTTTAAGTTTTCATTTATAACGCTAGTTTTAAATAAAAATTCAATGAATTACATGTCAAGTAACATGTAAACTACGTATATTAATTATATAAAGTATAGATGGTATTAATAAAATCATTTATACATATGAAATACCATTAAAAAATCAATGGAAAATGACCAAAATGGGCCATGGGGGCCCATGGGCGGGCTTTGGACAGAGGTTTTTTAACCTCGGCCCGGCCCGCAATTTGGCCAGGTCTAATTATGATTAATTTAACCCAAAGTATTCCCAATATTCATTCATTCTTCATACTGGAATACTTTGATCCGAATTTCAAACCCTAGTTAGTTTGTTTTCTTAGGATTACTTCAATAAATTTTTCACTCGATTGGGCGACAATAACCATATACTTTCCAAAAGCATACATCAATATCTCCAATTCGTGTCTTTTTTTATAAATAAGACGATCATGTATGGAATTCATTTTGATCCCAAAATATCTTACGAACGAGCTCTGTCTCCCAGTTCATATACTATGAACCTGTATGATTCCTTTGAGAGATCATATCTCTCTTATGTCTTCATATGCACACTAACTTGTCGATATATGGACCTTGGTTAAATCACCAACCTATTGGTCTGTCAAATGTGCATACTCACACATATGGATATATATCTATCTCCTTTCAAAGGATGTGTGTCTGATTGTGACAGTTACAATCAGATCTTAGTTTATCTCAATATCATCAAATCAACTCTTTGACTTGACTATTTCGACACCTCCTAATCTCAATTCCTATGGAGAGGACCTACATCAAGAAGTCGGTCAGAAATAAGTCTTTAGAGAAAAATCGCCATCTCTTTCTCATATCGGAGATCTTTATTCAGTATCACATGTTAAGTCAGTTGTGTCCTCCCAATTGCTTGGTATTCAATATGATCACGGTACATAATCCTAATTGTACAAAGAGACTTTAATATTAAATACACTCATAATCATTTATTTCAGACGTGCAAGATAAAATAATAACTTTTATTACATTAAAGGGCAGCAAAAGCTTAAGTCCAACAAAAAGTTGCACTGAAAATCCTAATTTTGATAGATACATATTGATATCTCAAGATAAATTGACCAATATCAGTCGATATCTAAGAAAGTAGAATACATTGGAATATCGATATACTCAACTCATCAATACCGATATCGATATTTGGAATCCCATCTCCAAGATGAAAAATGTGTATATTGATATTATATCATCAAGACACATTATGAACTAAGTAAATATAATAATGGACAAAACCGTTACTATTGTAAAAGAAGAGAATCACACACACGCAATTCAGAAGCAACCATTCATAAGCTACACATTATCTACATTTATATTTAAGTTAGTAACAATAATAACAAGCTTACAGCTAGTATGAATATCATTATCATTAAGAACATAATTATCGCTAAGAATATATTATTATCATCAACTGTTTTGCAATGCAAGCATTTCTGTCTACAATTAGACACATATGAGAAAAATGGGGTGCTCCCATGACTCGTTCTATTTTTCTTCTTTTTTACTTGTTTTTCCAAATACATGGAGGTATTTGTATTACCAAATGACAATATTTTGTCATTCAAGTTTCATGTAAAACATAATTTTTCAACTCTCTATCTGAAAATCAATAGTCTCATAATTGCTGAAATCGACTACTCTAGATGGAAGGCACATAGTCTCTGTTTTTACATAAAATATTGCCATTTGATGATACAAGTACCCCAATGTATTTGGGAAAAATGCAAAAAAGGAAAAATGGGAAGGAGCAACTCCATATATCTCTCTCTCTCTGTGTGTGTGTGTATGTGTGCATGCATGCGTATGTACTCTGTGTGTGCGTGTGTACGTACGCGAGCGTGCATGTGTCTGCGAAAGGAGTATGCTCCTTGAGTCCCTAGGAGTATGTAACTTACATGCTCCCACCATTTCCCAGTATTTTTTTAATTCCTTTGAAATGAAGATTGTGGGGATTTGGATAATCATATATTACCATGATGTCATTCAAAATTCAATTTATTCGAGACTTCTATCCCTCCAGCACGAATGTCAAATTTTAACGGTATCAAAATTGCTGAAATTGACTCCCCTCCCGATGGACATCTTAGGTATGTATCAGAAATTTAGAACACATATTCCTCTTATTATTTGGAGTCAATTCCTCAGGATTAAATTTTAAAAAAAGCAAAAAATATGGCAAAAAAGGTTTGGATATGCTCCTAGTGAACATACTCATTTACACATATACGCATGCACGCACGGGCACACACACAACACCCATTAAATGAGACATGTCCTTCTTGAAATTGTAAAAGCCATTGCCAATATAGTAAAAATTATGTAACAATTTTGTAAAAGTATAAACTACAAATTAAAAAAATATTTCGTAAAATATAGTATCCATATGTAAACTATCATTTTCTTCTAATATATTAATATTTTCATAATTCTATCTTGATGTACATATTATATTAATATTTATTATAAAATCTATGGTATAAAAATTGTAAAGCATATGAGAAAGATACACAAATTGATGTCGTCTTACCATAGCCATGGTGAACCCCCATCCATTTGAAGTTTCTCCTATACATATGAAGTATTTGCATCAATATTATTACTTATCTCTATTTTGTCATATGTTTCAATGAGAATTCCATCTTTCTTTAGCAAGAAACAAGGAGGTTACATGCTAAATCATTTTATAAAAATCTAGATGTTAATTATATGTTTAATATGTATGATTCCATAATTATATCCAAGCATATTTATACTTCATATATACAAGAGATCCCCTATAATACAAAAAAATTTCAAATGAAAGTTTATTATCATTTTTTTACTATATATAACACCTTTTTTTGAGTTCTTTTAGGGTTGATCTTTTTCTCAAAATGGGTGTACATTAGCTCATAAAAAGTTATTTTAAAAATAATATCATTGTATCATAATATATATATATTATTATCTTTGAGTTTTTTGGAATTAAACTTTTAGTTAAAATTAGAGTATATTAGAATACAAATGTGGATGAAATCGTATATAATAAGAAGTTGAACAATTTTTGAAATTGATGTATATCAACACGTAAAGATTTACGAAATCTCACATGAATAATAGATATATCATGATAAAAACAATAAAGTGTTAATTTTTCAAAAATAATATTTTGTACATTAACATTTATATGTGATCTTATTAATCTTTGTGTGCTATTATACACTAATTTTGAGAAATTCTTCAACATCTTAATATATGAGATTTTATCCATATTTGTGTCTAACATACTCTAAATTTAACTATAAGTTTTATCCTAAAAATTTCAAAGAATATAATATACATTTTATGATACAACTAAAAAATATCAGTTTTAAAATAAAATTTTATTAGCTAACGTGCACCGATTTTGAGAAAAAAGATCATCCCCTAAAAAACTCAAGAACATGTTATATGCATTGAATGAATTTATAATAAACTTTTATTTGAAAATATTTTTTGAATTAACATACACGTGAGATTTCATCTACGTTTAATGTGCTAACATACATAATTTTTAATTAAAAGTTCAAATATTTAAAAAAATCAAGAAAGCTTGCTCTATATTATGATGAAAAAATAATAAAATGTTATTTTCTAATAGTAGAACGGAAGAGAAAAATACACCGTAACTTAAATATGTAGTCACATCATAAGTAAAGACAAATTTCATATCATCCAATAAGCATCATGTATTTCATAGAAATAAAGAGTTGTATAAACAATAAGACCCACCTATCCAACTTTCAAGCATCAAGATTTGTTTAAGACGTGCACGATTATTATAAGAATTTCTAAACATGTCATATGATTATGTTCTTACTAATAGATTTAAATTCAACTTAAGGCATGCATTTCATTATATTCAAGTCAAACATGGGCAAAATGATCATTCCGGATACCTTTACTTCTTCCGCTGCATTCGTGAGTTGGAGTTAGATGTTTGTATCTTGCATTTTTCGTTGTTACATTAATTCCAACCATCTTTAGATAAAAAAAGGAAACATAAAAACATAACGTAATTACAAACATAAATAATACAATGCATAAAGAGTACAATCTCACAATTAACATAATACATAAAGCATACGATATCCACATCTCATTAGCTCTCTTCACTATCTAAACAACTACTATTAAAAGAATGGTTTCTCATTTGACTACTCTCGTCAAGAGGATACCCCATTACTAGGGATGAGCATTGGGGGGGGGGGGGGGTGTACCTTTGCTTCTCAAGCTCAAACCCATTTAACATAGTGTGCACTTGGGCTGTTGGGTTAAGGCTCGGAGTATTAATATTTGAAGTTAAACTCAATCCCAAGCACAAGACCGACATGAAACAAATGGGCGGGCCCACCCCGAACATCTTATAATTTATTTATGATTTATGAACGCTCTGATTGTCCAAAATTCCTCATTCAATTACGGCCTAACTAGTACATACTATTTTAATTTGTTATTGAGAGGATCAAGCTTTAATATTATCGTATAATCTTTTATTAAGCATTAAGCAGTTCTTGAAGTATTATACATTACACATATAGTTTTTTATAGTAAAGGTCTCGTGAACCAAAGATCAAATCAAAATAACATAGATCACTCAACGCTTATTTATTATCAAAATTTTTAAGATTATAATATTATATTGGACCATCGGATCAAGGGTTGGGTTGTTCTGGGCCAAAATCAGACTAACGAGTCATATAAACCTGTATTAGGGGTGTTAAAAAATATCCAGATCAATGGGTATCTTGACCTGTTCATATTGACCGTGAACTTTCGGTTACCCGTTTGAAAATGATGGGTCGGGTACCCGCAATGTCATGACCCGTGTCTCATATAAAAAATCCGACAGGTATCTGCAGGTACTCAGTTGGAAGCTTCTACTATCAATTGATTCACAAAAATGCAAAATGTTAGATACACAATTAGATGTTACATTATTCTTATCTATTTTAAAAATATAGAAATGGATGTAAATACAAATATCGGTGAATATGGAAAATATATTGCCAAATCATAAAAAATGAATACCGGTATGAAATGGATGCAAATTAGATTGGAAAAATAATAGAATCAAAATTGTATAGATAAGATTTAATTTATATGTATGGGAGGCTCATATATATATATATATATATATATTGAAATCGAAATATATATGAATGTCAAAATTTGAATTAACACATATGATAACTAATCGGACACGATCCAAATCGACATGCATACATCCTGACATCCAAACATGATGATAATGAATACAATTGAATACGAATTGTATGGCGCATATATGCGCACGCGCACCCGGGGCCGTGCCATTGCAAACGCCCATCTTCACGTGCGCGCACATGCGCACACACATAAGCGCACACACATAAGAGCACACACGCATATCGCGATAACCAATTTGTGAGATAATTAATACACACATTTACGAATAGGAATATATACTTATATTTGTTTGTCATGTTATCATTAGATTATATATATTTACATATCGTTTATCTGTATTTGATTCATTATGAGGATGAACCTACGTGAATGTGTCATTATTGGATCCGTATTCGATAGTATTCCTTTCAATTGCATGGTATTCATATGGTTTTCATTATCAACATATTTGTGTATATCTTTATTAATTCATTTATCTGTACTTATTTATTTGAATGCATTACGTACCATTTAGATTTTCATTCCATCGTTATCATTATGAATATGATATAGATATAGATATGTTGTTGGACTCATCATTTGCATTTTTATGTCATCTTTCACTAGAAGTATCTCTCTTTATCACCATGGGTACCGATGCGTAGCCAACATCTATTGCCATTAATCGTGTACCTGTTACAATTGAGTAACCGTTAGAATGAGGCGAGTCGATCCGTGATCCAATACCAACAGAACAGGACATGTCAAGATAAAATGGGACGGATATCCGTCCCATGAACACCCCTAGCCTGTATCTTAGCTCAGACCTGACCCGTTTAATAGTTTCGAGATTTCAGCCGGGTCGGATTAAGGGGTCAAGTTTCAAGTTGGCTGGATCGGACAAAGGGGTCGAGTTTCAAGTTGGGTTGGGTCGGCCCGGCCCAATAAAATCTTCATCCCTGTCACTAAACAGGTGAAAGTCGTCCGTAAGAAGCAAGAGGTTCTGATCGGAAGAGAGGGAGAGGGCGAAGAATAAACCTCCCACACACAATCTCGCCTTAGGGTTTCTGCCGCCGCCGCCGCCGCCTAAATGGTCATTGTCTTCTCCGATATCTCCCTCTCCTACTATCCTTTCCTTGATAATGGTTGATATTTCGCTGTTCTCTGCATTCAGGCCCACGATAGGAAGCTCGCGAACCCCATGAGGGAGATTAAGGTCCAGAAGCTCGTGCTCAATATCTCCGTCGGAGAATCTGGAGATCGCCTCACCAGAGCGTCCAAGGTAGCATGCCTTTTCTCTTGTTTTCGATCTCGAAAGGTCTCGACTTTGGTTGCGGTCGGAGAAAGAAACTCTAACGTGAGTAGTTCTAGGTTTAGGGTGAACCAACATTGTAATAGAAAATTACCATTCCTCTTAAAACCAATTCATATATAAAGAGACATGTCGTTATGTTTCATCTAAACGTATTTAAAATTACAATTTTTTTTATAAATCTTGTATTTCCGCCCCGCCAATCATACGGTTTGCAGAATGCATTCCCATGTCTTAAGCGCATGAAAAAACAAGAGGTGCAAACTGTTTCCTACTATGAATACATTTTTTGGTGTGTTGTAAATTTTTGAAATCCAATTAATTGATCGAATGCTTTGTTACGTTCTACTTAACTGGATATATTAGTTTCCAATGCGATTCTTGTATAAATGGCATAGTTAATCAGTATCGCTGACTCGTGAGATCATTCCATACTTCTTAATAATATTTTTTTATTCTTGCAATAGTCAGGGTGACTCACTGAATAATCAGCATCCAGCCAATATTTCGTCTGGTCGAATTTTCACATTGGGAAAATATTTTTTTATTTCCAAGGTTTTAATTTATCATAAAATATTGTCAACTACAATGATTAAATAGAAGGTATGATGCATTGTCTCTTCTTTTTGAATTAAACCCACCAATTTATGCATCTCAACTTTATCTAGAATTGAATTGGTACTTTTATCATGTTAGCCGATGAGCATATATAGATGCATATGTATATATGCATATGCATATGCATATGTATATGTATATATATATATGTATATGTACCCATGCATTTAGTATAATTTTTATATTTAAAAAACATAACTGAATAATTCCAACATTCCTTTGAATATTAATTTATTTTATCAGTGGCCCCTCCAATCGAATAGCAAATACCAATTTTTGCAGCATTACTGTCATTAATCTGTTTACCAACGTTCTGGTTGAAGGAAATAACTGTACTCACCCTTAATCAAGGTCATGACAAATCCAGTAGTCATTTGTCTGCATTTAAAGTCACCGAAGATTTCCAGTATAACATGTTGAATTAATATTTATATCGTGGTCTATTTTGGTATCTTGCATTTATTTGTCTTTTTGCTGATACAGTACATGACAATTACGGACTCTGCCATCTGAGAATTCCAGCATCATCTACTATTCTTATTATCCATTGATACGCATGCAGTTGTTTGAGCATGAATGTGCCTTCCTGTTTCCATATTCAGAATCAGACACTAGTATGAAATTAAAAGTAAAGTCAGTTCTATACACCTTAAACCGTGGAATCTTATATTGTCAAATAATATTTAAATGGCATCTTCTAATTTAGACAAGTTACATCATTTGTTCCGTGTTCAGTTGATAGTTTATTTTTCCTTGATGAATTTGTATTTATTTCACTTGAGTATTTTTTTGTCTTTATTAAATTCAGAAATGTTTGTCGTACTATTTAGTCCTCTCTATATTTGTTCTGAACCCAACAAATATGATTTGAATCTACATAATCCATCTTCTATACGCATGACTTTTTTAGGTGGTTGGTATCTTTTGTTTTTATTTTTTGCTTTTGTTTCTCACAGTTTGCCTATTTGTTATATTTACTCAAATAAATTGTAGGGATTTTTATTAAGATGTTGTAGCATCTATATTCGTATCATTGCTAATTGAAGATGCACATTCTGCCGTTTTGACAGCTTTATTTGGTATTTTGTTCTACAGGTTTTGGAGCAGCTCAGTGGTCAAACACCTGTTTTCTCTAAGGGTGAGTTTTTAATGAATAAGTTCTTTATTATTTTTTTAAGTGTAAGTTTGTGGCTATTTTTATATAAATGAAGATTATTTTAACACTATTTTGATCTTTTATCTGCAGCAAGGTACACCGTTCGTTCCTTTGGGATTAGACGTAATGAGAAAATTGCATGCTATGTTACTGTTAGAGGTGACAAGGCAATGCAGCTGCTGGAGAGTGGCTTAAAAGTGAAAGAATATGAACTGCTAAGGAGGAACTTCAGCGATACTGGATGCTTTGGTTTTGGCATCCAAGAGCACATTGATTTAGGCATCAAGTAAGAAATTTTGAATATGATTTCCATGTGCTTTATAAACAAGGCTTTATCAATGTTATTAGTTGCATTATGTGATTTCTACTGATATTGGAGATAGGGGTTTTTGATGTTCCTGAATTATTTGGATCTGTTTTGGTTGAAGTAATATGATTGGATTGATATATTTCTGTCAGGCTAATGATCTGTTAGTCCATGTTACAAGGATTAGTAATTTAGGTGGAATTTGTTTTCTTAATTTTTTGGATGTTAATATTTCTATTGGATTATATATATATATATATATATCTATATGAGGCCGGGAAGGCTGCTACATGTAGCAGCCAACATGGCTGTTACACGTGGCAGTTTCCCCAAAATTTTTTATTTTTTTTTCAAAATTAAACCATGAATATCCATATATATAGGGAAAATGAGCCTACATCGGGTGATGTAGATAACTTACTTACATCGGGTCATTTTTTCATTATTTTTTTTAGTTTTTTTGAAATGAAATCTTAGGGGATTTTCTTTACAATATACCGCCATTGTGTCATTCCAAATTCAACTTAATTCGAGACTTCTATCTCATCCATCAAGATAGTCAAATTTTAACAGTCTTAAAATTGCTAAAATTGACCCCTTTCGGATGGACATGCTAGAAATATTTTTTCCCAACGAAATTTGAATCACATAATCCACTCTATATCTTAAGTGAATCCCACTGAGGTTTCATTCGAAAAAATAAAAAATAGTAAAAAAAATGACCCGATGTAGGTAAGTTACCTACATCAGCTCATGTAGGCTCCTTGCCCCCATATATATATATATATATATATATAGAGAGAGAGAGAGAGAGAGAGAGAGGTCGGGGAGGCTGCCACATGTAGCAGCCAACGAGAGAGAGAGAGAGAGAGAGAGAGAGAGAGAGGTCGGGGAGGCTGCTACATGTAGCAACCAACGTGGCTGCTACATGTGGCAGTTTCTCCAATTTTTTTTATTTTTTTTCAAAATTAAACCATGAATATCCGTATATATATATATATCCCTCCTACATTCTATTAAAATTTCTCAGAAACTGACAAGATTGCAAAAGTCGGTACTCGGTATTCGATCGGCTAGGTCACTAACGAAGGATTAATCGGCAGTCAGATGATTAATCGGATTTAGTTGGGCATTAATCAACTTAGATTTTCAAAATATATAAGTCATTTGTATACATATATTATTATATATTTACATAGATTTATATTTTTTTACTATCATAATGAATCAAAATAAAAAATTGAATTTAAAAAAAACATTAAGCGTACTAGAATGAGTTTGCTTTTCAAAAAGTAAAAAATATGGTATCTCCAAGCAAAAAATGGTTGATTAGTGAACCTAGTCGGAATTAGTAGGAATTAGTCGGTACTCGATCGACCACCCCACTGACTATACTAGTCGAACCGGGTTAAAGTCGGGTGACTTTTACAACATTGAAAACAGAGACTCCTATGCCCTCCATGTAGAATGGGTCGATTACAACAAATTTTAAACCGTTAAAATTACATGTTCTAGATGGAGGGCATAGGAGTCTTTGTTTCTGACGAAATTTTTATAGAATGTAGGAGGGATATATAGATGAATATTCATGATTTAATTTTGAAAAAAAATAAATTTTTTTGGGGAAACTGCCAAGGTTGCAAAAGTCGATAGTCGGTACTCGATCGGCTGGGTCACTGACTAAGGATTAATCGGCAGTCGGGCGATTAATCGGATTTAGTCGGACTTTAATCGGCTTTGAATTTTATGATTATTTTAAATATATAACTCATTTTTATACGTATATTTATATAGATTTTGTTCATTTTTATACTACCATAATAAAATAAAAGAAGTAATTGAATTTAAGTAAAATATTAAGCGTATTATAATAAGTTTGCTTATAAAAAAAGCAGAACATTAAAAAAATACGGTATCTCCAAACAAAAATTGGTCGATTAGTGTACCTAGTCGGAATTAGTCGGTACTTGGTCGGTCACCCCGCTGACTAGACTAGTCAGACCTACTAGTCGGGCCCGTCGGGTGACTTTTATAACACTGGAAACTGCCACATATAGCTGACACGTTGGCTGCTACATGTGGAAGTTTCCCCAAATTTTTTTATTTTTTATTTCAAAATTAAACCATAAATATCCATATATATATATATCCCTCCTACATTCTATTAAAATTTTGTCAGAAACAGAGACTCCTATGCCCTCCATCTAGAACAGGTCGATTACAACAAATTTTAGACAGTTGAAATTACATGTTCTAGATGGAGGGCATAGTGCATACGGAGGAAAAAGGAGTATGCTCCCTAGGAGCATGTAACTTATATGCTCCCATCCTTTTTTACCCATATTTTTTTATTTATTGAAATGAAATACATGGGGGTTTTAAATCACCATATATCACTATGTTATCATTCAGAATTCAACTTAATTCGAGACTTCTATCCCTTCTATCAAGCCTACCAAATTTTAACGGACTTAGAATTGTTGAAATTGACCCCTTCATGATGTACGTGTTATAAATGCTCATTTTTCACGAAATTTGGAACACATTTCACTTATCATTCTAAGTAAACCTCCCATGGGTTTCATTTCAAAAAAAAAAAAACAAAAAAAATTGTGGGAAAAAAGGTGGGTGCATACTCTTATATGCTCCCAAGGAGCATACTCATTTAACCCTACATATATATCATCCAATCAAGCCCGGATGTCAGATTTCCCCAAATCCCCACTCAACAAGTTTGTGAAATGCCATTTTGGCCTGTCTCAGCATGAACTTCCCAAGTATAGTAGAAGTCTACCTTTGTGGTAACTACTCTTGATTTTGTTAATGGATTTTCTGGAAATGTTGGTTATACTTGATGATAGTAATACACACTTATGTACATTTTTAGTGATGTCCTTATACTATCATGAAGTTATAATCTTAGATTTCTTGGATCCTCCGAAACCATAGAAAGGTCTTTGGGTTCTGTAAATTGACTGCACATTAGCTGCCCTTGTGGCCTTGTGCATTTTTTGACGCTGGTTTGCATATCTACTCGACTCATTCTGCAGTAACTTTGCACACAGTGATGCAAAAATTGTTATAAAGTTTATGAGAAGATATCTTGAAGTTCCCCAAATATGTATTCTGTACTGTTGTTCCCCAAATTATTATAAAGTTCGCTTGCATTTCTTACCCATTCCTTAGTTGCCATCGGGACCTTGTCAGTTTTCTTATTTTGAACTGTCGGCATCTTAAAATTTGCAGACATTGATAGAAATCATTTCCATTAACAAGCTTGTGTACAGTTTATCCAAGATTGTGTTTGACTGGTTTTTGCATTTTTTATTAGGTATGATCCTTCGACAGGTATCTATGGGATGGACTTCTATGTCGTCCTTGAACGACCTGGTTACCGTGTGGGCAGGCGCCGCAGGTGCAAATCTCGCGTTGGAATTCAGCACAGAGTAACAAAGGATGATGCCATGAAGTGGTTCCAGGTTAAATATGAGGGAGTTATTCTCAACAAGGCCCAGACAATTGCAGCATAATATGTTCAGGTCTTCCAGTTTTACTTGTGGTAAAGTTGCTTTTGGAGTTTCTTGCTATTTCTTTCTATTTTTAGAATGATTGGATCTGCCATTTAGTTTCGTCTTGGATTTCGAACTGGGGAATATCTTATGGCAACTTTCATGAAGGTGTTGTGTTGATGCAATTTGGATCCTAGATTATTAAATTTCATGACAGATTGTTTTTTTTTTGCAGTTGGGAAATGGATTGTCTCAAGTCAGTTCGGTCGGCAATCAAGATATGCATCCTATTGAAGTTAACCTACAAATATCACTTTTATTTTGATCGGACCAACCAGTTTGATCAGTGAACCAGACCCAGACCTGGGCTCGTCCAATTTTTTCTGGTTTGGTTCAGATAGTGTTTTGTTTTGTGAAAGTACCGGCTCAACTGTTTATCTTAAATTTGGTTCAAACAGCTTCAAACTGGAATGTTAATTTGTTTTTATTCAGAAAATCTAATGTTGGTGAAAGTTGACTCCATAACCTTACAAACTACCAAATAACTTAATCACAACCACTTCTTGTAAGGAATGGATCTCGAATGTTTCAGTGTTTATAGCCTGTTCAAGTTATCATATATGTATATTTGACGTTGTGTATGCAAAACTACTTTCAAAAAATATATCGCAAAATTATTATTTACAAATACAATATTTATGCTATATCATGTATTTATAGTATTTGATGTATTTTAATAGTTATATGCAGAATTATATATTACTTCACACACACATATGATCTATTTTAAATAACTTGTTTATTCATATGTATTTGTGTGTATCTATATTTATGTCTGTATATGTTTGTATGAATGTATTAATAGCTTGCACAGAGAAAAATATTTATACATACAACTACATGCTACTACCCCAAAAAAAGATTTGCATGGCATTTTATCCATTAAAAATATATGCATACATATCCATTATTTTCAAAAAAAATATTTGCATTCTAATATACGCTCATACAAATTTATAATTTTTTATTTATTGATGTTTTTAAAATAGTTATATAAGATTATTTTCGATGATTTGATCAGCTATTTCAGTTCTACAATCAATTGTTTATTTTACCCATGATTTGATTTAATCTGTTGGCAATCACTTTTCTTGAGATGCAATTTTACAGTATTAATTTTGAGGGAGAAAATTTCCAAAGATCCTTTTTATACGAGGGAAGGTTGCAAAGTTATAGGTTATTAATATCCCAACTATTATTTGATCTTGGTATGGTAAGTTGCTTCCACATGATTTGCCGATCAATGCATAAAAATAATCTATAATATTATTTCAGAAATTTTTTGAATTTTATATTATTAAAAATAGTATATAAAATTATTTGGAAATAAGAACCAGCAAACAGTTTGCCGATTCTCAATTCCAAATAATTTTATATTATTTTTAATAATATAAAATTCAAAGGTTTTCCGAAATGACATTAATCGACGAATTGTTAGTCGATCGATGTCCTGACAGAGAAATATAAATGTCAGATGTCTTGATAAGGCATTTGAGTGATGGGGATGCTTTGTCAGGGAAATCACTCTCCTTTGATGCCCTTCACCCTTCTTATGCTTTCCCGTCTCTTCCTATGCTATGATCGACTATAGCCTCCATCAGCTCTACCTTTCTACAATAATCAGTAATCACTTGTATGCCATCGATTTTTGTTCTCCCTTTGCTACATCTCCCCTGCACTCTAGCCATCCGTAAGGATCTCTTTTCGATGTCATTCTCATCTTGACATTAAGTCCGCCAGTTTGTTTTGGCATTCATTCCAAACCATTAGCGTCTTCTCTTGTTGCTCTTCAGGAACTCCTGTACTTGTTTTTCTAATTTGAAGGTCGATGGAAGACCTTGACTATGAGTAAAAATTACCCCTGGCTCCACTTTCTCCTCTATGATCAACCACAACACTCGTTCCAGGAGGAAGGCGACAAATCCGCTGGTATAGAAGGAGCATCCAACGGCAGGTCAGCTTGCTTTTTCATTACAGTTGATATATGCTGTTCCGTGTTGGTTTGAGCAATGGTTTCGGCAGTGTTGCATCTTCATCGATGGCAGCGCTCCATTGTGACGAACTCTCATCCATTACTATGGTTGTTTGTTTATCATAAACATGTTTAGTTGATAGTTTTTTTATCTTTGATGGCTATGGATGTTTGTTTTTCTCCCATTTTCTTTGTTTTGGATGGCTATTGATCTTTGATATTAAGTTGCCATTTGCTTATGATGATAGTTGGATGTTGGCGATAACTGTTGACCTTTGATGGCGTCGGTGGTTGTTTATCCTGCATTTGCTTATTTTTTTCTTGGATGAATGTTGATCTTCAGTGTTCTAACCGTTGTCGATGTCTATCTAGTTTTTGTAATCTACAATCTTTGAATGCTTGCTTGGAATGAATGGATTATCATTGCTTGATCCTAGTATTTTTCGAAGTTCCCATTTCCTTACTTTTGTCGGTGGATGTGAATTTCTACCTATATTGATTAATCATCCTCATGGTGGATGTGGATTGTTATTAATGATGATTTGTATATTCATTGGTATTTGATTACTGACTAGTGAATCAAGGATTCATCAATCATGTTTGCACATATTTTGGTTCTTATATTGAGAACTCGTAATCTATCTTAGAATGGTGTTTAAATTTGGCTATCACTTGATTGATTATGACAACACATCTTCATCGTCGAGCTTATACTTGCATGTGTTTGATGTTAAGCAGGTACTTTATTCCCCCTCTCCGCAATTCCAATTTTTCCCTTGATATCATGACACTTACTCTATTCTTGAATTAATTGGTTAGGCATCTGTATCTGATGGAATTAAGGCCATAAAGCAACATAACAAAGAAGAGGTTGGAATGAGGAATGTGATGTGGTATCACATTGCTTTGGGATGGAATTCCAATCCAGGAATGCGGAGGACAAAACTAGGTTATCTCAGGATACTTGTAATCAAACAAGCCTTTAGTTTTCCTCCCACCCTCGACTCCGACTTGAGTTGACTTTGAAGTATCTATAGAGTGGACTGCACCATCCCTCTACATGGTAACAACAAATACACAATCAACCATTATAGAAATAGGAACAAGATATTATCATGTGACATATCTTATGATTATCAGAGAAAAATTATTAAGAAAAAGAACACGTGCAACTGTTCCCCCTACCCTGCTCTTCCTTTCCTCCATCTTTCACTGATTATTTCCTTAAATAGATTGTAACAATTAGTTTCATTCAATGAAGATATAGTGACAATTTATTCTATTAAATAAACCTTTTTTCAAAGATTGCGTGGAATCCAACTCTACCCTCGGCTTAGTTGCAAAGTCGTGTGTGTGTGTTGGGGGGGGGGGGGGGTGGGGGGAGTGGATCTCACGAACTTGGAATGAAATCGAGCAACTTTGCTTAGTTTAAGCTAGTACACAAGTAGGGGTGTCAGAAAATTCTCAAGTTCGATATTCGCTCAGGTTCGGCTCGCTAAAAGTTCGATTCAGATTCGGTTCGGAAATAAACGAACCGAATCTGAGCACAAGTTTAGGTTCGATTAAATAAACGAACTGAACCTAAAAATCACAGGTTCGCTCAGGTTCGATTCGTTAAAAGCTCGATAAACATACATATACATATTTACAAATAATTATCAGTAGAAGTGGACCTTATTTTAAGATAAGTGGATTTTGTCTAAGGATAAGTGACATTTGTCTAGAGATAACTGAATATTTATGTTATAAATAGGTTTTATCTCAGTAAAAACTATCCAAAAATAAATAGTCACATCGTGGTTACAACATCCATCATCTATGTATCTAGTACTTTTCCCTTCTTTATCTTCAAATCAACAGAACAAGTATAAACATTACTTGTCGGATATCTCCACATTATTCTTAATCCTTATCCCCATCTGAACATATATAAAAATGTATTATAATTATATTTTTTCAAAGAGACGAATCCTTATTAATCTATTTTTTAGATGAGTTAAATAAAGAAAAAACTAAATGAATATTTATTGTAATTGCAGACGCGCATATATTTCTATTTCTCTTCTTTTCACCCCCTCTTAATAGAGATTTCTTAAGTTCGATATTCGCTTAGGTTTGATTCGTTTAAAAAGAGGTTCGATTCAGATTCGGTTCGAAAATAAACGAACCGAACCTGAACACAAGTTTAGGCTCGATTAAATAAACGAACCGAACGTAAAAATATAGGTTCGCTCAGGTTCGGTCCGTTTACACCCCTATACACAAGGCTGGTGAAGAAACTAATCAAAACTCGCCTACCTACCCTCCCAGTCCACTTTAGCCGATGGTGTTAGGGTGACCAAACCAATCACCAAGACTGGTGTACTGATGAAGTAGTTGGGGAGTGATGATCGAAAAATCCTCGATACTCGGGTTAAGTAATAATCACGGTCGTTTCGACCCGAAGAATGAAGTTAAGTCAACAAGAAACTCAAGACCACCAAAGTAAAATCAATCAATCATGCAAATGTAGCAGTCACGTTATTTTATTTTACCTGGTATAGCTACCAGGGACGAACACAAGGAGCACGGAAAAGCTACGAAGTAGTCGGAAATCCAAAAATAACAAGAAACGGTTGTTTTTATAGTTTTCAATTTTTTTTATAATTTTTAATATTAAGAAAAAGTGTAAAGAAGGTGAAAAATCGACACTTAATTTATTATTCAAAGCAAAAATACTCAAAAATTCAAACTAAAAATATTTTTGGGTTTTTAAAATATTCAGATGTTTTTGTGGATTTAGAGGATTTTTCTGTTTTTTAATGAATTTTTTAGAAATGAAACAAGGCCAAAGACAACAAATAGTGTACAACTGTGATCTAAAGGCAAGTTAAAATTATTTAAAATGCCTATAAAATCTCAACAACAATTTTGTGACAAACTAGAAATAAAAACTTAACTATATCAAGTGAAAATACATTTTTTTATTTTTTTTTATGAATTTTTACTGATTTTTCTAAGCTTTTTAGTCTTGTTCAATTATCATGGTTTTTATAAGTAGAAATGTAACAAAAATTGGATTAAAGCGAAAGCAACACAAAACAAGCAAAAAATATTTTTTTTAGAATTTTTAAAGGTTTTTTAATATTTTTAGTTGATTTTTCAAAAAAGGCAGGAGCTATTTTGAGGGTTTTTGAATTTTTAAAAATAATAAACGGAAACAAAATGCAACCGAAAATTCAAAGAAATTCCTATACCATGGCAGGAGCCATGTTCATAATTTTGTGATTTTTGGTCAAAATATGCTATTTATTAAAACAAAAATCATACACACAACATACAGGGACTGATTTACAACAAAAACATGTTCCTAGACCAAACAATAACACACATAAAAAGTACGAGGCCCTATCTGCAATTTTCACATGAATAAAAAAAATTTTTCACATGAATATCGGCACATGTCCAAAATCCGTACGCACAGGGGTATAATTGCAAATACTGAACCTATAAATTCAACTCATAACATAGAATAAATCCAGGACAGTACATGCAATTAGCCCACTAACACGTGATGAAGCACGTGTGGCCACACAAGAAGGACTGAAATGTAAATACGAAAATTGGAGGGGCATAGATGCAAAAAGTCTCAATGTATACCTTTTATTTTACAGACTAACTTTTAAAATAAAATAACTGCAGGGGTGGCGAAGCAAATTATCCTTGCAGCTCGTGCATTGCGCGTGGGGCAGACAGGTGGCCCGCTCTGAATGGACGAAGACGTGCGGCTCTGGCGCGTGTAGCTAGCAGATCCAACAACCCTTAGGAGGTGCGAACGTGGGCTGTACGGGGCCGTTAGATGTCAGATCTAACGGTCTGAAAACTACAGTGAAGGGACGACGAAGATGGAATCTGGGCGAAGGCGTCGATCCAACGACAGGGGAAGGCTCCGGACGAACTCCGCCTGGGTGAAGTTCACCAGAGCATCGACGGTGATCCGGCAATCCGATGAATGATCGCACGATGGCGAACGACTCTCGAGGCTCCTCCATGGTAGGTGCGTCGGTCAGATGAGCTCGCCACTAGTCGGATCTCCTAGATGGTGGCTGGACCTAGACGAGCTCCAGCGAAGCGGGGCGAAGGCGATCTGGGGCGTAGCCACCCGTGCGAAGACCTGCAGAGTAAATCTCTAACTCGGAGCTAAGCTCCGGCCCAAGGTTATTTGACCTAAGATAAAAGGGAAGCAGCGGTGAATGGAATGGGAGTTCCGACGAAGCGATAGAGGGAACCTAAAGCCTAATCTCGGCTTAGATAGCCAAGATTCGGATGATCAGGGTGTGTAAGAATGGTGACGGTGAGCTGGTGTATCTATCAGAGCGGATGAGGGTGAATGATGAGGCTTCGACCGGCGGGTCGGAGTTGGCGGAGCGACGGAACGACGGAGATGAAAGATTCGATCGATACGGGACACACACACACACGCACACGCACACATACACGTACACGCACACGCACACGCACACGCACACACATATATGGGTAAAATGGGGTTGTCCCCTTGAGGGGGAGCTAACTTGGCTCCTCCAGCTCATTTTCCCTGTTTTTTTATTTTTTTGAAAATGTTTTCCATGGATTTTCATCAATATATCCTATATTATGCTATTAAAAATTTCATGCGAAATAGAGACTCATACGACTGAAGGATATGGAGAAAAATCCTCAAGCTCATCACGAAACATGATGATCGCATCGAATGCGATCGGGAGCGACTAATCACACTAGTCGCTCGATGTAGTAGAAATTAAAATTTTTGTGACGAACCGCATGATCCAAAAACACTTCTCGGATCGTTTCTCTAAACCACAAAAGTGTAATAGGATTACCTCTTGAAGCGTGGTTGCGATCAGTCTCTAAATCAAGAGGCCTCCTGTCTCAACGGAGGAGATACTTGGGAGTGCGGGGATGAATCGCGTGCTCCATGTTGATGTCCAAGCAAGCGGATCTCCTGATCTCGTCACACGAGATCCAACATCTTCTTCACGAGGAAGACACGCCGAAGGAGATGGAGATCCATAACTTGATGATCCGGCAATATAACGACGATGCTGCGTCGATGCCTACTCTCACAATGGCTCCATAGTGGACGGCCATTATAAGAGAGAGAGGCTTGGCGTGTGAGAAAGAGAAAGAGAGCATTCATTAATCATCTCTTATTTAAGAGCAATGGATGCCTCTTCTTATATAGGGTTTTGGGAACCCATGGATCCCAATCCATGGGCAACACACAATCAATGGATGAGATTGATTTGTGTTTCTTTCAATGGCTATAATCTTGTTGTAAAAACACAACACAATTAATTTAATTTAATTTAATATATATCTATAAATCAATATATTTTCAAATCAATTAATTATCCTTGGAGATAACGAGGAGATAAACCATATCCCCTAAAAAGAGGGATGGCTGCCAACATCTCATGAGATCTCATTATCTCATGAGATCTCATTATCTCATGAGATACATTATCTCACGAGATACATTATCTCATGATATCTCCAAGATTTACACCAACAATTGTTGTAAATTATTTCACAAAAATAATTCATAATTATCTTATGAAATACTGCAATCATGCCATTGGAAAATGTGAATCTTATTCGCAACTCAAAATAAAATGTAAAATTATATTTTAATTAATTATCAAATGTGAATATAATTCACATCAATAATTAATTAACAAATATAAATTATGATATTCTCTATCTAATATATTATAAATCACATTTAAAATATATATGATCAATATGGATAGTGCTATGCACATTTTTCATATCCATGATAATTAAATCATCTTGGATCTCTTTTCCTCATATGCCCAAATAACATGAATCACATTCACATTATTCATATCTTTGATAATTAAATCACATTTAATTATCTTAGATATCTCTCCTTATAATATCAATCAAATTCATATTTATCTATGATAATTAAATCACATTTAATTATCAATTTTCTCGATGCTTGGAACATATATCAATAATGAAATTATCCATGAACTCTTTCAAGGATAATGCGCTGCTCCGTGGATACTTGGAGATAAGGACATGGCGATTGTATTGTTCCACGTATAGTGACTTGGATATTGAGATCACATCTCAAATCCAGATCTCAAGATTCCCATAGATGCTTGATTAAATCAAGATCGCAAATCTAATCTTCTCATTGCATCTGAATCACATTCAGATCAATGTCCAACATTTGGACCAAGATCAGATTACTTCTCTACTGAGAGGAGTCACTAAAATCCAGACCCGTTTCATCACTCCCTAGGAATGGAAGCATCATGGTTATACACAATCATTTATGATCACATCACCCTCAGATATTCCCAACACATGTACATCCTGCATACAGGAAGACTCAGAATAAACCCGAAGTATTAGATCAACTTTATGTTATCTACTTCAGGGTTTTTTTCAGTAAGTTTTTCATTTGATCATTGGGAGTCGGTATCGATCATATACTTTTCAAAAGCATATATCATACCCAGGTGTTGATCATATACTTTCCAAAAGTATATATCAAACCCACAAATTCAGTCAAGCTTCCAAAGCGAGACGACCATACACGGAATTTGATTCTTCCCAATATCTCATGAGTGAGCTCATGTCTTCCGGTTCAGTAATGAACCTGTATGATCCCTTTGAGAGACCGTATTACTCATATGCCCTTATATGCACACCAGCGTGCCGGTGTATAGACCTTGGTTAGGTCATCAACCTATTGGTCTGCCAAATGTACGTACTCAGACATATAGTAACACATCTGTCTCCGGTCAGAGGATGTGTGCATGTATCGTGATAGCATACGATATAGAACTTTGGTTATCTTGATCTGGTTAAGTCAACTCTTTGACCTAACTAATCTGACACCTCCGAATCTCTATTCCTATGCAGAGGACTTGCATCAAGAGATCGGTCAGATATCAACCTTTAGAGATAATAATTGCCATCTCCTACTCAGACTGGAGATCATCTCTTTAACAATCATTTGACGGTGCTTGATGAGTCCTCAATCTAACCCTTAGATATTCATCCAAGCACCGGCCTCTATGATTCAATAGTTGAATCAATAGCTGTATGATTATTAAGATGACCATGGTATATAACCCTAATTGTACTAAGGGACCCATTATGCAAATTAGTTATTCTTCATTTCAGATCAGGGAATGATATTCACAATAACATTTATTGCATAATGGCTCGTCGTGGGCTCGCATATCCAACAATCTCCCACTAGCCCAAAGAGCCATTAATGGACTAATCATTTAAACCCACACTCATGTGACAATCATAGGCTATTTGGAAAATAGCTAGGTAAGCTGATCAGTCACTCTGTTCCCAAAAGACTATGCCAAGTCCTTTTACGACACTTGCATATCTCCTAGTAACCGTGTCTCATATACAATGCGAATGTTGCATTTTATGCAACCAATACTCAATCTTGATAAAGCAGTTATAGTGTCCTTGAAACTATTGCCTAGTAATTATTATAACAAGTATTTCATTAATCCTTATCAGAATACCTTTATTCATGGAGATCTCTATCTCCTAAGGCATCTACAGTTAAGACCCTTATAGATCACTATCTACAAGGTATTAAACTTTTTGAAGGTAAGACTTAGAGATCACTATCTCTAAGTCTCGTCACCTTTGAAGATTTTGTTATTACTGCAATCAAGTATTTTATCTCTATAGTAGGATTAGCAACACTTTACTACCCCCACTGCATAGTAGATATCTGGCTTTTGTACACATCTAGCATACTCTCATCTTCTCGTAACTGATGCACAAGTGCAAGAAGCTCTAGCATTCACTTCCTCAACTCTTTGAGGTGCTATCCCTTTAGATAGGCCAGTACCAAATCTTAAGGTAAGAAATCCTTTCTTGGAATTTTCCATAAAACAGAACATGTCCAAGGTGTACTACAAATGTGACAGTCCCAATACCCTCTTTTCTTTGCTTCTGAACAACTTCAGAACTAAGATCTAAGAGATGTCCTTGAAATCATATTTCAAGATATGGAATAGCCAGTCTATAAAACACTTATTATCATTCTTATATCATTTTTAACAATGATTATGATATTATCTACATTTAGCATGATGAATAAAATGGCACTCCCACTAAGCTTCACATGGTTCATCAAGATTATATCTGAAATCATAACATTTACAATTTCATCAAATCTTATGTTCCAACTTCAAGAAGCTTATTTGAGTATATAGATGGAGCTCTCCAGCTTGCATACCTTGCTTTCCTCAACTATGAAGCCCTGGGGCTACTTCATGTGAATATCCTCAGAGAGGAATGCAATCTTGACTTCCATCTTGAAGATGTTAAAGCCAAGTTGTGTAGCTACAATGAGCAATAATCCGATGGTTTAAGCATGGTTACTGAAGAGCAAGTCTCATTGCAAGCAATGTCTTCCCTTCTAGTGTGTAGCTCATGGCTGCGAATCGTGCTTTGAAGGTCTCTACCTTCTCATCAGATTCCCTCTTTCTCTCAAAGATCCATTTACACCTTAACGGGTCTTACCCTTATAGGTGTATCCTCGAGGGTCCATATACAACACTTGTATATGAAGTCTACTTTAGACTTCATTGCTAAAATCCATCTTTCCATGTTATGATCCTCAGGAGCTTTATTACATGAAGTCCGATCATTGACAGACTTAACTGACACATGGAATACATCCTCAAACTCATTTGAAGAGGTATTAGTGTTTCATCTTTTATTGTCCTTTTGGTTTCCGATTTCAGGATCCTCATTATCATCTCAAGATTCAATGAGTTTCTTTACTTCATTTTTATCTTGATTCTCAAGAGTCTCAATCCTCTAAGAATAACATTTTCAGAGATGAGATCTTTTAAGAATCTCAAGATCATAAAGTAGGTATCCAATATCATCCTTTATTTTCCTAATGAAGTAATACTCTCTAGTGCTCAATTCCATCTTACTTGCACGAAATCTTATTAAGGATATATATAATGTAGTCTCTACTACATACATACCTGGAAACTGACAGGTAATTATGCTAAAAAAATCATCATTGATCAAATCATGTTACACATGATCCAATTGTATCTCCTTACAACTATATTGAGTTCAGGTTTATCAGGAGGAGTGAGATAGAAATGATGTCCATATCTCCATGAGGTATTCTTTGAGTTTATCTAACAGATACAAGCTACTTAGGTTAGATCAAATTCATTTCATCTTTCTTCAAACTTTGGTTCTAAACCAAAATTGTGAAATCTATGAACACTTCAAAGGTTTCTTAGGTGAAGAGAAGAAATCTCATATCATACATAATCATCAATAGATATCACATATCCATAATGTTTATTATGATATAGATGATCCACTTACATCAATATGTATGAGATCTTGAATACCTCTGCATCATACACCATTCCCAAAGAAGGGTGTATTGGATATATTTTACTTTTGAATACACTATTCATAAGTATGTAAGTTTTGAAATTTTAGACATTCTAAAGCTTCATATTTTACAAGTCCATTGATCTCATCAACAGACATATGTCCAAAACTTGATGCCGTATTATTGTCAAATGATCTTCATCCTCCTATTGATCTTTTTAAAGGTTTAATTTTCAGTTTTAGAAATCTTAATAAACCATTCATTAATTTTTTCTAATTTTGTGGAGTCCATTAGATGTTAGATTATATCTAAAATATATCCACCATAATTCTTTATGATAATTCTATCACAGAATTCATGTTTATTTTCAACATTTAGAAACAAACAATGAGTGTATTCTAATATCTAGGTCATAGAGACATTCTCTAAGACTAAGGCTCTCCCACTGAAATTTAGAAGTCTATCAATCCAATAGAGATTGTTGCAACAATTGCATCAATATCTATGTGGACAACTATAAACCTTAAGATCAAATTTTCCAGCCTTCTAAAACATATGCAACCCATTACAAGTGTTGTTAGAAGATTGAGATACAATTATAAGACTTTATCTTATTCAATAAGCAAGTCAACATCAATGATTTATGTAGATTATTCTGGTGCTCTATCCGAGTCCTTCTCTAAGGATTCTAGACAGATTTGATGGTCATACTATCAACACATCATCTTATTGCAGTATTGACATTCATCCAACTCTTTTGATGTCATATGGAAGTCATAGAAGTACGGTCAACTCTTTTACTATCCTTCTTATCTTGGATCTGACCTATGCTTCCACTGCGCTCCCTTTATCTATAAACAACCATTGCTTAAGACTAAGGATCTCTTATGTTAAATTCAAAAGAATTCAATGTAAGAGCATTTCAACATTTATACATGCTTCATTAAATTCATACAATACGAATATTATGAAGCTTCATGAATGACTAGAGTATAGATAGTAGAATGATGACACTCATCATGTCTACATCCATCTCGACTCTTACAACATTGGTTCAGACAGGCATTCAAACATTTTGAATACATCATCTCTTTCGAGCTACCATTCTGCATAATGCAGAGAACCATGTCATTTATGGTTAAATGTCTAGAGCACATATGTATGCCAAAATATCTTCTTTGATTTTATAAGGATTAATTTGACAATTACGATCAGCATCGACATGTCACTTCCAAAGTACACTCGATGAAAGATCAATACTATAGAGACATACGTTCCCTAAGGTGATGTCTTATTGTCTTATTTAATTGTCATTCCTCATTATGTTGAGAAAAATTGCACATTGAAAATCACATACATTATGCGTCCAACTGCAAGTATAATATCTGGATCATGAGTCCAATCTATGATATTTTACCGGTTATTATCGAGTGTAACATTGAGTGGGTTTAATGAAGGATTAGCTGAAATAAGAAATTTTCATAAGTCTATATATTTATATATATACATACATATTTTACTTTGATTTATGAGTTTTTATATCAAATTTGTCTTGCCTTGTCAACACTGAAAGTTCATTCCCTTAATCACTTTCAATGTAAGAGCTATACTTACCATTATATCTTAAACAAGATCTGGAATCTCCTTCCTTATCTTTGTCACATCCCAATAATATGAGAACTTGTGACCCCGATAAAAAGAAGCGGGAACACAATCCACCTTGCAAGTTCAACTTGCATCTCCTAATTCGGTCTTTAATACCCAGGCCCACCACCCCTAAGGTGATGTTGACCCGTCATTAATTGAACCAACCGTCAACAGGCTTAATACTCGCTATACACAATCCAATACCGCCTCAATAATACGAGGACCTGATATTGGGGTCACTACGTATACGGCCTTACTCTTTCGAGAAGCGAAGAGCCCGATCCAAATGGATTGTATGTAGGACCTGTCACTTCGGACAGACGTCTCCTACATACAATATCTGGCGACAGAACCTTTCGCCTTGACGGGAGACCATGTATGTCACTTATGTGATCCTCCATATCATATTCAAATTCTAATTAAGCATTATGAATCATATTCATTATGATTAATTATTCCAAGGGAAATAACACATTTATTTATAATAGAGTGTCTTAATTTTAATTGGATTCCAATTAATCTAATCATATTAAATTAATGGTCCAATTAATATCCGATAAATATTTTTAGTTGTTACTTGAATTATGGTATTATCTCAAATACGTATTATTTCAAATTTTAATAATTAAAAATGCATCATGATTTCTTAAGCATTATACCAACCCTACATGCTGTCATGGCCAGTACCGACGGGAGTGGGATAGACCGCACACGGTGCAACCTGCTACCCCAACGCTCCCCGACTAGACACCATATCCACATCAGGAAAAGATAATGCCAAATAGATCATTGTATACTTTGAGATGCTCATCAGTTTTTCAACCGAAATTATACCATATAATATTTATTAAAACTATTTTGATAATATTATAAGGAGATTTGATAAACAAATCCCCAATCCTATTCAAGTAAGAGGGGTTTTCATGTAAAAGTTGTCCTACAACTATTGTAGGATAAACTGGAGTTTTCATGAAAACAATGTTTGTTGAAAATTTCATATTAACCAATTGTGATCAAGATCAACTATCTTATCATTTTGGTTAATGAAAGGTAATTCAAGGAAATAATTATCATATTTTAAATATTTCACAAATATTTATCAATAATTATTTCAGAAAATTAACAATTAATTTCCCATTACTTTATTTGAATGACAATCACAAGATTCATGATCAAGTTTGTTAATTTCCAGCAATGACTCCTACTCACTAAAATCAACATAATTCGATCAATTTAAATACAATTAATGCAAACTAAATTTATTTTGTTCACCAATTTGATTTAAAACATAATTCAAGGTGATAATTATGCATTTCCAGATGTTTAGAATCCGTAATTAACTCTTTAATTATGTCACTAACCACCATCCCCGAAACAGTGGATATATGGTTATTAAAAAGATCATATATTGAGTTATCGGATTCTAAATCACGCGAACTCAAATACTACTGTTTTCTTAATTAATGGGAAAAATTATCCAATTTAAAATTTCGTGTTTAAACATTTTAAACAGAGCCGAAATTTTATCACAAGATAGGGCTGCGAAAATTGAAATGCTAACATTTTCACGAACTCAAACGAGCCCAAATCTTCATAGGTTCATGGATCATATCCAAAACCTTCGACAACCTTGATCTGACACCAATTGAAGGATATGGAGAAAAATACTCAATGATCGCATCGAATGCGATCGAGAGCGACTAGTCGCACTAGTTGCTCGATGCAGCGGAAATTAAAATTTCTCATGTGACGAAACCAACCACATGATCCAAGAACGCTTCTCGAATCATTTCGTCTAAACCACAAATAAGTAATAGGATCACCTCTTGATGTGTGGTTGCGATCAAGTCTCTAAACCAAGAGACCTCTTGTCTCAAGTCCGATCCGGACGGAGAGACGCTTGCGAGCGCGGGGATGAATCGCATGCTCCATGTTGATGATCAAAGCAGCGGATCTCCTGATCTCGTCACACGAGATCCAACATCTTCTTCACGAGAAAGACGCACCAAAGGAGATGGATATCCAAGAGTTGATGCCAGCAGCATAACGACGATGCTGCGGTGATGACTACTCTCACAATGGCTCCACGGTGGACGACCATTATAAGAGAGAGAGAGAGGCTTGGCGTGAGAGAAAGAGAAAGAGAGAGAGAATTCATTAATCATCTCTTGTTTAAGAGAATGGATGCCTCTTCTTATATTGGATTTTGGGAACCCATGGATCCCAATCCATGGGCTACACACCTCAATGGATGAGATTGATATGTGTTTCTTTCAATGGCTATGATCTTGTTGTAAAAATACAACAATTAATTTAATTTAATTTAATATATATCGATAAATCAATATATTTAAATTCAAGTCAAATCAATTAATTATCATTGGAGATAATGAGGAGATAAACCGTATCCCCTAAAAAAGAGGGA
Source organism: Ottelia alismoides (assembly GCA_037367405.1). Taxonomy (NCBI): domain Eukaryota; kingdom Viridiplantae; phylum Streptophyta; class Magnoliopsida; order Alismatales; family Hydrocharitaceae; genus Ottelia; species Ottelia alismoides. The sequence goes on from JAZKJV010007689.1 coordinate 557,433, forward strand.
CGACTACCAACATCTCATGAGATCTCATTATCTCATGAGATATATTATCTCATGATATATCCAGGATTTACAACAATAATTGTTGTAAATTATTTTACAAAAATAACTCATAATTATCTTGTGAAATACTGTAATCATGCCATTGAAAAAATGTGAATCTTATTGACAACCCAAAATAAAATGTAAATTATATTTTAATTAATCATCAAATGTGAATCTAATTCACATCAATAATTAATTAATAAAATAAATTATGATATGCTCTCTCTAATATATTATAAATCATATTTATAATATATATGATTAATATGGATAATGCTATCCACATTATTCATATACATGATAATTAAATGGGATTTTTACATCCATAATCCTGAGTAATTTCACAATTACATTCATAACCCCATGAAATCACGAATTATACCGAGGACCCTCAAAAAATGCTTAACTCTTACATGTTATAACCCTGTGTTAGTTGGCATCTATTTTATCCGTTAACTCTCATAGAAAAAGTTATATCTTACCAATTTTATCCCTAAAACCATATCGCATTTATAAAATATGCCATTAGTATTAAAAAAACTAAGAAAGTAAACATGCATGCATTTTGTCACCATGTTCTTGGTCCCTCCAGCCCACATTCTTTAGCTCAGGCTGGCACCGTCCCCGGCCCCGCGCCGCCCACCCTCTATCCTATCCGACCCCGAACTCAACGCCCACCCTCCAGCCAAGCGCCCCCACCCCACCTCCTGCAACCCAGGCCCACACCGACCCCCTACCGCCCATCCTCCATTCTGTCCTACCCTGGCCCCGATGCCCACCCTCCAGCCACCCCCTCCCCCCTTCCAACCCACGCACACGAGCTCCGATGACGAGCTCTCCTCTGCTCCGCCCCTGCTCCGATGACGAGCTCTCCTCTCCTCTACTCCGCACCTGCTCGAATCCCTGCGCCACCGCCCATGCCAAGCAAGATCGAAGTAGCCCCAACCCTCGAATCGCCCCGCCCGTGCCAAGGGACCAAACCACGTACTTGAGCAGCTTCTCACCTTCCTCCCCCACGAACCTCTCCGCCACGAAATCATCTGCCCTCTCAAACACCCTCGGGTCCTTGGTCGCGAACGGTTGGTACCCGATGAGCATCTCCCCTTTCTTCACCTCGTATGCCACGTCATGGCTCTCCACCACCAGATCCCTGTGGCCCGTGTCTTGTATCCGCGTTCCTTGATGCCCCACAGGATCATGGTTGCAACGCCGACTTCCTGGATGATCTTGACTTTCTCAATTTCATCGAGGTTGTAGCCTTGGCACATGTCAACCTTCCCTTGGACTCCTATGGTCTGCATCGTCATGTTGTTTGTACAGTACGAGGTGTTGGGGTCTCCTATCCACTGTGAGTACATGTGAGGAAGGGAATCGAGGAGGAGATGGATGGTTGGTAGGACGATCCTCCCTCCATCTCTGTGCCTTTTCCGAGCTTCACCACGGCTCGTATCCTCCTATCGGTCATGGTCACACCAACCGTCAGCACCCATGGTGCTATGTTCTCCACAGTAAACTGGCTCAGTCCTGAGTTTCCCGTCGTTTCTGCGATGAACACGTCGTGTTTGGCTGCCGAGAAGGTGGCAATGGCCATGAGATCTGCATAAAGGGGTGTCCCGGGTTTTACACCAAGGGATATGGATATCACATCCACTCCATATCCTACCGTTGTATCCAAGGCAGCTGCTGCGTCTGTGGAACTACAATCCTCCCAGCATGCCTTGTACGCAACAAGGTGAGCATGCGGAGCCATTCCGATCGCGGTGCCCATGGCGCTGCCAAGCACACTGGCATTCGGGACGAATTGACCCGCTGCAGTGTCCGCGGTGTGAGTCTCGTGGCCATCGTCGTTGTCGAGAGACAACGGGGATTCTTTGCTACCCGGACCAGAAAGCTTCTCGCATTAATGAGCTTGCTGTTGCAAAGTGTGGTGCTGTTAAAGTTGCACTTGCCCCTCCATTTGATGGTGTCAGGAAAGATCCTCGCACTGATGACCTCGTCAGTAGATGGCGACCCATGTGAGGAGGAGGCAAGCAGATCTAGAGGAGAAAGATGGCGACCAATCTGGAGGAGTAGGGCCGAGGGAGGCAGTCGTGAGGGTGTAGGGTGTTGGACAAGGAAGAGGGACGGGTCAGGGAATTTTTTTTTTTGTGAAAATTTTTAATAGCCATTGGATTGACCATGGGTTAAATTAACTCAATGATATGGTTGGATTAACGAGAAAACTAACGGAGGGTTATAGATGTGATGCGGAGTGATTATCCAAGGTTTCTCGTGTAATTCGCGATTATGCAGGGTTATGATTGTCATGACGAAATTATCCAAGGTTATGGGTGTAAAAATCCCTAATTAAATCATCTTGGATCTCTTTTCTCATATGCCTAGATAACATGAGTTTCATTCACATTATTCATATCTTTGATAATTAAATCACACTTAATTATCTTAGATATCTCTCTTTATAATATGAATCAAATCCATATTATCCATGATAATTAAATCACATTTAATAATCAATTTTCTCAATGCTTGGATACATATATCAATAATGAAATTATCCATGAACTCTTTCAAGGATAATGCGCTTTCTCCGCAGATACTTAGAGATAAGGACAGGGCGATTGTATTGTTCCATGTATAGTGACTTGGATATTGAGATCACATCTCAAATCCAGATCTCGAGACTCCCATAGATGCTTGATTAAATCAAGACCGCAAATCTAATCTTCTCATTGCATCTGAATCACATTCAGATCAATGTCCAACATTTAGACCAAAATCAGATTACTTCTCTACTGAGACGAGTCACTAAAATCCAGACCCGTTTCATCACTCCCTAGGAATGGAAGCGTGACATCTCAAATCCAGATCAAGACTCCCATAGATGCTTGATTAAATCAAGAACACAAATCTAATCTTCTCATTGCATCTGAATCACATTTAGATCAATGTCCAACATTTAGACCAAAATCAGATTACTTCTCTACTGAGAGGAGTCGCTAAAATCCAGACCCGTTTCATCACTCCCTAGGAATGGAAGCGTCATGGTTATACAATCGTTTATGATCACATCACCATCAGGTATTCCCAACACCTGTACATCCCGCATACTGGAAGATTCAGAATAAACCCAAAGTATTAGATAAACTTTAGGGATTTTATCACTTGTGCCCCTCCGAGATGTTGCAATATCAGTTATGCCCCTATCTTTTTGGTAATATCAGTTGTGGCCCCTCAAAACTTGCTATTTTATCACTTGTGCCCTCGGGTTAGTGACCGTCCATCTACAGTGCAAAAGGACGTTAACTTTGAGGACATAAGCGGAATTATTTTTTTAAAAGGTTATATGGTCATTTCTTACCCTTTTCCTCATCCTCTTCTTCTTCCTCCTCCTCTTCCCCATCCTCTTCCTCCTCCTCCAACCTCCTCCTCCTCCCTCTCTACCCCCCCCCCCCCCCCCCCCCCCGCACCGCCCAGCTCCGCCCCGAGCTCCCCGCGCCTCCTCCCAGCCCGCCGCCACCGCCACCGCCCCTGCCCCGCACCCCCTCCCCGGCGTCGCCCCCTGCTCGCCCTCCCCCTGGGCGACACCCCCACCCAGCCCCGCACCTCCTCCCCTCCCCTCCCGGCGCCGCACCTCCTCCCCCCGCACCCCCTCCCCTCTCCGACGCCGCACCTCCTCCCCCCGCACCTCCTCCCCTCCCCGGCGCCGCCCCCTGCTCGCCCTCCCTCTGGGCGGCACCCCCACCCAGCCCCGCACCTCCTCCCCTCCCCTCCCGGCGCCGCACCTCCTCCCCCCGCACCTCCTCCCCTCCCCGGCGAGATGAGGAACCTCTTCTACTGTGCCAAGCTCATCGTGAACAGCACGCTCTCGAGGCACGAGAGCCGGGGCCAACATTTCACCATAGACTTCCCCAACGAGGAGAGCAAGCGACTTTCAACGGTGATCTTCCCGAGTTCGGTGTCCCCGGGAACATGGAGCTCTCAGCAGCTGCAGAGGTTGGTCCATCGATGACGAAGTCTGGGATGTGTAATTCATTATTCACAAGAAAATGTTATGGAGAAAATAGTGAACCTCCGCCCCTCCCACCTCCCCCCACCGCCCCGCCTCCAGGTCGCCCCGCCGCCCTTGCCCCCAGGTCGCTCCGCCGCCCCCACCGCCTATGCCTCCCCCTTGCCCCCCTTCCGCCCTCCTCCTCCGCCTGTGCTGTGGGTGGAACTGGAGGTAGTTTTTTTGTTAAATTTTGATAAATTTTTGACAATTTGATTCATAAAAAATCATCAAAAAATTCAATAAAATTTGCCGTTTGATCCGTAATGAATGATATATCTGTGAAAATGCAAAAATTTTAGAGATTCCATGGATGTATGAAGGTGTCACTAAGAGAGAGAAATTTTGAAAAAAAAGAAAGAAGAACAAATGGAGGAAGAAGATGAAGAAGAGGATTGGACAATAATACCCCTCTTAACTGCACCAAGGTTTGAAAAAACCATGGTTAAGTCAACTCATAGACGGTCAATCTGACGGAAGGGCACAACTGATGACGGAGCAAGTTTTGAGGGGCACAACTGATATTACCAAAAAGATAGGGGCATAACTGATATTGCAACATCTCGGAGGGGCACAAGTGATAAAATCCCTAAACTTTATATTGTCTACTTCAGGGTTTTTTCAGTAAGTTTCTCATTTGATCATTGGGAGTCGGTATCGATCATATACTTTCTAAAAGCATATATCATACCCAGGTGTTGATCATATACTTTCCAAAAGTATATATCAAATCCACAAATACAGTCAAGCTTCCAAAGCGAGATGACCGTGCATGGAATTTGATTCTTCCCAATATCTCATGAGTGAGCTCATGTCTTCCAGTTCAGTAATGAAACTGTATGATCCCTTTGAGAGTTCGTATTACTCATATACGCTTATATGCACACCAGTGCACCGATGTATAGACCTTGGTTAGGTCATCAACCTATTGGTCTGCCAAATGTACATACTTAGACATATAGTACCACATCTGTCCCTGGTCAGAGGATGCGTGACTGTATCGTGACAGCATACGATATAAGACTTCGGTTATCTCGATCTTGTTAAGTCAACTCTTTGACCTAATCAATCTGACACCTTCGAATCTCTATTCCTATGCAGAGGACCTACATCAAGAGGTCGATCAGATATCAACCTTTAGAGATAAGGATTGCCATCTCCAACTCAGGCTGGAGATCATCTCTTAACAATCATTTGACAGTGTTTGATGAGTCCTCAATCTATGATTTAGATATTCATCCAAGCACCATCTTCTATGATTCAATAGTTGAATCAACATCTGTATGATTATTAAGATGACCATGGTACATAACCCCTAATTGTACTGAGGGACCTATTATGCAAGTTAGTTATTCTTCATTTCAGAATAGGGAATGATATTTCACAATAACATTTATTGCATAATGGTTCACAGTGGGCTCGCATGTCCAACAACGATCTCCATCCAGACGTGGTCATTTTTAGCAATTCTGTTACCGTTAAAAATGACTGTCTGGATGGAGGCCACAAGAGTCTCTGTTTCGCACAAAATTTTAATAGCATAATATAGGGATATAGTGGTGAATATTCATGGAAGAAATTTTCAAAAAAATAAAAAATGGGCGAAATGGTGCGGGGGGAGCGAAGTTAGCTCCCCCTTAAGGGCAGCCACATTAAACCCTATATATATAGGGGTTGATGGGGCTGCCCCCCATTTTTGGGCAATTTTTTTATTTTTTTGAAAAACATCGTCATGTATATTCATCCCTAATACCTCATATATGCCATTCGATTTCGTCAGAACAGAGACTCCTATGGCCTCCATCCAGACAGGGTCAATTTAAAAAATCATGCGACTGTTAAAAAAATGACGTCTGGATGGAGGCCGTAGGAGTCTCTGTTTCTGACAAAATCGAATGACATATAGGAGGGATGTAAGATGAATATACATGGTGATATGTTTCCAAAAAATTAAATAAATTTGCGAAAAATGGGATGGGGACAGCCAAGGTGGCTACCCCCAGGGGACATCCCCATTTTCCCTATATATATATAGGGAAAAATTGTGTATGCCCCCAAGGGGAGCTAACTTAGCTCCCCCGCCTCTTTTCACAAATTTTTTATTTTTTTGATCTAAAACCATGTAAATCATTATTAAATCCCTATATTATGTCATTCAAATTTCATGCGAAACAGAGACTCCTACGACCTCCATCCAAACATGGTCGATTTAAAAAATTCTATTACCGTATAAAAATGACTTTATGGATGGAGGCCGTAGGAGTCTCTTTTCGCACGAAATTTGAATAGCATAATATAGGGATATAGTGATGAATATTCATGGAAGAAATTTAAAAAAAATGGTGAAAATGGGGCGGGGGGAAGCCAAGTTAGCTCCCCTAGGGGGACAGCACCATTTATCCCATATATATAGGTAAAATGGGGCTCCCCGAGGAGTAGCCAATTTGGCTATTCCCACCCCTATTTTTCCTCATTTTTTATTTTTTTGAAAAATAAAAATTTGTATATTCATCATTATATCCTTTCACATTCTATTAAAATTTCGTCAGAAACAGAGACTCCTAAGCCCTCCATCCAGACGCCATTTTTTTAACGGTCGCAGGATTTTTTAAATCGACCATGTTTGGATGGAGGCCGTAGGAGTCTCTGTTTCTGATGAAATTTTAATAGAATGTGAGAGGGATATAATGATGAATATTAAAATTTTATTTTCCAAAATAATAAAAAAAATGAGAGAAAAATAGGGGTAGGAGTAGCCAAGTTGGCTACTCCCCAGGAGCCAGACCCATTTAACCCTATATATATGGGTAAAATGGGCTGCCCCCAAGGAGTAGCCAACTTGGCTACTCCCACCCCTATTTTCCTTCATTTTTTTATTTTTTTGAAAAATAAAAATTTGTATATTCATCATTATATCCCTCTCACATTCTATTAAAATTTCGTCAGAAACAGAGACTCCTAAGCCCTCCATCCAGACGTCATTTTTTAACGGTCACAGGATTTTTTAGATCGACCATGTTCGGATGGAGGCCGTAGGAGTCTCTGTTTCAGACGAATTTTTAATAGAATGTGAGAGAGAGATATAATGATGAATATACAAATTTTTACTTTCCAAAAAAATAAAAAAATGAGAGAAAATAGGAGTGGGAGTAGACAAGTTGGCTATTCCTTGGGGCAGCCATTTACCTATATATATATAAATATCTGTTTTCATCAAAAACAGATACTCCTACGGCCTCCATCCAAACATAGTCGATTTAAAAAATCCTGCGACAAGTTAAAAAAATGACATCTGGATGGAGGGCCTAGGAGTCTCTCTTTCTGACGAAATTTTAATAGAATATTAGAGGGATATAATGATGAATATACAAATTTTTATTTTCAAAGAAATAAAAAATGAGGGAAAAAATAGGGATGGGAGTAGCCATGTTGGCTACTCCCAGGGGGCAACCCCATTTTACCCTATATATATGTCGCATCGTAATGCGTGCCGCAAATAAGCGGCGACGCAAAATCAGAATCCGCGAAACGAACCGAGACCGCCTAAAAATCCGATTCGACAAAAAAAGACCAACGAAATCGAGCGTCGGAGGTTTGTTTGATATTTTAAATCACAAAATTTAATCTTAAACAAAAAAAAAACGTATCCGGAAATTTCGGGTATTCAAAACCCGATCGGAAGTATAGCAATATTATTCTCATACCGACGCCATTCTGAGACGATTGAAATGAGATACTTTGCGCCGAAATCCGGCGCTTGATGCTCGATTACGGTCAACTTGAAGTATATCAAAATAAGATTGGTTTTAAAAATAATTAAAAAATTTACTACAGTAAAAAAATATAAAAAAACAGGAGGAAGGTTCTCAGAACCTCCTCTCCTTATTCCTCTCTCCCTATTTCCCTATAAAAAGCATCCGAGGCCTCCTTATATATATATATAATATATATATATATATATATATATATGGGAAAATGGGGCTGCCCCCTATGGGTAGCCAAATTGGCTGCCCCACCTTATTTTTAGGCAAATTTTTTTATATTTTTGGAAAAATAAAACCATGTATATTCATCCCTATATCCCTCTTATATGCCATTCGAAATTCGTCAGAAACAGAAACTCCTACGACCTCCATCCATATGCCATTTTTTTAACGGTCGCAGGATTTTTTAAATCGACTTTGTCTGGATGGAGGTCGTAGGAGTCTCTGTTTCTGACGAAATTCGAATGGCATATAGGAGAGATATAGGGATGAATATACATATCGATATTTTTCAAAAAAATAAAAAATTTTGCCAAAAAATGGGACGGGGCAGCCATGTTGGCTGCCCCCAGGGGGCAACCCCATCAACCCCTATATATACATATATATACATATATATATATATAGGAGAAACTTCAAATGAGGCGGGGTCTCACCATATATATGGTGAGCCACCCTCAATTTAGGCATCTTTCTAATATATTTTACAATTTCTTGTTTCATACATATAATAATAAATATTAACACAACATGTATAGTGAAATAAAATTATGAAAATATTATTATAATGGATGGAAATATTGATTTGAATTTAGATGCTATATTTTACAAAATTCATTTTTTTACAATGTGCAGTTTATATTTTACAAAACTGTTACAGAGTTTTACTAAATTCGCAGTGGCTTTTACAATTTCAGAAAAGCCCCCACCTCATTTGAAAGGTCCCCTATATATATATATATATATATATATATATATATATATATATATATATATGTATAGGGGTTGATGGGGATGCCCCCTTGCGGGTAGCTAACTTGGCTCCCCCATTATTTCATCCGTTTTTTTATTTTTTTTGAAAATTTCTTTCGTAGATTTTTATCAATATATTCCTATATTATGTCATTCAAATTTCGCGCGAAATAGAGACTCCTATGGCCTCCATCTAGAAGGGTCATTTTTATCAATTCTGTTACTGTTAAAAAATGACTGTATGGATGGAGGACGTAGGAGTCTGCTTCACATGAAATTTGAATATCATAATATAGGGATATGATGATGAATATTCACGGAAGAAATTCTCAAAAAAAATAAAAAATAGGTGAAATTGTGCGGGGGAGCCAAGTTAGTTCCCCCTAAGGGACAACTCGATTGAACTCTCTCTTTCTCTACACACACACACATACATATAAAAGGATCCTACAGCGGCGGGTGTAGGAAACTCCCTATACCCGGCCTAATTTTTCATAATTTTTTGATTTTTTAAATGAAACCTTTGGGAATTTAGATCACCATGCTCTCATTCCAATTTCAACTTAATTCAAAACTTCTATCATCTCCATCAAGACTATCAAATTTTAACGGTCTCAGAATTGCTGAAATTGACTCTTTTTAGATGAACATGTTAAGAGTGTTTATTTTGTATGAAACTTGAAACACATATTCCCCTCAACATATTAAGTAAATCCTCTAACTTTTAATTTAAAAAAAAGTATAAAAATAATAGCAAATGGGAGTTTCCTACACCCCAGGGTGCATGCTCCTTGCCCCCTATATATATAGGAGTGATCCTATGAGAGCAAAAAAATGTGAGAGCATGAGAGCATACATTCTGAATCACATGTTTTCTCTCTCCTGATCTTCTCTCTTCTGGTTGGATCATGTGGTCCAGAATGCATGCTCTCATACTTTCACAGGTTTTGTCTCTCATAGGATCACTCATATATATATATATATATATATATATATATATATATATATATATATGGGTAAAATGGGGCTGTCCCCTGGGAGTAGCCAATTGGCTACTCCCACCCCTATTTTTCCCTCATTTTTTTATTTCTTTGGAAAATAAAAATTTGTATATTCACCACTATATCCCTCTAACATTCTATTAAAATTTCGTCAGAAACAGAGACTCCTAGGCCCTCCATCCAGACGTCATTTTTTTAACGGTCGCAGGATTTTTTAAATCGACCCTATTTGGATGGAGGCCGTAAGAGTCTCTGTTTCTGACGAAATTTTAGTAGAATGTTAGAGGGATATAATGATGAATTTAAAAATTTTATTTTCCAAAGAAATAAAAAAATAAGGGAAAAATAGGGGTGGGAGTAGCCAAGTTGTCTACTCCCAGGGGGCAGCCCCATTTAACCCTATATATATATATATATATATATATATATATATATATATATATATATATATGAGGTAAATGGGGCTGCCCCCAGGGAGTAGCCAACTTGGCTACTCCCACCCCATTTTTCTCTCCTTTTTTTATTTTTTTGAAAAATAAAAATTTGTATATTCATAATTATATCCCTCTCACATTCTATTAAAATTTCATCAGAAACAGAGACTCCTACGGCCTCCATCCAAACATGGTCGATTTAAAAAATCCTACGACCGTTAAAAAATAATGTCTGGATGGAGGGCTTAGGAGTCTCTGTTTCTGACGAAATTTTAATAGAATGTGGGAGGGATATAATGATGAATATATAAATTTTTATTTTCCAAAAAAATAAAAAAAGAGGGAAAAATAGGGGTGAGAGTAGCCAAGTTGGCTACTCCCTTGGGGCAACTTGGCTACTCTCACCCCTATTTTCCCTCATTTTTTTTATTTTTTTGGAAAATAAAAATTCGTATATTCATCATTATATCCCTTCCACATTCTATTAAAATTTTGTCAGAAACAGAGACTCCTACGGCCTCCATCCAAACATGGTCGATTTAAAAAATCCTACGACCGTTAAAAAAATGACGTCTGGATGGAGGGCTTAGGAGTCTCTGTTTCTGACAAAATTTTAATAGAATGTGAGAGGGATATAATGATGAATATACAAATTTTTATTTTCCAAAAAAATAAAAAAAATGAGGGAAAAATAGGGGTGAGAGTAGCCAAGTTGGCTACTCCCTGGGGGCAGCCCCATTTTACCCATAAATGGGGCTGCCCCCAGCCCCTATTTTTCCCTCATTTTTTTATTTTTTTGAAAAATAAAAATTTGTATATTCATCATTATATCCCTCCCACATTCTATTAAAATTTCGTCAGAAACAGAGACTCCTAAGCCCTCCATCCAGACGTCATTTTTTTAACGGTCGCATGATTTTCTAAATCGACCATGTTTGGATGGAGGCCGTAGGAGTCTCTGTTTCTGACGAAATTTTAATAGAATGTGAGAGGGATATAATGATGAATATACAAATTTTTATTTTCCAAAAAAATAAAAAAATGAGGGAAAAATAGGGGTGGGAGTAGCCAAGTTGGCTACTCCCTGGGGGCGGCCCCATTTACCTCATATATATTATATATATATATATATATATATATATATATATATATATATATATATATGGGATAAATGGGGTTGTCCCCTCGGGGGAGCTAACTTGGTTCCCCCCGCCCCGTTTTCACCATTTTTTATTTTTTTTTGAAAATTTCTTTCATGAATATTCATCACTATATCCCTATATTATGCTATTAAAATTTCGTGCGAAACAGAGACTCCTACGGCCTCCATCCAGACAGTCATTTTTTAATGGTAACAAGATTTTTTAAATCGACCATGTTTGGATGGAGGTCGTAGGAGTTTTTGTTTCGCATGAATTTGAATGACATAATATATAGATTTAATAATGAATTTACACGGTTTTAGATTTCAAAAAAATAAAAAAATTATGTCAAAAAGGAGCGGGGGGAGCTAAGTTAGCTCCCCCTAGGGGGCATACACATTTTTCCCTATATATATATATATATATATATATATATATATATATATATATAGTTCAATGCGGCTGGCCCTTAGGGGGTGCTAACTTGGCTCTCCAGCGCAATTTCGCCTGTTTTTTTTTGAAAATTTCTTCCATGGAATTTCATCACTATATTTCTATATTATTTCATTAAAATTTCATTCGAAACAGAGACTCTTACTGCCGTCATCCAGACATTCTTTTTTAACGTAACATAATTGCTAAAAATGTTCCCGTCTGGATGGAGGATATAAGAGTCTCTGTTTCACACGAAATTTTAGTGACATAATATAGTTATATATTAATGAAAATCCACGGAAGAAAATTTCAAAAAATAAAAAAAACAAACGAAATGGGGCGGGGGAGCTAAGTTAGCTCCGTACATGGGGGCAGCCCCATTTTACCCATATATATAGGAAAAAATGGGATGGCTGCCCCTACCCCATTTTTTGTAATTTTTTTATTTTTTTTGGAAAAATATCACTATGTATATTCATCCCCCTCCTATATGTCATTCGAATTTCGTCAGAAACAGAGACCCCTACAGCCTTCATCCAGACGCCATTTTTTTAACGGTTGCAAGATTTTTTAAAACGACCATATCTAGATGGAGGCCGTAAGAGTCTCTGTTTCTGACGAAATTCGAATGGCATATAGAAGGGATATATGGATGAATATACATGACGATATTTTTCAAAAAAAATAAAAAAATTGCTAAAAAATGGGGCGGGGCAGCCATGTTGGCTACCCCCAGGGGGCAGCCCCATCAACCCCATATATATATATATATATATATATATATATATATATATATATATATATATGGAAAAAATGGAGCTGCCCCCTGGGGGCAGCCAACATGGCTGCCCCCGCCCCATTTTTCGACAATTTTTTTATTTTTTTTGAAAAATAAAACCATGTATCTTCATCCATATATCCCTCCTATATGCCACTCGAATTTCGTCAGAAACAGAGACTCCTACGGCCTCCATCTCGATGGTATCGATTTAAAAAAATCCTGTTACCGTTAAAAAATTACTGTCCGGATGGAGGCCGTAGGAGTCTCTTTTTCTGACGAAATTCGAATGGTATATAGGAGGGATATAGGGATGAATATACATGGTGTTATTTTTCAAAAAAAATAAAAACAATTGCCCAAATAAGGCGGGGGCAGCCATGTTGGCTGCCCCGGGGGCAGCCACATATGACCCTAGATATATATATATATATATATATATATATATATATATATATATATATATATATGGAAAACTTGAATTAAGGTGGCACCTCACCACAATCATGGTACAATATTGCATATAGATATTTGATCTACGGGTATAAGGAAAACCACCAATTTAAATCCAGGACTACCATCTAAATAACCTCCAACTTACTATTTTTAGAAACGAAATTGAATATTATATTTAATGCATCATTATATCGTTGGTCATTAATTAATTGAATTCATACTGTAAATATAGCACCTATCACCATCGAGGTTCTCAATTAATCAAAATTTCCAAAACAGAACTTGAGGGGGGTTTGCTCCCACTCCAGTTCTTTGTCCTTTCTCGACATAGAGGTGGCACATGTGTGTGGACATAATGGTGGTGTATGACGATGGCGGTGCATGCAGCATGAGGCGGTTACACATGGAGGATGATGTGCGTTCTCAATAGTTTTTTATTCTTTTTTATTCATCTATTAATCAAGTACCATGTTATTTTAGATTGCTTTTTTTATTTGGATTTGGATTTTACTTTCTTTTCTGATTCCATCTCAATCCAATCTTCAAAGTTTCTCCTTTGTTTTGTTTTGAATCACTGTTCCAGATTCAATAATAGTTATGATTGGGTGTTTTTTCGAACAACTATTATGATCTTGTAATTTATAACACATGATTGTAAAATATAGTATTCTTTTGTAAATTGATAACAATTATTTCAAAACACGAGCTTTTATTCAATCATATTTTCTGAAATATTCAATGCACTTTTTTTCTTTTGAGTTCAATCATATTTTCTAAAATATTTAATCGTTTTTAAGTTTGGATTTCCACATTCTTTTGAGATCAACACACTTTTCAATTTTTTTCTTTTGAGTTTTGTTTATATATTGAATTTTGTAGAATGGGAATAAAAATATCACCTAAAAGAAAGAAATTTTTGATTAAGATTGTAAATATTTGTTTACAGATTGAATATGTCTCATGTTGTCAGTAGCAATAAATGATTTTTTTATAGAATATTGTGTAGATGAAAAATCTCGTTGATTGTGGATTAAATATTAAAATGATGAAGTTTATAGATTGAATTGGATGGATTAAATATCAAATATGATGGAATATTTTACCTTTCGATATGATAATTTACATAATCGATTGTATAATTTATATTTTGTTTCATTGATTTACAATTCTCCATGTATTTTTTATGTGTTATCCTATTTTTAGAAATAAATGATAAACTACTGATTGACTTTTTGTTTTTAAATAGGAGCGTGGATTTTACGAAATCTACACAAACTTTCCAATGGATGATAAATTTTAATAGACCCGTGATATTGGGAATCATGTTTATGGACATATAAAACAATTTGTACATTAATAACAATCAATCTATTTTACAAAAATCACATGTATTTTACAAGAGAGACCACAAAATTTACAAAATAATATCACATTTTACAAACGTTACTCCCACGTAATATTCTAAAAAAAGACTACAAATTTTTCAAAATAAATCAAATGTGATTTACAAAAGAGACTACATATTTTTACCAAAAATGTTGCAATTTACAAATATTGCTTCCATAGAATGTTGGATGGAATAATATTTAGCATGTACTATGACATGCATTTTTAATTTGTGAATAAAAAATATGCTTCATATTTAAACATTCTAAAAATAATATGAATATGACGTGTAGAATATATAATGCATTCGCAATTTACCACATCCGTAACAAAATCCCATCATTTTAGGAACGTTTTTACATGTGTACATCAATTGATTAGATCATTATCAAAACATCCTATATTTTAGGAAATACAACTATATCGAATACATCAATTTTTTTCGTACATCAGTGGTTACGATTTTTGTAATTTACAGCATATGAATGCAAAATATATCCATCTTCCGTAAATTCATAATAGTTATTTCAAAATGCAAGCATTTATTTCATGATATTTTTCAGAAAGTATAATGTACACTCATTGGGTTTTACTAAATATAGAATGTTCGATGATGTGTATTTGACTAAATTAGCACAAATTTAATCCGCCCCAATTTAGCAATGTTAATTGACATAAAACTACCTAGTGGTTTCAATCTCACCAGTACACTCACCATCCAATGGCTTAAGTTAGCTCCCCCTAGGGGGCATACACATTTTACTCATATATATATGGGAAAAATGTGTATGCCCCCTAGGGGGAGCTACCTTAGCTCCCCCCGTCCCTTTTTGACATAAAGTTTTTTATTTTTTTGAGATCTAAAACTGTGTAAATTCATTATAAATCTACATATTATGTCATTCAAATTTCATACGAAACAGAGTCTCCTACGACCTCCATCCAAATGGGGTCGATTTAAAAAATCCTGTTACCGTTAAAAAAATGACTGTCTCGATGGAGGTCGTAGGAGTCTCTGTTTCGCACGAAATTTTAATAGCATAATATAGGGATATAGTGATGAATATTCATGGAAGAAATGTTCAAAAAAAATAAAAAAATGATGAAAATGGAGTGGGAGGAGCCAAGTTAGCTCCCCCAGGGGCAACCCCTTTTATCCCTATATATAGGATTTCTTTCAAATAAGACGCAGTCCTTCCTAAGTTAAGGAAGGCCAGCTCCTTTTTTGTATAAAACATGATTTTAATAGAATACATATCCAATTTTGTATTATAATATGCAGTTTTAATATTTGTATTATAATGCGCAGTTTTGTATGCGACTTTGTATTTATAACGTGCACCTATAATACAAAATATATACGTATTCTACTAAAGTACTCATTTTTATACAAAAAAGGGACGGCCTTCCTGAACTCCGGAAGGACTGCGTCCTATATATATATATGGGTAAAATGGGGCTGCCCCCAGGGAGTAGCCAACTTGGCTACTCCCACCCCTATTTTTCCCTCATTTTTTTATTTTTTTGGAAAATAAAATTTTGTATATTCATCATTATATCCCTCTCACATTCTATTAAAATTTCGTCAGAAACAGACTCTTAAGCCCTCCATCCAGACGCCATTTTTTTAACGGTCGCAAGATTTTTTAAATCGACCATGTTTGGATGGAGGCCGTAGGAGTCTCTGTTTCTGACGAAATTTTAATAGAATGTGAGAGGGATATAATGATGAATA
Source organism: Ottelia alismoides (assembly GCA_037367405.1). Classification (NCBI taxonomy): domain Eukaryota; kingdom Viridiplantae; phylum Streptophyta; class Magnoliopsida; order Alismatales; family Hydrocharitaceae; genus Ottelia; species Ottelia alismoides. Next base: position 573,623 of record JAZKJV010007689.1, read on the forward strand.
TACAAAATTTTATTTTCCAAAGAAATAAAAAATGAGGGAAAAATAGGGGTGGGAGTAGCCAAGTTGGCTACTCCCTAGGGGCAGCCCCATTTACCTCTCTCTCTCTCTCTCTCTCTCTATATATATATATATATATATATATATATATATATATATATATATATATATATGTATGTATGGAGGCAGGGAGCCTGCACCCTAGGGGTGGAGGAAATTCCCTACATCCATCTCATTTTTCGATTATTTTTTTTATTTTTTTGAATTAAAAGTTGGGGGATTTACTTAATATGTTAAGGGGAATATACGTTTCAAGATTCATGCAAAACAAACATTTATAACATGTTCATCTAGATAGGGTCGATTTCAGTGATTCTGAGACCGTTAAAATTTGATAGTCTTGATGGAGATGATAAAAGTCTCGAATTAAGTTGAATTTGGAATGACAACATGATGATACATGGTGATCAAAATCTCCCAAGGTTTCATTTCAAAAAAATCAAAAAAATAATGAAAAATTAGGCTAGGTGTAGGGAGTTACCTGCACCCGTCGAGGTAGGCTCCTTTTTCCCTATATATAGAGGAAAATTATCCGATGAGCCCTATGCCCATTTGAGATGAGATGAGCCCACACATTTGGTTGCCATTATATCCTATCATTTCGAGCTTAATACTTATTTGCTTACAAGTATTATATCATATTTTTACCACTAGTAACTATTTTCAGAGAAAAAACCTTAAATTCATACAAAATGATTGTATTATTATTCTTATTACTAGTGGCGTTTTTATTCTTACCAAGTCTAAGTTTTTCTTGATATGAAAATAGTTATTAATAGTAAGAATATGACATAACAAGTGTAAATAAGTAAGCATTGAATTCAAAATGATGGAAAATATTAGTAAAATATAAGTGGTCTCATCTCATCTCAAATGGGCACAGGGTCCAATGGATAAGTCCCCTAGGCCTTCCTTAACATGGAAGGTCTGCGTCCTATTTAAAAGAAATCCTATATATATATATATCATTTGAAGTTTCTCATATATATATATGTATATGTATATATATAGGAGTGATCCTATGAGAGCAAAAAAATGTGAGAGCATGAGAGCATGCATCCTAAACCACATGATTCTATTTTCTCTCTCATGGTCTTCTCTCTCCTGGTTGGATCATGTGGTCCAGAATGCATACTCTCATGCTCTTACATGATTTGACTCTCATAGGATCAATCCTCTCTCTCTCTCTCTCTATATATATATGAAGCCTTTTTTCTCATTATTTTTTGTTTTTCGAAAAAATCATTGGGGGATTTACTTAACATATTAAGGGGAATATGTGTTTCAAGTTTCATGCAAAATAAACATTCGTAAGATGTTCATCTAGATTGGGTCATTTTCAGCAATCCTAGACCGTTAAAATTTGATGATCTTGATGGAGATGATAGAAGTCTCAAATTAAGTTGAAATTGGAATGACACCATGGTGATATATAATGATCTAATTATCCAAAATTCCATCTCAAAAAAAAAAGAAATAAAATCATGAAAAAATGACCCAGGTGTGACGAATCCGAAAAATGCCAAGTTAAGAAGTTGTTTTTATCTTCGTGTGAAAATAATTAATGAGTCGTTCGTTGTAGGCGGCAATCAGAAACAGTCAAGAAATAACCACAAATTTTTAATTAATTTTAACCAAGTGCTCTTTATGTTTATTTTACTTGGGCAAGTCCCAAGGTCGATCACAAGGAGGCAAAGGAACAACCTAGAGATATGTTTATCCAGTTTCGTGTTCGGTTTTCGAGGCGGTCTTTTTTTGGATTTTTTCAATGCAATAAGGGATGCAAGATGCAGTTTTGGCCAACTTTAGGGACTAAAATGTAAATTTCAATCAAACGATGTCTGAAAAATATGAAAATTGGCCACAATGTAGATTATGATGAAATGAGTGCACTGTAATGTTTTTGGAATTTTTGGATGCAATATGAATTTTTTATGAATTTTTAATTGCAAACATGATTATTTTAAATATTTAATTATAATAAATATTAAACCTACTTATTTTCAACATATAAAATTACCTAAGATCTATCACTAGGTGATGGATGTCAGAAAAATCCTAGACCTCGAAAATGTGGGGTTCAATACCTATTAAAAATTAAATACTGAAATGTGCTAAATGATTTTTATAGAGCAATTTATGTATGCAAATGCAAAGATTTTTGGGCACAATGTCAATCAAAATAATCTCTACAATATATGATTTTTCAGGGATTTTTAAAGCTTCAATTAATCACATAAATTTAGAGCACAAATTGGGTAAATTTTGCAATTTTTCACAGAATAATTGATTATTAATTAATCATTGATCATAAAAATATCCACAATATGTTCAAATGTAGAGAATAAAATGAGGAACACAGTGCTATTTTTAAATAAATAAAATGATGTAGAGAATAGGTCCAAAACAGAGGGGAAACACAGGGTTATAAATGCAATATAATGAATATAAATATGCAGTGGGGGACCTAAAAGTAATTACCTAAACTAGGGGGGTATCTTCTGCAAAATGACCAAGGGATCACGTGCTAGGCACGTGACCCTTGGAAGTCTGGGCAGGGGCGCGAATATAGATGATGCCGGGGGGCTCTGCACAATTTTCCCACGATCACGTGCCAAGCACGTGACCTGGGTGACGTAAGCCTGACGTACCCCCGGGCGCACGTGCCTCGCACATGCGTGGGGGGATCTCGGGTCGGAGCCCCGACGCGTGGTGGATGGAAGCGTAGGCGGGCCGGCCGAAGCGGAGGGGAGGCCAACCGTTGATGATGCGGTGGACTCCGGCCGTGCTCCTGTGGTGGAGGCGAGAGCGTGGTGGCGCTCCGAGCTCCGGTGGAGTAGCTCGAAGATGGAGTCGGTGGCGGGCGTCGGCAGAGAAGATGAACGTTGGAGTTGGTGTCGTTGGAGTTGCGGCCGGAGAAGATGACGATGGCGGTGATGCGCGACGGAGTTGGAAGTCGGTGAAGAAGGTGATGTCGTTGATGAAGTCGTAGGAGGAGTTTGCAGGAGACGAAGGCCGTTGAAGGCTGTGTCGTGCGGCGGAGAAGAAGGTGGAAGTCGTTGGCGCGCGATGCAGCAGGTGGTCGGAGTCGCTGGTCGTAGCTCGACGCAAGAAGTGGAGCACGACAGTAGGCACGGAGATGCCGTGGCTGCAGCGGCGTCGGGAGGGGATGCCGGATCTCGTCGGGAAGAAGGCGGAGCTCGGGCTGTCACCACCGAGCTCCGTGGCGAAGGATGCAACCGGCGGATGGATGGCGTCGAGGGCATCGATGCCCTTAAATAGGAGAGCCTGGAGATGGTTGGGAGGATAATGGCGACGCGAGGGAAGCGGAGGCGATAGGCGGCGGTGGTTACGGGAGTAAATCGGAGGTTGTGAGGATAAGGGCGACGCGGCGGAGAAGTCGGGGGTTTTGTTGGGAGGTAGGAGACGACGCACCTCAGCCGCCCGATCGGCCGAGATCGGTCGGCTGAGAATGCGCCACGTGGCGAGGGGGTGAGAGAGTGGGGAGCAACACGTGCGTCGCACGTGCTTGGGGGCACGCGCGTCGCACGTACGGGAAGTTTTATTTTATTTATTTATTTATTTATTTATTATTATTATTTATTATTTTATAAAAACGAGTTATAAAAACCCCAAAAACAGCTGACATGTGGCGGCTTTTGGGGCTGCTACGTGTCAACACCAGAAAAATCCGTAGGAAAAGATCTTGTAAAATCAAAAATAAATATCAAATGACCTCGGATCAAAAAAGTTCCTTCACGAAAAATGCTCGTCTCGACGGGATCTACAACTTTCATAAGGACACCAAAGCCAAAATCGGTCAAATGTAAAAAGTGAATTTTGGGGTATCCTATGTACATAGAATACCTTGATTTTTTGGGTTTTCTATTTTTTGTCATCTTTAAACAATATAAAAAACCGAGAAAAATATGGAAAAATCATAGATAAATAAAAGACACTTAATTCTAATTTTTTTTGGATTTTTATTGATAAAGAAAATATATACATAAAATATAGGTCAAAAAACTGCGAAAATATACAATGTACAAAAGAGGCCCAAAGCCCAACTTTCACATATGAGCTCCGATTCACTTGAACTTGGTCTTGTTTTGAAGGTAATTGAATGTACATTAGTTCAAAAGTGAGTAGGATCAAATCGAATACTGGATGGGGAAGATATGTGGCTTTTAGTCCGAAAATCCTGAAACTAGGGTTTGGGTTTTTGGTCCACTTAACAGGGTTAGTGATTTTTTTGTATTTTTTATTTATTCTTGTTAGTGACGTGCACACAGTGGATGTGGTTTTGTGTCATTCGGAGTTATCATGGAGTATTTAAAAATGGGGGAAGTTAGGCTATTTACAGGTCAACTTTGACTTGGATTTTTGGCTTCTTATTTTGTGCAGAAATTAATGCTAAAATGCAATTCTTATGAATACATGCCTGAATGCTAATTATGCGAAATAGATGCAGATATGCTGTTGATTTTTAGGGAATTGATCTTAATAAATGAGATTTAGAGTGATGAATCCGAGATTCATCATCCCCCTATACTTAAACCATGCTCGTCCCTGAGCATCAAAAAGAATGCCATGAAGTGAAATGAGATTGGGTTCCGTACCAAGACTATGAGCTGAAGGTGAAAATGAAATAAACTCGACCTTTGGATTATTTGTGTGTCGGAACTTCTGTGAGACTTAGAATTTTAAAATGAACAACCCTCAAGTTCTACACATCATTGTCACAGTTTCGACTCAGAAGTCATCTTAGATCAATCCTCTTCCCAAAGTATACCCTATGAACATTGAATAACCGACTCGTGTGTGTGAAGGGTTTTAGCTTTTTCCATCCAGAATGCCGGACTACCATGCTCCTCTCTTCTCCAGTAACTCGTCCTCGGGGAGTCAGGTATTTCCTTCTAAGGTCTATCGTGCTGTGTTCACAATCGAAATGGGGGAGAAGATAGAAGAAAGGGAAAAGAACTGGAGCGTGGCCAGTGTAGTCACCTCTCCTTGTGAAGATGGCCAGTGTAGCCGAGTCTTCACCAAGATCTGCAGGTTTCTTGAAGCTTGGACCTTTTTGGTCGGATTTTATTTGGTAGAATGCTTCTTTGTATTTGGAATTTTTGGTGGTTCTGCTTGGATCTTGTTTTGCCCCTACGGATATAGCATCTTTTTATTCCGTATATTTTTTGGGGTCTTAGAAAAAATTGTGCCCAGCCGTCCATCCCTTTTCCGAAGCTTTATTTCAACCCGAACTCTGGTCTTTAGATTTCCACGCTACCAGAAAAGAAACTCACACAGTCTTCCAACATCCCGTCTGGGTTGAGCTAAGTGCATAGTGCGAGAGTACAAATTAATTCCCTATTCCAGAGTTGTACCCAGAATGAAAAGACCAGGTTAGACACTAAGAGCCAAACGCTGCACATTGTCATGTGGAACTTAAAGAATTAAGTCAAAAGACCTGAAGATCTGAAAATCCTATTTCTCGGTGAAGTTCCTCTGAAAATTAGGTGGATTAAGGTCAAGTCCAGACCACTCTTGATTTTGGCTCACAACTTGGTTCAAAACCCAATGACTTTTTACAGATGCAGATGCATGTGATGCTGGATGAAGTGCAGGTGTGTGAAATGCAGACAATTTTTTTTGACATTTTATGCAAGGGATTTTTATGCAAAAATGGATAAGAAGCCAATTTTTTTTCAATTTAGTACCCACCCCGTAAATACATATAGACTTACGTGAAAGTACGAGATATGAGTAAAATATATACAAAGCATATATAGAGACCCCCCTATACTTAGCGGGTGCTATGTCCTCAGAGCACAGGAAGCGTAATGAAGACATAGCTCGGGCTAAGCGTAAGAGAGTGGATACTTTATTTACAGTCTGAGTATAGAAGAGGAAGAGCGGAAGAAGAGGTGGTAAGGAAATGTAAATGAGGAGAGTATATACAGGTGGGTGTCGGTTCCCCCTATACTTAGGCTCTGGACAGCCTAAGTATGAAAGAAGGGTGGGAATGGAGCGGTCAGGAGAATGAGAAGGATGGTATATACAGATGGCATCGGTCCCCCCTATACTTAGGCCTTGGCCTAAGTAAAGGAAGAAGCTGTACAAGGGGACCGATGTGGTCGGGAGGGAGGGTGGGTAGCCGAATGATTAAGGCGGTTTTCGGCTGATCTTCTTGTGAGCCTGCGGTGGGAGATCATAATGATGAGATGGAGATGAAGTATATTATTCCCAACTATCGTCAGTGTCATCCTCAGAAAATCATGATGGATAATGGATGAAGTGTTTGAGTCAGATGAAAGATATCCATCATCGGAATTATCCTCAGAGGAGTAGTATTTGAAAGTGGACATACTCCAAATATTCTGATCTTTTTGTTTCTTCAATTGTTTTCTCAGAATTCGCTCCTTCTTGAGATCAAGTGGTTTGTCCTCAGATGAATACTCGGAAGCATTGGTCTCGGTCAGCTCATATGAAAGAATTCCAGTGTACATGAAGAGGGAAGGAGCTTCAGCTTTGGATTAGTAGTAGTTAGGAACGGGAGTTGTCCAACGAGAATTGAATTTTGGATCCTTGCAAAGATATGGCTTTAGGACTGCCGAACAGACTTCACTCATGTAGACCACCTTTTACGGACCTGATGAGGGATCATTAGATGATTCCTCTTCCGAAAGGTCAAAGGTGACTCTCTTTTATTTCTTCGTGAAGGTGTCGGTTCACTTGAATATCCAGATGAATAGCTATTTGAATTCTCCTTAGTCGGTGTTGGGTTTGCCTGCTTTTTCTTAGTCTCTTGTATGTTTGAGCACTCTTGATTTGGGATGATTTGGTTAAGATATTCAGAAAATGTTGCTCCAGGGTGTGACCATGCATATGTTTCAGGATCGTAGTAGAAGGATTTGTCTATTTTGAGATCTGTGGGAATTGAAATACTGAGGAGAGTCTCTGCATGTTCTTTCTCAATTGATTCGATGTTGGAGCATTCTTGTGTCGAGTTGATGTAATCCATGTAGTCAGAGTAGGTTGACCCAGGATGTGCCCATGCATAAGTCTCCGGATCATATGATTCATATACATGATTCTCCATGGTGAGAGCGGTTGGGAATGGAGCAGGGGGGAGATTTTCTAAACCAATAGTCTCATCAACAACCGCTATCTCAGATGTGGCTGTGGGGTAGGGCTCTTCTACCGCTTCATGGTTACGGTTGTCGGGGACTTCGTGGGTTGCCTCAGAAGATCGTGGTTCCTCAAAGATATGGTCGGATCTAAGTGCTTCCAATGTTGTGAAATTGATTTCCCGAGTCTTACAATCAATACTCACCTTGGCCAATGTCAAGAACGGCTTTCCGAGAATGATTGGAGATTGGGTGAATTCTCCTTGATGCTCAATATCAATGATCATGAATTCTACTTTGAGCGGAGCACATTGGAATTTCATGATGACAGAAATGATTCCTCTCGGCCGCTTTATTGATTGGTCCGCTAATTGAACAATCTCTCGTATCTTCCGAATCGGTCCGAGTTTGAGTTCATGGAATACAAAGGTCGGGAGGATATTAATTGGTGAATCGTCATCAATCCGAGCATGGGTGAAGATTGTGTCTTTGATTTCACAGTCAAATCTAGGCAACCACTTCACTATGCGGTTCTTGGTTTTTCTCCTCAACACCAAGGAGGAGGCCATTGATAAGATATGTCTTTCGATCTTTGTTCTAATCCTGCCTGATTTTTTCATCGTTAATTTGTCTATTACAAATCCTTTAAGATCGAGAAAGTGTTCAATGGCCTGTAGAAAGGGAAGTTCAAAAATCAATTTCTTTCCTATTGCTTCCCATACAGCAGGATCCAAATTCTTCAGATCTTCCTCACTTTCAATTTTTATGAAATTTTCTGAATTTTCAATTTTTTTTGTGATTTTCAAATGTTTCCATTTTTTTGGTATTTTCTGGGTGATGTGGAGGTGTGGTATGTTCTTCAGATGGAAAGGGGCCTTGATATTCAGAGCGATAGTCTGCGGCATAGTCATTTCTAGGAGAGCAATGTGTAGAAGTGAAATTATCAGAATCGTCCCTAGGTCCCTGAATTTCCTCAAAATTCTCATTCTCAGATCCAATCATTTCCTCATTCATTTTCATGTCCGAGCTACCAGAGATTAGTCGATTGGCAAGTTCTTGAAATCTATCCTCCATTAAATCAAATTCCTTATTCATTCTCAAAATATTCTCCAAAATCTCTTCATGACCAAGCATTAGAGCAGTTGGGGTATGTTTTTGTAATTGAATGTCCTCTTCCATTTTTCTATCTGTACTAGGAGAGGGGTCTCTTGAAATATCCGATATATGATCATCGTTTTCTGAAAGTATCTCCTCAATAATCATGGAAGGTGGCTGCTCATATCTAGGTATGTGGAGTTGGTCCGAGGAGAGTTCAATCCTTTTAGTGGTCGGATCGGCCCAGTCCTCTGTATGAGTGAAGAGGGGGTTGTTATGTTCAATCCAAGACAATGATTTTTCACTGGTGTTCAAGATCGATGGAAGAGGCAAAGAAGTGTTCAATTCGATCATGTGGTTATCATCTCCCATGAAAGATGGATTGATATTTACTGGATATGAAGGATGAATAGTATGATCAGCGTAAAGAGGATTGATAGATGAGGAAGTAGAGCCCTCAATAATTTGAAGGTTTGTCTGCTCTGAATACAGAGGGTTGTAATTCATGAAACAAGTCGGATTAGCAGAGGGAGATGGATTTATTGGTGGCTGAGGGGGTGTTTTGGGTCTAACTGATATGAATTCATTTTCATAGTATAGCTCTGATGGATTCTCGGATAATCGTTCGGCTATTTTTGAAAGAGCTGAAAGGAATGAGGGGTTGGGTCTGCGAGTGTTTTTGGACAAGAGTTCCATTATCAAGAGAGGAAAGAGATGATCGCACGGGAAGAGAGTTTTTATCAAATGTGCGGCTTTTGATCTTAGGTATCGGTTTACGCACACCAATGCAAACACAAATCAAACCCCAGATTCACCAACTCACACAATGAAGCCGTAAGAGTTCGGCTATTATCTTTTCAATTTTAGTTGGTGATAAATAAATCTTGGAAAAAAATTTAGCGAGCTGATAGGTGTCGGAGCTTGGCTCTAACCTTAAGTGTCGTCTCTCGCTCCCTCAGAAAAAATAAAATCATCCAAGGTCGGGGTTGCTCTCCCGCAAAAATTCTTGATTTTATGGGTTCTTAAGATCGGCTATATTTAGCAGTCCCAATTTTAATGAGGTGATCACTGAAAAATTAGATGAGCACAAATACACGTCTACCGTCCAGTCCCAATTTCCTTTTAAAATTATACGATAAAACAAGAGGGAGGAGTTTGGGAAAAGCCGATGTATGCGAAAAATTATGATGAATGCTCAGTTAGAAGACTTACAGTGAATCCTCGCAATCTCCATATGGGATGCAATACAGAATTGAAAAATTTATTCTAAATGCATGCAAGCCGATGAAAAACCGCACCTATGCAGAAAGTTCTATTAGCGGGAAGAATTGAATTAAATTTTTGGCTAAGTTGAATGATCTAATGTGCGTCTTGATTAAAGTGCAGTGTGGCTTAAGATCCTACGAGCACAATTAAAAATATAAATGCTCTGAGAGCCGTATGTGCAGGTCTATCCTATTCGCCACTCAAGTCGGGCCCCACCCTCACCGGAGAGTGAAACAAGCCACGACACACCACAGAATAATTCAGAGTCTTTTTTTACACATGCGAGAGTCCAAACGGAAACTGCTGTAAATGAGCAGAAATGGAAATTTGCAGAAATTAAAAACCTAGACTCTACGCTCTCTCACGACTCGACTCGATCTTAAATTAATTGCGGCTTCTTCGGATGTCGGTGAAGATGCGTCGGTTTCTTGAAAACCGCTCCACGTACGCCGGGTACCTCGCAAGAAAAATAAGAGAGATATGTGTAAGAGAGTGACTCAGAAAATAATCAGAAATAAATGCTGAAAATAAATGCAGGAAATAAAGCGGGATTTTCAATGAACAATTTGGGGATCAGACTACCCGAATGCAGAAAACCGAGCAAAAAGTTTCAAAACACAAAACTAAGCCGTTTGCCTCCCCGGCAACGACGCCATCTGACGAATCCGAAAAATGCCAAGTTAAGAAGTTGTTTTTATTTTCGTGTGAAAATAATTAATAAGTCGTTTATTGTAGGTGGCAATCGGAAACAGTCAAGAAATAACCACAAATTTTTAATTAATTTTAATCAAGTGGTTTTTATGTTTATTTTACTTGGGCAAGTCCCAGGGTCGATCACAAGGAGGCAAAGGAACAACCTAGAGATATGTTTATCCAATTTCGTATTCGGTTTTTGAGATGGTCTTTTTTTTGGAATTTTTCAATGCAATAAGGGATGCAAGATGCGGTTTTGGCCTACTTTAGGGACTAAAATGTAAATTTCAATCAAACGATGTCCGAAAAATATGAAAAAGGCCACAATGTAGATTATGATGAAATGAGTGCACTGTAATTTTTTTGGAATTTTTGGATGCAATATGAACTTTTTATGAATTTTTAATTGCAAACAGGATGATTTTCAATATTTAATTATAATAAATATTAAACCTACTTATTTTCAAGATATAAAATTATCTAAGATCTATCACTAAGTGATGGATATCAGAAAAATCATAGACCTCAAAAATGTGGGGTTGAATACCTATTAAAAATTAAATACTGAAATGTGCTAAATGATTTTTACAGAGCAATTTATGTATGTAAATGCAAAGATTTTTGGGTACAATGTCAATCAAAATAATCTCTACAATATATGATTTTTCAGAGATTTTTAAAGCTTCAGTTAATCACATACAAAATTTAGAGCACAAACTGGGTAAACTTTGCAATTTTTCACAGAATAATTGATTATTAATTAGTCATTGATCATAAAAATATCCACAATATGTTCGAATGTAGAGAATAAAATGAGGAACACAGTGCTATTTTTAAATAAATAAAATGATGTAGAGAATAGGTCCAAAACAGAGGGGAAACACAGGATTATAAATGCAAAATAATAAATATAAATATGCAGTGGGGGACCTAAAATTAATTACCTAAACTGGGGGGGGTATCTTCTGCAAAATGACCAAGGGATCACGTGCTAGGCACGTGACCCTTGGAAGTCTGGGCAGGGGCGCGAATATAGATGATGCCGGGGGGCTCTGCACAATTTTTCCACGGTCACGTGCTGGGTGGCGTAAGCCTGACGTACCCCCGGGTGCAGGTGCCTCGCACATACGCGGGGGGATCTCGGGTCGGAGCCCCGGCGCGCGGTGGATGGAAGCGTAGGCGGGCCGGCCGAAGCGGAGGGGAGGTCGGCCTTTGATGATGCGGTGGACTCCGGCAGTGCTCCTGTGGTGGAGGCGAGAGCATTGTGGCGCTTTGAGCTCCGGCGGAGTAGCTCGAAGATGGAGTCGGTGGCGGGCGTTGGCGGAGAAGATAAACGTTGGAGTTGGTGTCGTTGGAGTTGCGGCCGGAGAAGATGATGATGGCGGCGATGCACGGTGGAGTTGGAAGTCGGTGAAGAAGGTGATGTCGTTGATGAAGTTGTAGGAGGAGTTTGCAGGAGACGAAGGCCGTTGAAGGCTGTGTCGTGCGGCAGAGAAGAAGGTGGAATTTGTTGGCGCACGATGCAGCTGGTGGTCGGAGTCGCTGGTCGTAGCTCGACGCAGGAAGCGGAGCACGACAGTAGGCACGGAGATGCCGTGGCTGCAGCGGCATCGGGAGGGGACGTCGGACCTCATCGGGAAGAAGGCGGAGCTCGGGCTGTCACCACCGAGCACCATGGCGAAGGATGCAACCGGCAGATGGATGGCGTCGAGGGCATCGATGCCCTTAAATAGGAGAGCCTGGAGATGGTTGGGAGGATAATGACGACGCGAGGGAAGCGGAGGCGAGAGGCGGCGGTGGTTACTGGAGTAAATCGGAGGTTGCGAGGATAAGGGCAGTGCGGCGGAGAAGTCGGGGGTTCTGTTGGGAGGTAGGAGACGACGCACCTCAGCCGCCCGATCGGCCGAGATCGGTCGGCTGAGAATGCGCCACGTGGCGTGGGGGTGAGAGAGTGGGGAGCAACACGTGCGGAGCACGTGCCTGGGGGCACGTGCGTCACACGTGCGGGCGATTTTATTTTATTATTATTTTTATTTATTTATTTATTTATTTTATAAAAATGAGTTATAAAAACCCCAAAACCAGCTGACATGTGGCGACCTCTGGGGCTGCCACGTGTCAGCACCAGAAAAATCCGTAGAAAAAAATCTTGTAAAATCAAAAATAAATATCAAATGACCTCCGATCGAAAAAATTCCTTCATGAAAAATGCTCGTCTCGATGAGATCTACAACTTTCATGATGACACCAAAGCCAAAATCGATCAAATGTAAAAAGTGAATTTCGGGGTATCCTATGTACATAGAATACCTTGATTTTTTGGGTTTTCTATTTTTTGTCATTTTTAAACAATATAAAAATCCGAGAAAAATATGGAAAAATCATAGATAAATAAAAGACACTTAATTCTATTTTTTTGGATTTTTATTGATAAAGAAAGTATATACATACAATATAGGTCAAAAACCCGCGAAAATATACAATGTACAAAAGAGGCCCAAAACCCAACTTTCACATACGAGCTCCGATTCACTTGAACTTGGCCTTATTTTGAAGGTAATTAAATGTACATTAGTTCAAAAGTGAGTAGGATCAAATGGAACACTGGATGGGGAAGATATGTGGCTTTTACTCCGAAAATCCTGAAACTAGGGTTTGGGTTTTTGGTCCACTTAACAGGGTTAGTGATTTTTTTTGTATTTTTCATTTATTCTTGTTAGTAACGTGCACACAGTGGATGTGGTTTTGTGTCATTCGGAGTTAGCATGGAGGAGTTAAAAATGGGGGAAGTTAGGCTATTTACAGGTCAACTTTGACTTGGAGTTTTGGCTTCTTATTTTGTGCAGAAATTAATGCTAAAATGCAATTCTTATGAATACATGCCTGAATGCTAATTATGCGAAATAGATGCAGATATGCTGTTAATTTTTAGGGAATTGAGCTTAATAAATGAGATTTAGAGTGATGAATCCGAGATTCATCAGGGTGTAGGATCCTTTTTCTCTCTCTCTCACACACACACACACACACACACACACACACACACCCACACACACACACACACACACACACATAATATATATATATGGATAAAATGGGGCTGCCCTCTTGGGGGTAGCTAACTTGGTTCCCCACGTTATTTCTCCCGTTATTTATTTATTTTTTTGAAAATTTCTTTCATGGATTTTCATTAATATATCCCTATATTATGTCATTCAAATTTCGCGCGAAACAGAGACTCATACGACCTCTATCCTTAAGGGTCATTTTTAGCAATTCCGTTACCATTAAAAAATGATTGTCTGTATGGAGGCCGTAGGAGTCTCTATTTCGAATGAAATTTGAATAGCTTAAGATATTGAGATAGTGATGAATATTCACAGAAGAAAAGTTCAAAAAAAAACTGGACGAAATTACGCGGGAGGAGCCGAGTTAGTTCCCTCTAAGGGGCAGCTCCATTGAACTCTATATATGTATGTGTATGTGTGTGTGAGTGATGTCGTGAATACTTGCACACATTATTGTATTTTGGATGTTGAACTATTAGAAACTTAGGATTTTCAATATAGCTTTTATTAAAGGACATGTATTTAGGATGTTGGGAATAAACATGGATACTATTAGGTAGGGATAACATCATCTGTAGATATATCTGTATCCGATCTATTTTTGTATCGTTTTATATAAATTTTGAAATTTATATTCATATCTAATTTACATTGAATATGGTTATAATTATCACAATGATATTCACAAATACCTATGTTAGAGAATATTCTGTGTGGCTATTTATTAAGAGAATATTCTATAGAGAATATTCTATAGAATATTCTCCCTTGAGCATCTATATAAGGATCCCCACACCTCCTGTACTCATTGAGAAAAGGAATAGAATATCCGCCCCTTTGAGGGCTTCTCCCGTGGTTTCATCCCGCTTCTCAAGGAGTAGGGTTCCACGTTAAATCTCTGATGTTCATGTTTACTATTTTATTTATCGATTCCTCTTCTGCTTCTCTGATTTCAACGTGGTATCAGAGCGGGTCAATTCTTGAGGTTTTTTGTGTTTATTTTTTTCAAGACTCGATGGTTCTTATTTATTCAAGATGTTTCGAAGTCTGAGATTTATTTTGAGATTATTCGATTTGAAGATCAGACCAATTCCTGAAGATTACATTGGATTTGGTTCACTGTTTGTTCATCGAAGGCCTCAACATCTTATGCAAGTCCCAGAAAAAAACCCTAGATCTGTTTTCCTCCTGCTCACAGCCCAGGCGCAGGAGGCGCTCCCTCGGTCTCGATCTTTGGAGAGGGAGACCACAAGCAAGCAGGCTCCAGGAAGCCACAGGTAGGGTTCCTCCCATATCGTATCTCCTGAATGAAGCCCAGTCGGCGGTGAACCCGGCACCTCCAAGCGGAGGCTCATCTCAAGCCCTTTGCGCAGGTGATGTCGCACCTCCATCGACTCCAACCGGAGCCCTCTCATCCGAAGCATCCTGATGAATCTCGTATTCATCACTCTAAATCTCATTTATTAAAGCTCAAATCCCTTAAAATCAACAACATTTTAGCATCTATTATGCATAATTAGCATTCATGCATGATTTCATAAGAATTGCATTTTAGCACAAAAATCTGCACAAAATAAGAAGCCAAAAATCCAAGCCAAAATGACCTGTAAATAGCCTAACTTCCCAGATTTTTAACTCATTCATGCTAACTCCACATGACTCAAAACCACTTCCACTGTGTACATATCACTAACAAGAATAAAGGAAAAATACAAAAAAAAATAACTAACCCAAATAAGTGGACCAAAAACCCAAACCCTAGTTTCAGGATTTTCAGACTAAAAGCTCCATATCTTCCTCATCCAGTGTCTGATTTAATCCTACTCACTTTTGAACTAATGTACATTCAATTACCTTTAAAATAAGACCAAGTTCAAGGGAATCGGAGCTCATATGTGAAAGTTGGGTTTTGGGCCTCTTTTGTATGTTGTATATTTTAGCGGTTTTTGACCCAATATTTTATGTACATAATTTATTGATTAATAAAAATATAAAAAAATTAGATTAATGTGTATTTATTTATCTCTGATTTATCGTAGTTTTTCCGGATTTTTATCTGATCTAAAAATGACATAAAAAATACAAAACCCCAAAATCAAGGTGTTCTATGTACATGGGATACCCCAAAAATTCACTTTATGCAAATGATCGATTTTGGTTTTGATGCCTTCATGAAAGTTGTAGATCTCATCGAGGCGAGCAATTTTCGTGAAGAAACTTTTTTAATCCGAGGTCATTTACTATTTTTATCGATTTTACAAAATCTTTTATTCTCGAATTTTTCTGGTGCTGACACGTGGCAGCACCTGGTGCCGCCACATGTCAGCCTTTTTTGGCTATATTATATATTCGTTTTATTTAAAAAATATAAAAAATATATAAAAAAATTAAAGGGGACGCACGTGCGTCGCACGTGCCTCCAAGGCACGTGCTCCGCACGCGCGTCTCTCTCTCTCTCGCCCCCTTTTGACTCGCCACATGTCCAAACGTGGACCGTCCGATCTCGGCCGATCGGACGGCCCACAGTCATCTTCCACATTGCTCCCCCTTTCCCAATTCAGATCCCCACGCTGCCCCACGATTCTCGCCGCAAATCGTGTGCCGCCCACTCTCTCCGATCGCCGCGTATCTCGCGCAGCCATCACGATCTCCAAATCCCGCCCTGCGATCCGATCTCCCCCCAAATCAATCAACCCGATCTCCTTCCATCGCCGGCGAGACCCAAATCCTATAAGAACCACGCCATCGTGGTCGAGAGCCTCATCCGCCGATTGCACAAGTCAAGAGGCCCCGGTGGTGACAACCCGAAGTCTCCCTCTACTCCGGCGAGATCCGAAGATCTCCGACCTTCGTTGCAGACGAGGACCTCCTACGCCGTGCATCTGCCTCGCTCTGGCCACCACTCGCCGTCGAGCCCAACCCCTCCAGGTTATTTATCTCTCTCTCTCCCTCTCTTTCTCGCTCTGCTCCGCCTCTGTTCTTCGCTCCGGCATCAACTACGCCCCTTCGCACCACCGTCTACTTTGCAACTCCACGCCATCGACTTCAACGCCTGAGTTTCGAAGACCACCGATCTCGCCTCCGCCAGCATCTTCAACAACCGCACCTGGGTTGCTCCTCAGCCCACGAGTCTTCACCGGCGACCCCTGGCCGTGTGTCTGCCAACGACGACTGCCAACGCCTTCGCCGACAATCGCCGACCTCGCTCCCACCGCCAAGCCACCTCCACCTCTCCGCCTTGACGAGCAGCACCAGCCACCGGGCGTGACGCCCGAGACCTCGCCACGCACGTGCAAGGCACGTGCGTCTTGGGGAGGGACGTCAGCAACACGTCAGCCCCAAGTCACGTGGTGCGCACGTGTCTTCGGGGCAAATTTGCGCAAAAGCCCCCGAAAACCTCCATATTCGCGCAAGAGTCCCCGCCTCCAGAGGGCACGTGCCTTGCACGCGCCTCTCTGGAAAAATTGCAGACACACCCCAAAGTTCTTCGTAATTGCAAACAAGTCCCCCCACTGCAGTTTTCTTCATTTATTTTATTTATTTATATTGCATTTGTATCCTTGTGTTCCCCCTCTAGTTCGAACCTCTTCTTTACATTATTTTCTTAATCCAAAAATAGCATGATGTTTGTTAATTAATTCTCTACACTTTGACATGTTGTGGGTATTTTTCTGATTAATGGTTAATTAATAAATAATTGTTTCGTGGAAATTTGCATATTTTGCCCATTTCTTGCTCTGAAATTCATAGTTGATTAACCTTTGCTCTAAAAATTCCCCAAAAATCATATAGTGTAGAATTGAGTATTCTAAACATTGTTTCCAAAAAGATTTGCATTTGCATGCATAATTTGCTTTATAAAAATCATTTTGCATATTTCACTATTTAATTTTTTAATAGGTATTAGATCTCACATTTTTGAGGTTTAGGATTGATTTTTCTGGGATCAATCACCTAGTGATAGATCTTAGATAATTTTGGTCCTTGAAAATAAGTAGGTTTAGTATTTATTATAATTAAATATTGAAAAGCATTTTGTTTGCATTTAAAAATCCATAAAAAATTCATATTTCATCCAAAAATTCCAAAAAAAATTACAGTGCACTCATTTCATCATATTTTACATCTCGGCCAAGTTTCGTATTTTTCGGACATCGTTTGGACGTAATTCATATTTTAGTCTCTAAAATAGGCCAAAGTTGCATTCCGCACCCTTTATTGCATTAAAAATCCCAAAAAAGACCGCCTCGAAAACCGAACACGAACTTTGATTGACTTAATTCTAAGTTGTTCCTTTGCCTCCTTGTGATCGACCTTGGGACTTGCCCAAGTAACACAAACATAAAAACCACGAGAGTAAAAATTGAACATATTAATTGTGGTATTTTCTTGACCGTTTCCGATTGCCGCCTACAACGCACTTCACGATAAAAACAACTTCTTCAAAGCGACATTTTCGGATTCATCACAGCCCCAGTCCAAGTGATGTTCCATGCGCACAGCACCACACACACCCTCCATCGTGCACCGCTAGTTCGAACTTCTGAAGCAAGGCATTGACCTCGCTATTCTTACGCGAGCAAGCTTCCTGCGACGATGCCTAATCGTGACGCCCTTGCGGCGACCCCTTTCCCTGACCAATCAAATCCATGCTAGGCGATGGCCGCCAGCCCTCCTTCCTGCTGCAGCGCCTATTGCGACGCATCAGACAATGACGAGCCTCTCCCTCGAGCCGATCATCTTTTATTCTCCAACCGCGCAAGCAGCTGCCCTATCGGCGGTGGCAACTGGCAGCGCGACCCTCCTCCTCCTTGTTCTAAGTGTGGCGGCGGTGCAGAATATGGAGGAGTCCTCATGCGTGGGGGTGCAGACGAAGAGAAAGCCCTAAATAAGAACCCTAAAGGGGGGGTGCGCTCGTTCAAAAAAAAATTGCAGCTTTTATTTGGGCCCAAAGCTGGGCCGAGAGAATATGTTTTTTTAAAAAAATGCAGGCTGAAAAAAACAACAAAAGGAGAGAGGTATGGGTTCAAATTATTTTGGGCCAAGTTATTTTTAAAAAAAGAGGGATTAGAAAAAAGAGCGCGTACAAAAAAAATGAATGAAAAAAAGTCGTACGCAAGTTTCAAAAAAAATTGAAAAAAAGTCGTAAAAAAATGTTGAACGTCTTGGAGAAAATAAATGATGAAGTGCAAATGGATGATTAAAAAAAAATTTTTGGTTTCTCCCAACTTGATGTTCCAAGCTCTTTATTCTATCAAGTATGGGAGAAAGGGGGAGTCAGAAATGTATTCTTCACAACTGTCCACTACGTCTGACAGACCATCACTCCAGCATTCTACAGATCGTTCATCTTCACCGAGCCTCAACCTGTTCGTCGAGGCGTATACTTCTTCTTTTACGACCCAATCAGTTCTCGCGCTGGACTTCTTCTGCAGCGATTCTTCTCTAGGCACGACAGAGATATGTTCCAGTAACCTGATATCCAGTGGTTCTACAGGCATGACAGAGATACGTTTCGATGACCTGAAAGCCGCAGACCCGTCCTTGTGCGAGGTCTTTTACCAGCAGCGGACATGTGTTCTTCTTGTGATATATCGTGTGAAGATGTGTTGTTGCAAGCTGCAGTTTTCTCAGCTCCAACTTGAGGGGGAGTGTTAGAGAATATTCTGTGTGGCTATTTATTAAGAGAATATTCTATAGAGAATATTCTATAGAATATTCTCCCTTGAGCATCTATATAAGGATCCCCACACCTCCTGTACTCATTGAGAAAAGGGAATAGAATATCCACCCCTTTGAGGATTTCTCCCATGGTTTCATCCCGCTCCTCACGGAGTAGAGTTCCACGTTAAATCTCTGATGTTCATGTTTACTATTTTATTTATCGATTTCGCTTCCGCTTCTCTGATTTCAACAACCTATATTCATATATCCTAAATAAAAAATATAATTGTTGATATATTTATAATTGTGTGTAACAGAAGTTTGTGTACCATTGTTGATATAATTGTTATGAGGAAATTTAAATAATACATACATTTTATAAAGCCATCCTAAACATATGCTTTTAAGTTAATCTACAATGTACTTAGGTTTTTATTCATATCCGACTCATTCATCTAATATTCATTTTCGTATCCTTTGTTTTAAAGGATATGTTAACACATTTTTCATAGCTGGCAATATTGATATCCACATTCTTATCAAAATGGAAAAGAACATAGTTACACCTATCTTTGCATATGTATTTCAGTATTTGGCATGTTTCATCTCTGACTCTCAAAACTGGTTTCAAAATGTTGGAATCCACAATCTGATCCAATATGATCCAATCTCTTGTAATTGAATTGATTTGGTTTTGTCATCGTAACCAATTCAATTGAATTGTGACTTTTTAATCCATTAAAATTACAAATTTGATCATATTATTACCAAAATCAGATGTTATCACATCAGTGTATATATATATATAACTTTTTTATTATTAATGAATAGTAAGAATAATTAATTTACGATTAAAACATAAGAAAACTACTTCCATTGCATTGAATATTCTTTTTTACACATATATCGTGATTATCGATAGTTTAATTCAAATTTCAAGTGCCACACCCAATAGAGTAAACTTTTAAAGAAATTATGATACATCACTACAACAAAATAGGTTAACGGTGACACCTTTATAAAATCTGTTGCTATGTCCTTTGTTGTTAAATAAATATCAATGATATTATTCATTGCATTTTTTTATACTTCAGCACTTATCATATCCGCTATTTTATTATTTACGACGATGCATGTGTAACGCTTATCTATTACTATTTTAAAAAATTTTAGCTAACGAACGTTTTTAGTTCAAAATTAAGCAACTGAATTAAAATTTAAAAATTTTAATAGGTAAGCATTGGGATATGAATTGTCGTTAAAGATATAGCTGCTGGTCATTACTTTCAAATATAAAAAATACTTTCACAATGAATAATATTATCGTCATATATATTTAACAATAGATGTGACAGTTTTTTTAAAGTCACTACAGATCCGATTTCTTGTAGTGCGGATTTATGTTCAATATCGATACAGGTCCACACCTTCCCTTTGCTCGGGTGATGACGATGAGTTTCGCGGTCGGCCTTCGATGTCGATGCCTTGTGAGATCATTGTTAGTGTACTAGCAATCATATGTGTTCGGAAGTATATCTTGTGGGATTAGAGGGCTACCGTAGGAAGGTCGTAAGGTCGTATCGTACTTGTTCGTCTTATCGATTGCTTTTCTATATTAATTTTATTTTAAATTGATATCAAAAAGTTGTTATGGGCCAAGCCCATATAAAGCCCAAATCCCAACACCCTTCCGAGCAAAATAGTGTGTGCAGACACATATACATGCTTGCATATAAACATATAGTAAAAACCAACATTTATTTAGTAAAATTAGTAAAAAATGGTAAATTATAAATTCAACATTGTAAATATTTTTTTATATGATATAATAACGTTTGCAAATTGCAAAAAATGATCATCTATGTCTCGATTCTCAATCAGGGCACTCATTTTTTAAAATATAATAAAGAAGGTCTCGATCTTATTTATCACAAATACATGCTTCCATAGGCTTTCATGACCCTTTTATATCGATGTTATATTTTAACGCTGAAAATTTAGTATTCTCGATGATACATTTGAGAAATGAGAATATTACTTAACGACCAAGGCATAGATGCGCACATTTTTTCTATTATCCAAATAATATTGTTGTAATTCTATCATCATTTAAATGTAAATGGTATACTTTTGAAGATTATGGTTGAACAACATAACATGTAGAATATGTGAGAAATATTCTGATTTTTTTAACTTAGGAAATACGACAATTTAGTTGTTTATGGAAATAGAGAGAGAGCTTGCACATGGACCTAAAAAGAGAAGCTTACTAATTAATGTCCACATCTCGCGGTGTTGTCAATTCCAAGGAAAAGGGCCCCTACAATGAATTGAATGGCAAAATCCCAATTGGCATGAGAGCATCATTTTCAAGGGCCCCATCATTGGCAAAGTGATGAGATATGGATCTCAAA